>JAKSZT010034297.1:3463666-3597867 GCA_026826555.1 Tolypeutes matacus | reverse complement strand
CTCGATTAGGTGCGTAAATGTTGATGATTGTTCTCTCTTCTTGAGAGATTACTCCTTTTACTAATATGTAGTGTCCATCTTTGTCTCTTACAATAGTTTTGCATTTAAAGTCTATTTTGTCTGATATTAGAATAGCTACTCCTGCCCTTTTTTGGCTATTGTTAGCTTGTAAAATGGTTTTCCAGCCATTCACTTTCAGCCTCCTTCAATCCCTGGGTCGAAGGTGGGTTTCTTGTAGACAGCTTATAGATGGATCATATTTTCTTATCCATTCTGCCAATTTGTGTCTTTTGATTGGTGAATTTAATCCATTAACATTCAGTGTTATTACTCGTAATGTATTTCTTACTTCAGTCATTTTTTCTTTGGGTTAATGTATGTCATATGTTGTTTTGTTTCTCTTTTTGAGTTTTCAGTTGTTTTTAAACTCTCCTCCAACTCTGTCTCCTTTGTTTTTTCCGTTCAACTTGTAGAGATTCCTTTAGTATTTCTTGAAGTGCTGGTTTCTTCTTGACATACTCTCTTAATTGCTGTTTATCTGTGAATATTTTGAACTCTCCATCATTTTTGAATGCCAATTTTGCTGGATAGAGAATTCGTGGCTGGAAGTTTTTTTCTTTTAGTGTTTTGACTATGTCATACCACTGTCTTCTTGCCTCCATGGTTTCAGCTGAGAAATCAGCACTTAATCTTATTGTGCTTCCCTTGTATGTGATGGTTCTCTTTTCTCTTGCTGCCTTGAGTATTTTCTCTTTGTCTTGAGCATTGGACAATTTGACAAGTATATGTCTTGGAGTTGGCCTGTTGGGATTTATACTATTTGGGGTGCGCTGTGCTTTCTGGATCTGCACATCCATCTCTCTCAATAGAGTTGGGAAGTTTTCAGCCATAACTTCCTTCAACACTCCTTCTGTTCCCTTTCTCTTCTCTTCTCCTTCTGGGATGCCCATAATGTGTATGTTTGTGCATCTTGCATTATCGGTTAATTCCCTGAGACCATACTGGATTTTTTCTATCTTTTTGTCTATCTTTTCTACAATCTCTTTGATTTCAACTGTATTGTCTTCCATATCACTAATTCTTTCCTCTGCCTGTTCAATTCTCCTGCCATGTGAGTCCAGCGTCTTTTTCATTTCTTGACTTGTGTCTTTGTTCGCCATCATATCCATTACCTTTTTAGGTGTGTTAGCTATTTCTTCAGTATGTTCTCCCAGTGTCTTCTTTATATCCTTAATCTCTTCCTTCAGTTCTTTAAGTTGGTCCATGATATTTGTTTGGATAGCTTTGATTAGTTGTTCGATGTAATGCATTGCTTCCTAGTTTTTATTTTGTGCACTGGACTGGTCCATGCTTTCCGGTTTCTCAGAGTCATTTGTATTTTTCTGTTGCCCTCTGGTCATCATATTATCTTGATGGGTTTGTTCAGTTGATTAGCTTTTTTCTATGCTCTAGAATTTTATTTAGCTGGTAGTTCTGCGTGTGAGTTAAGTTTTCTCTTTGGCAGTTTTTCTTCTTATTTTATTTCCTTGCTTCTTTCTATGTTCCCTTGAAGGCAAAAGGTTAGGGCCAGAGGAATCAAAAGATGTAAGGAAGGCAGAAGGATAATAGAAATATTGATAAAAGTTAGAAGAGGGGCAAAATGAGACTTAATGAGATGAATATTTAACTTGTGTAGGCAGTGTAGAGTACTAGGAAAAAATATGGATTTCCTACAATGGACTGGGAAAACAAATGGAGGAATATATATATATATAGTGATTTAGAAGGCTAGAATTATGAGGAGGGAGAGAAATAGTAGAGAACGGTTTGAAAGGAAAAAGTTAATACTAATAAAAAAAAAAAGAAAAAAGAAGAAGAAGAAAACAAAATAGATGGGATAGAAATTGACACCCTTAAGTTGTGGGCCTATGAAAAAATGTTGTCTCTAAGAGCCACAACAGAAAACAGAAGGCAGAAAGATGCAGGAAGGATAAGCGATAATTTGTAATACAGAATCAATATACACAACGAGTGGGAAATTATTGAATAAGAAGCCCAGCAAAGACATGACCAGCTGGCAGCACCTATTTAAAAAAAAAATAGAAGGAAAAAGGAAGGGGGGAGGAAAACGGGAATAATAGCAATAGTCCAGAAAGTAACAGAGAGAAACCAAAGATCCACATAGGCAAGCAGTCAAACAGAGCTAAGGGGGGTCAATGATTCCCCTAGGGTCCATGTGGATCCTTCCTGTCTACTTGTGTTTATCAATGAATTTCCCCACAGGGTTCTATATGCAGGTCCTGAAGCAGCTTTTAGCTATTAAACTAAATTAAAAAGAATTTATTTTTCATTTGTTGAGGTGACCTCACTTTTTTTTTTTTTTAGCCAAATGCAGGACCCAAAATAATTCCTCTTCTAGACCAACCCCCTTACGGAAGGGACCCTAGCTGGGCCCGTGGAAATTAATCAAGCACGTCCCACTTTCCGGACTCCCCAGGTTAGCTGAAGTTCTGATGTTAGTCAATGAGGAGTGCTAAAGACGGCGGATTCCGCCCCTTCTGGCGCCGAGCTCCAGCATCACCCGGCTGCTCAGTAAATCAGTTTGAGTGCAGATTCGTGTCTGCTCTCAGCCTGATGCTGCTTCAGGTCGGCTTATCTGCTCCCCAAAGCCACGGGGCGGTGCAGCAGCCAGATCAATGTCTAAAAATATAAAATACCCTTCCCTGTCTTCCAACCGAACCCTCCCTTCTTTGGGAAGTGTCCCTTCCTCCTGGCTCCGCAGTGGCCCGGGTCTTATCCCTGGGTGGCTAGGGAAATCAGCTGCGTCCCCGACCAAAATCCCCCCTCTGGTTCACCGGGTGCTGATTAGCTCGTTTGCTCTGTTCACACAAGTTCCAAGGGGCGCCAGGCAGCCAGATCCCCAGAAAGTAAAACTTTTTCGCCCCACCTGCGGCTCCAAATGGCCGTTTTATTTTTTATTTTTCCCCCTAACCGCGGGGCTCAGCCACCCGTGCCAACCTCCACCGGCAGTTTCAAAACTCACGAATCTCCACCGTTCGGTTCACGCCGCCTATCCGCGCAGATAGATGTCCCAAGCTTCTCACTCCACGCGTGCACAGCACAGACCCCCGGGCAGGACCCCGTCCACAATCTGCCTTGCTCTGGGAGCTTGCAGTGTGCGCCCTCCTACACTAACGCCATCTTGCTTTCCTCTCAGTTGAGGGGATTTTGATTAGATTACCTGTTAAGATTAATTTAGGGCTTTTGATTCAACTACCTCAGTGGGCATGACTCAGGTTGAGTCCCCATCCCCTTGCTGGTTCTGATATAAATGGACACTCACATGGGAAGAAAGAGCTCTGTCGTTTTTGATCCTGCTAAGTGACAGAAAGGAGAAGGCTCAAACAGCTGAGGCCCCAGGGAGAGATGAGCCATTAGCCTGATAGCTTACATCTGAGACTGGGAAGAGAGCAGACCAGCTGAGACTGATATAATAGGCCTGGAAAGAAACAAGTCCTATGCCAGGTAAAAGAGGACTACAAGATCACTTAAGCATGAAACTTCAAGAGGCTGGACCCAGAGCTCAAGAGGAAAGGGTAGCCAGGAGGGGAAGACAGAGACTAGCCAGAGATTGGTGGCCATCTTGCTTCAACATGTAGCAAATGACTTTGGTGAGAAAGCACCTCTTATGGTGCCTTGAGTTGGACTTTTTATGGCTTTGGAACTGTAAGTTTTTACAACAAATAAAACCTCATTATAAAAGCCAACAGATTTCTGGTACTTTGTATCAGCACCCCTTTGGTAAACTAATACAGTACCCTAGTTTGGAGAAGTGCTTGGTCTTGGTCTGCATTCTGGTGGGTGTGGACACATTGTGAATAGATCTCTTCAAGATGGTACTTCAGTTAAGGTATGGACCAATTGAATCAAGTTGGGCCTTAATCAAGATTGCTGAAGGCCTTTATAAGCAAAGCAATGGTCATATGGAGGAAGAAGCCACTGGAGAAGCAAGAAGCCAGAAGTGAATGGAACCTGGAAGAGAAAGGAGAAGACATGGCCATGTACATTATCATGTTATGGCAAAATGAAGGGGCTCCAAAGATAGCTGGACAGCCAGCAAATATTGACCCTGAAAGGAAGCAAGACTTCCAGCCAATAAAATCCCATTGTTAAGCCAACTCATTATATGATATTTGCTTTAGCAGCTAAGAAACTGAAACATGGATCATCTTCTTTACCCCAGCCATGCTTTGCACATAGTAAATATTGGTGATAAATACATAAAGACATTCTTGTTTTTACAGGAGGCTAGTTAGGCATGTCCTCTCCTTTATAAATAATGCTGCTGCTGCTGTTGCTGACCATGGTTGTAATGATGATGATGACGACAATGCTGCTGCTGCTGCGCCTGCTATTAAACATAACATTACCAACAGCAATCCTTTAATTAGTTGATGTGATGTTCCATGCTCTGTACTAAGCTGTTCAACATGAGTTCTCTGTTAATCTTCAAAACAACCTTTCTCAAAAAACTAATAAGTAAATTGAAGCACAAGGCAAGTTACTTCTTCAAAGTCACAGTGAGGAGTGAGAGAGAGGAAGAAAAAAGAAGATAAATTCAATTACCAGCTTAGAGTAAAATATCAGGTTTGTATTAATAAATAATTGATATTTGTATTTACTATTCAGGCTATGGCTTGTTTTTGCCTGTCTTCCTAATGTTTTCCCCTCCATGTTTTATTATGTAAATTACCATCTATATTCTGCACTATAATTTTGCTCATGTCATCCCATGGTATGTAGATTTATATTTATTTTATAAACCTCACATTATACCAGTGAGGCTTTGCTCAGACAAATTTTCTCTATTCTGAGATAAGATTTACCACACTCTATCCCAAAGTCTTTTTGCCAAAAATCTGTGGCCATGGCCAAACATCCTAATTATATTGTTTGACCTTTGCATGACTACCCTTTCATTTCCCCAGGAATGTTTTATTCCTTCTAGATTCCCATCTATGGGCAGAAATAAGTGATATTCTTCATCTCATAAACTTCCTTTCCATGGCATAAATAATGGCATTGTGGTCTCTTTTCTTGGTTTTATTAACCACTGGAGGAATCTTTGGATGTAATGAATGTTGGTGGACTTTCCAAATCATCCCGAGTACCTCTTTCAGAAAGAGCAACATTCTCCTGACTATCTTATGTCTTTCTCTGATTCTTTACTTTAACAAAGGGGTTCCTCTTATTTCATGAATGGTCTTTGAAAGTCCTGTGTGGGATGGTCCTAATACTGATGGGCCTAAAGGCTGAGTTTCCTTCATCTCTCTTGGTCTTCTCTGCCACATTCATCCTTTCATTTTCTCAACATTTGGTTTTCTTTCCTCTCCTATTAATAAGAACTTATCACTTTATCTGGTGCATAATAACTGGTTATATATATTAGCATTTTTTATAATAATAGTAATAGTTTTTATTGTGTTTTTATTAATTGAGAGTACCCTAGGGTATTTTGAAAGATGCACCATTTATGCCCCTGTTTCTCCTCTTTTAATCATCTTTTGGAGCCTTCTCTCAAGCTTCATACTCTTAGGTGAGAGTATATTGCTTTTAATTTATTAAAATTATGTACTTCTTGGTTTCTTTTATTTTTAATTCTACCATTCTTACCTGGAATATAGGTTAGTCATAGAGAGACAATATGTTCCAGTTTTGCCAGTTTATAACTTCTATCTTTTTTCACTTTCAAAGGTGTCCTGGTTTGCACAATGAATTATATGGTCATCTTAGTTAGGGATGACAGCCAAAACTTCAACAGAAACGAGCTAAGTACAAATGGAATCACAAAACTGGGGGTTACATGGCTTCAGTCATGCAGATAGTGAGGGGAACCTACCTCTCCCCAGAATTCAGCCTCTGGATCTTGGGTGTTTAGCTATAGTCTCAGAGAAGGTATGTGTGTATATATATATATATATACATATATATATATATATATAAATGGCAGTTTCTGATAACCTTTAGCAAACCACATCCTTAGCACTGGATCTCAAAGACAGAGAAAATTTTTTTCCTTTATAGTTCTCACAGAAAATTAACAGCAACAACAATAATAACAAGTAAAATAAGCCTCCTGAGGGGATTCTGACTGTAGTAAACCCAACTGGGCCAGCATCAGCTCCACCCAAATACATGGAAGTACGGCGTCAGGTTGATTCCCCCAAAGAAAGTACTGCTAGCAAGACAATACCTTAGGTCTCTTACATCCCTTTTCAGAAAAAACAAATTGGAGATATCTACCCTTTAGTCTCTCTGCCTTTTCTTGGATCTGTTTCACCCAGTACAGGGAGCTTACCTACATCAGAAAAAAAATCTTGGTTAACACAGGCAGTCACTCAAACATGGCCTACCTCTTCAGCATTTCTTATATATAACTTGAAATCCAAGAATTCCCATCTACTTAGAAATTGTATTGGGCTTTTAGTGCTGAGTAAAAAATTACCAAAAATTTAGCAGCTTAAGAAAACACATACTTGCTGTCAAACAGTTTCCGTGGGTCAGGGCTCTGGGCAGGGCTTGATGGGGTTCTCTGCTCAGAGTCTCACAGGGATGTAGCTGAAGTGTGAGCTGGGCTGTATTCTCATCGCAAGGCTCGCTAGGGAAAGATCTCCTTCCAAGCTCGCTTGGCTTTCCTTTGGCAGAATTCATATCCTCGCAGTGTTTGACAGCTGGCTGTTGTCCAGGGGCTGCTGCAAGCAACTAGTGGTCATTGTGGTTCCCTGCCATCTGGCTCCCTCCTTAGGCTGTTCACAACCTGGCTGTGTGATTTTCAAGGCCAGCAGGGTACTTGTTCCCTCCAGTCTGCTAAAATGGAATCTTAAATAATGTAACTGAATCAAGGGACTTCCCACCATATTTGCCATATTCAATTTGGTTAGAAGGAAGCCACAGGTTCAGTCCACACTCAAGGGAAGTTCATTATACAAGGCCGTGATTCATTGGGTATTACTTTGTGGTGTATCCATCCCAGGATTTGATAGTGCAAACTTTCTCTTTCTTTTCAAAGGCCTCAAAGTTTATAGTAGGGGCAAATGAATTTTTTGTTTTCATTTGACGTCTCCTAAAACTCTTCTCTAGAAACAAACTTGCTCATTTTGCTTTAAGCAGCAAATCACTGGCAGTTATTATTAATTAGAGCTTCGCTTTATGGACACTCTAAGGTTGTGAGCTTCACAGCAAAGAGGGAATTTCTTGCAAGAATTTTTATACATATACGTGTCATTCTTTTCTTTTAGAATTCATTTCAAAGTTTGGCCTCATTCCTCCTCTTTTCCTATATAAAAGTTGCCTGAAACTTCATGGAAACAAAAGTTACAGAAATATCAAAATTTTGGCTCCAGGTTGATACCAAAGACAATTATTCACCTGTTTTGCTAATTCTTTTATGCCTTGCTTATTTAAATGTGGAAGGTTTTTAAATTGCCCTTTTGTCATTTTGGTGTCTGAGGTTTTTAGTGTAAAAATTATACAGTATTTCATATTTACAGAAAGGAAACAATTTATGAATAAGTTTTCAAATATTGCCTAATTTTTGAAGTCTGTGGAAATATTGTTGGGTAAGTTTGTGTCTCCTAAATAAAGATCTTTCACTCCTAAATAGTTTAGTATGTATCTCCTAAGAATAAGTATAATATACAAGGCCGTTATTCATTGGGTATAACTTTGTGGTGTATCCATCCCAGGATTTGATAGTGCAAACTTTCTCTTTCTTTTCAAAAGAGAATAAGTATATTCTTAGAAGAGACATATTATACATGTTATACAACCACAGCACCAAAATCACAGGTAAGAAAATTATTGAAAATTTGCCTATATTATTTAATAACTGTTCCCATTCAAATTTCTCCAAATGTGTTTTAGATTTTTAAAAATAATTCTGGATCAATGATTTTATTTGTTTTTATCTTACTTGGTGTTTGATGAGACTTTTTTTTAAGTTAATGTTTTTCACCAAACTTGAGAATTTTTTAGATAATATTTCTTCAAATATTTTTTCAATCCCATTCTTTCTCTCCTTTCCTTTTGAGACTCCAGTTACATGTATTTTAGATCAATTCATATCTTCTTATGCTCACTGAGGCTTGTTGATTTTTTAAAATAAGTTGTGTTTTCTATTGTTTTGTAGATAGGACAATTTGCATTTGTTTTGCTCTATCTTAAGGTTAATTTACCCTTTATTCTATTATCTCAAATCTGCTCTTAAGGCCATGTAAAGATTTTAATATATGTTCAGATATATTTTATAGTTCTAGAATGGCCATTTAGTGCATTTTAAATTATTTCTATTTTTTCCTTTTATTCCTCATCTGTTTATTTACATTTTTCTGTTTCTGTGCAAGTCTTGTATTTTTTTTATTGTTTATTGGACTTTGAGGTGACATGTTCTAGAAAGACTCCAGATTCTGTTCTCTTCCTCTGAAAAGTCTTGGCTTTTTTTTTTTTTTTTTTTTCTCATAGTCAGTTAACATGTTTGGACTCAAATTCAAACTCTTCACTTTTCCCTGAAGTGAAATCGCTGCTGAGTATTTTTCTCCCAGCCTCCCAGGTAGAAAACATGGCATCATTCATGATAAGTATGTAGTCTAGGGCTTAGTTGGGTGGAGTCTTTAAGCAAATTTTGAGCAGTTCCCTCCATTCTGGGATTTTGTCCTCCTCCCCCAGCCACTCTGGGAGTTCTAATCTCCATCTTTTCATTTCTCAAGACAGTCAGGCTGTGGATTTCTGCTTCAGGCACACAGTTCTGGGTGGACTGAGCATGCACTCAGGCCTTATATACATGAAATTAACTTAGTGTAATTCTCTTCTTTCCTCCAGTTTCTGTCCACTTTTCCTCTTTCTCCAGTGCATTCAAATAATTTTTGTTGGTCTAGATTTTATAGTTGTTATCTATCAGATGATAAGTCCTAATACCAAGATACTCTGACATTATTAAAAGAGGAACTCTTTCTGCTAATACAATTTTAGTTCTTATTTTTCCAATTAAAGCAATTCCTGCTGAGATAATTCTGCCATTAGTTTCCTTTTCCCCCATTTCTCTGCTATTGTGGCATTTTTTATTACAGATGGGCAGAACTGAAAGTTCCTGCCTACTTCAGCCAAGAATATAGAATCTTAATAGATGTAAGGAAAATACATAGAGAAATAACAGTTATAATATATTCTTAATGGCTTTTCTCATTCATTGGTTTCTAATGGGGTTATAAGATTTGGGTGATACTGCCTGTGCAGAGTTGATTTTTTATCTATAATGGGAGAGATGAACCTACCTACCCTGGGAGATATGTTTTTACTGCTTTTGTAGACAGCTGGAGCTTTACTGCTTTTAGTTAGTTAATTGTTTGTTTGTTTTTAAGCTTGTGATTTGAATAACCACCCAAGAAGAATAATTATAAATAATCTTAATATTTTACCTAATAGTTAAAATTATTGAACTTCCATGCCTCTGAAACCAAACTCATTACTTAATAATACCATATCTTTGCTTCAAGTCAGCTTATACTCATCCTTTATTTATTCTCTGCCTTCTGTTTTTTAGCATCCTGGAAAAGGTGTTCTCCATAGCTAAATGTTTATACTCAATAATTGTGCACATTTGACACTTTGAGAAGGATATGTATAGGTATTTCATAATTTGTTTCAATATTTCATAAAAATTTATCATAGCTTTTGCAAGCCACAAATAATTCTCCATTCTATCAACATTTATTAATCTATACCTAGGTATTTATTTAAATAAGATTATTTGGGTGAATTATAGGGTGAGAGTACAAGAGCTTTGTTTATTAAAGATATAGGACTTATATTGAAATTCCATGTAAGTAAATTATGGCCAGCCAATCAATCCTGTTTTGCTACTCCTTCACTGTGAATCTTCCATTGAATATAAAGATTCAAATTCTTTATGGATCAAAGAAGATGCAATGATAATAAACTTATACATCTTACTAGATAATGTCCATAAAACAAACAAAACAAAACCCTTCTGGTTTTTCTCATGCAAGTTATACTTTAGCTCCAATTTACTCAGAGGTTAAACACATACTCATCATTACCCTGCTATCATTATCATAACAATCAAATGCTTAAAATAAATGTGTTGCTTCGGAGAGCCATCTGTCAAATTTTTCTACAAATATAGTGAGCAATAGAATTGCAAGGTCTAATACTGCATGTGCTATGGGCCTCTTCATCTCTAGTTCATTCCTGGGGCACCAAAGACCATTTTTCAAGCAGGCAATAATATACGTGACTAGATCTTTGATCAAAAGATTCTGCCAGAAAGGATGACTATTGCAGATAGTAGAGAATAACAAAAATGAGCACAAACAGCCATTCTCCTTGGTCCATTTAATCTTTCTTAAACTCAGACAAATCTTCATTGTAATCCATTTCTAAATCATGTGTACTATCATGATATTAGGTAGTGTGAAGGTACAGAAGCATGAAACAACAGATGCACTTGGGGAAATGCAAAGGCAGTGAAGGAAGTGAAGGGCACCCGAGGTGAAGTGGAGGGAGATGAGTTTGAAAAGGTCCTCTAAAGCCATGTAATGAAGGTCTTATGTGACAAATGTTCCAAGGAGATAGTAATTTAAGGATTTTTGGCAGGAAAGTGACATATCGGGGTGTGTAGTTTTAAAAGTTTAATGTAACACTAGCCAGTGAAGCCTAATGCATACATTGGAGTGGAGAGGAGAGAGTGAAACTGCAGTAGAATGTCAGCCAAGTACTATACTCATTCAAGCCAGTTGCTGTGGGCTGGACTCCTAAAATGCAAAATGGACTTTTCAGAAGTGACCCACCTTTCTAGATTGACCCCATCTGGCTCTTTGGGGCAAAATAACCTAATGGGAGAAGAAACCAGAGGCAGAAAAGCCAAACAAAGGGAGTTAAACTTAACTGTTGTAAGACTGGAGGGTCCTAGAACTGAAAAGTGTAAGGAAAATAAAGCACTGTGTGAGGGAGAGAATTTAAACAAATCATAGGAGCTAGGGGAAAAGTCTGCACAAATACAAACAGAACAGGAGCAGAAGTGGCTCAAGTGGTTGGACGCCTGCCTCCCATATGGGAGGTCCCAGTTTCAGTTCCTGGTGCATCCTAAAGAAGACAAGTAAACAAGCAGACGTTGAGCAAAAACAATGAGCAGACAATGAGCAAAAACAATGAAAAAGACAACAAGCAGACAATGAGTAAAACCAAAATAAGTAGGGAACAGATGTGTCTCAAGCAGTTGGGTGCCTGCCTCCCACATGGGAGGGCCTGGGTTCAGCTCCTGGTGCCTCTTAAAGAAAATACAAACAAACAATGAGCAGACAATGAGTAACAAACAATGAGCAGACAATAAGCAGACAGCAAACAAAATCAATGAGCAGACAAGGAGCACAAACAACAAACAAAAACAACAAGCAAACAGATGAGGGAGTTATCTGGGGTGGGGGTGGGGATTAAAAAAAAAACCACACAAACAGAGCAGATCAAGATTCCTGGAGAAGGAAAGGAAGGAAAGGAAGTTTTCTCTTGGAGTTGAAACAATTAAACAAAAAATGCAGTCTTAAAAATTGAACCACATATACAGGACAAGAATCAGATGAAGAAGAGCTGAGAAAAATCTCATGTTAAACTCAGGCTATTCTAAAGATCCAGAATAAGTTGGAACCAGCATCAAAGAAGAGCCTTAACACAAAACCAAACAATAAAAAACCATAGACAATAGGGAAAAACTGATCTTCAGAGTTAACTCATCTAGATAAACAGATGCCCAAATATCAGCAAAAATTACAAGCTATACTAAGAAATAGGAACATATAGCTAGTCAAAAGAACAAATTAAAAATTCAGAGGAGACATAGAGTTTGGAATAACTCATCAAAAACATTCAAATAAATCTTCCTTAAATCACTTCAGGGAGATGAAGGAAAATATGCATAAAAAGATAAAGGCTATTAAGAAGGCAATGTATGAGGAGGGGCCAAGATGGAGTTAGTGTAGTAGGGCACACACTGCAAGCTCCCAGAGCAAGGCAGATTGTGGACAGGGTCCTGCCCGGGGGTCTGTGCTGTGCACGCGTGGAGTGAGAAGCTTGGGACATCTATCTGCGCGGATCAACGGCATGGACTGAACGGTGGAGATTCGTGAGTTTTAAGGCTGCCAGTGGTGGTTGGCACAGATGGCTGAGCCCCGCGGTTAGGGAGAAGAAAAAAATAATAAAATAAAATAAAATAAAATGGCCACTTGGAGCCACGAGCAGGGCGAGAAAATTTAATTTTCTGGGGATCTGGATGCCTGGCGCCCCTTGGAACTTGTGTGAACAGAACAAACGAGCTAATCGGCACCCAGTGAACCGGAGGGGGGATTCTGGTCGGGGGACGGAGCTGATTTCCCTAGCGACCCAGGGATAAGACCCGGGCCGCTGGGGATCCAGGAAGAAGGGACACTTCCCAAAAGAGGGAGGGTTCTGTTGGAGGACAGGGAAGGGTATTTTTTATTTTTAGACATCGATCTGGCTGCCTGCACCACCCCATAGCTTTGGGGAGCAGATAAGCTGACCTGAGGCAGCATCAGGCTGAGAGCAGACGCGAATCTGCACTCAAACTGATTTACTTAGCAACCCGGTGACGCTCGAGCTCAGCTCCAGAAGGGGTGGAATCGGCCGTCTTTAGCACTCCGCACTGACTAACATCAGAGCTACAGCTACCCTGGGGAGTCCAGGAAGTGGGACGTGCTTGATTAATTTCCACAGGCCCAGCTAGGGTCCCTTCCGTAAGGGGGTTGGTCTAGAGGAGGAATTATTTTGGGTCCTGTATTTCGCTAAAAATAAAAATAAAAATTAAAAAAAAAAAAGTGAGAAGGTCACTCCAATAAATGAAAAATAAATTCTTTTTAATTTAGTTTAATAGCTAAAAGCTGCTTCAGTACCTGCATATAGAACCCTGTGGGGAAATTGATTGATAAACACAAGTAGGCAGGAAGGATCCACGTGGGCCCTAGGGAAATCATTGAACCCCCTTAGCTCTGTTTGACTGCTTGCCTGTGTGGATCTTTGGTTTCTCTCTGTTTCTTTCTGGTCCCTTGCTTTTCTTTCCTCTTTCCTCCCACCTTTCTTTTTTCTTCCATTTTTTAAATTAGGTGCTGCTAGCTTGTCACTTCTTTGCTGTGCTTCTTTTTCAGTAATTTCCCACTCGCTGTATATATATTGATTCTGTATTACAAACTATTGCTTATCCTTCCTGCATCTTTCTGCCTTCTGTTTTCTGTTGTGTCTCTTAGATACAACATTTTTTCATAGGCCCACAACTCAAGGGTGTCAATTTCTATTCCATCTATTTTGTTTTCTTCTTTTTTTAATTAGTATTAACTTTTTCCTTTCAGACCTTTCTTTACTATTTCTCTCCCTCCTCATAATTCTAGCCTTCTAAATCACTATATATATATTCCTCAATTTGTTTTCCCAGTCCATTGTAGGAGCTCCATATTTTTTCCTAGTACTCTACACTGCCTACACAAGTTAAATATTCATCTCATTAAGTCTCATTTTGCCCCTCTTCTAACTTTTATCAATAGTACTATTATCCTTCTGCCTTCCTTACATCTTTTGATTCCTCTGGCCCTAACCTTTTGCCTTCAAGGGAACATAGAAAGAAGCAAGGAAATAAAATAAGGAGAAAAAATGCCAAAGAGAAAACTTAACTCACACGCAGAACCAACAGCTAAATAAAACTCTAGAGCATAGAGAAAAGCTAATCAACAGAACAAACCCATGAAGATAATATGATGACCAGAAGGCAACAAAAAAATACAAATTACTCTGAGAAACTGGAAAACATGGACCAGTCCAATGCACAAAATAAAAACCAGGAAGCAATGCAGAATATCGAACAACTAATCAAAGATATCCAAACAAATATCATGGACCAACTTAAAGAACTGAAGGAAGAGATTAAGGATATAAAGAAGACACTGAGAGAACATACTGAAGAAATATCAAACATGCCTAAAATGGTAACGGATATGATGGTGAACAATGGCACAATCCAAGAAATGAAAAAGACCCTGGACTCACATAACAGCAGATTTGAACAGGCAGAGGAAAGAATTAGTGATATGGAAGACAATACAGCTGAAATCAAAGAGATTGTAGAACAGATAGATAAAAAGATAGGAAAAATTCCAGCATGGACTCAGGGAATTAACTGATAATACAAAACGCACAAACATACGCATTATGGGCATCCCAGAAGGAGAATAGAAGGGAAAGGGAAGAGAAGGAGTGTTGAAGGAAATAATGGCTGAAAACTTCCCAAATCTATTGAGAGAGATGGATGTGCAGATCCAGGAAGCACAGTGCACCCCAAATACTATAAATCCCAACATGCCAACTCCAAGACATATACTTGTCAAAATGTCCAATGCTCAAGACAAAGAGAAAATACTTAAAGCAGCAAGAGAAAAGAGAATTATCACATACAAGGGAAGCACAATAAGATTAAGTGCTGATTTCTCAGCTGAAACCATGGAGGCAAGAAGACAGTGGTATGACATAGTCAAAACACTAAAAGAAAAATCTTCCAGCCGCGAAGTCTCTATCCAGCAAAATTGGCATTCAAAAATGATGGAGAGTTGAAAATATTCACAGATAAACAGAAATTAAGAGAGTATGTCAAGAAGAAACCAACACTTCAAGAAATATTAAAGGAATCTCTATAAGTTGAAAGAAAAAAACAAGGGAGAGAGAGTTGGAGGAGAGTTTAAAAACAACTGAAAAGACAAAAAGAGAAACAAAACAACATATGACATACATTAACCCAAAGAAAAAATGGCTGAAGTAAGAAATTCGTTACAAGTAATAACACTGAATGTTAATGGATTAAATTCACCAATCAAAAGACACAGATTGGCAGAATGGATAAGAAAATCTATATGCTGTCTACAAGAAACCCACCTTCGACCCAGGGACTCAAGGAGGCTGAAAGTGATTGGCTGGAAAACCATTTTACAGGCTAACAATAACCAAAAAAGGGTAGGAGTAGCTATTCTAATATCAGACAAAATAGACTTTAAATGCAAAACTATTGTAAGAGACAAAGATGGACACTACATATTAGTAAAAGGAGTAATCTCTCAAGAAGAGAGAACAATCATCAACATTTACGCACCTAACCGGGGTGCCTCAAAATACGTGCAGCAAACTCTGGAAAAACTAAGAGGAGAAATCAATGCCTCTACAATTATAGCAGGGGAATTCAACACACCACTATCATCATTAGACAGAACATCTAAACAGAGAATCAATAAAGAAACTAAGGCACTCAACAATACATTAGAAGACCTGGACTTAATAGACATATACAGAACACTACACCCAAATACAGTGGGATTTACATTCTTTTCGAGTGCACATGGAACATACTCCAAAATAGACCACATGCTAGGCCACAGAACAACAATCAATGAATTCAGAAAGATTGAGATTATACAAAGTAATTTCTCTGACCACAACGGAATGAAGTTGGAAATCACTAAGGGCCAGAGAAACAGGTTAGGCACAAGGATATGGAAGTTAAACAACACACTCTTAGACAAACAGTGGGTCAAAGAGGAAATCTCAAAAAAAATCAGTAACTACCTTGAAACTAATGAAAATGACAACACAACATATCAAAACCTATAGGATGCAGCGAAAGCAGTCCTGAGAGGGAAGTTCATAGCCATAAATCCATATATTAAAAAAGAAGAAAGAGCTAAAATAGAAGACCTAACTATACACTTGGAGGAATTGGAAAAACAACAAAAAACTAAACCTAAAGGATGTAGAAAGAAGAAAATAACAAAGGATGTAGAAAGAAGAAAATAGATAATAAGAAAGCACTGGAAACAATAAACAAAACCAAAAGTTGGTTCATTGAGAATATCAATAAAATCGACAAACCCTTGGCCAGACTAACAAAGAAAAAGAGAGAACAGATGCAAATACATAAAATAAGGAATGAGCAATGGGATATCACTACTGACCCCACAGAAATAGAGTATCATAAAAGGATACTTTGAAAAATTATATGCCAACAAGAATGACAACTTAGAGGAAATGGACAAGTTTCTAGAAACCCACAAACAGCCGACATTGATGAAAGAAGAAATAGATGAACTCAACAGTCCAATTACAAGTAAAGAGATAGACTCGGTCATTAAAAACCTCCCAACTAAGAAGAGTCCAGGACCAGATGGCTTCACAGCTGAATTCTACCAAACATTCCGGAAAGAGCTAACACCAATTCTCCTTAAGCTCTTCCAAAAAATAGAAGTAGAAGGAATATTGCCTAACTCATTGTATGATGCCAACATTACCCTAATACCAAAACCAAATAAAGATACCACAAGAAAGGAAAATTACAGATCAATTTCTCTAATGAACCTAGATGCTAAAATCCTTAACAAAATACTTGCTAATCACATTCAACAACATATCAAAAGGATTATACACCATGACCAAGTAGGTTTCATCCAGGGTATGCAAGGATGGTTTAATATAAGAAAATCAATCAATGTAATACACCACATAAACGATTGAAAGAAAAAAATCACATGATCATCTCTGTAGATGCAGAAAAAGCATTCGACAAAATATAGCACTCTTTCCTCATAAAAACACTACAAAAGATAGGAATAGATGGAAACTTTCTGAAAATGATAAAGGGTATATATGAAAAACCCAAAGCTAACATCATTTTCAACGGTGAAATCCTAAAAGCTTTCCTTCTGAGATCGGGAACAAGACAAGGATGCCCACTATCACCACTCCTATTTAACATTGTCTTAGAAGTACTAGCACGAGCATTGAGACAAGAAAAGGACATAAAAGGCATCCAGACTGGAAAAGAAGAAGTAAAAATTTCATTATTTGCAGATGACATGATCCTATACATAGAAAGCCCTGAGAAATCGACAACAAGGCTTCTAGAACTTATAAAGGAGTTCAGTAATGTTGCAGGCTATAAGATCAATGCTCAAAAATCAATAGAATTTCTGTACACCAATAACGAGTAAACTGAGGAGGAAATCAGGAAAAAAATACCATTTACAATAGTAAATAAAGGAATCAAATACCTAGGAATAAATTTAACTAAAGATGTAAAGGACTTATATACAGAAAACTACACAACACTGTTAAAGGAAATCAAAGAAGACTTAAATAAATGGAAAAATATTCCTTGTTCATGGATAGGAAGACTAAACATCATCAAGATGTCTATCCTACCCAAAGTAATCTACAGATTAACTGCAATCCCAATAAAAGTCAACACTGTATTTTTTAAGGAACTGGAAAAACTAACCACAAAATATATTTGGAGAGGCAAGAGGCCCTGAATTAGCAAAGACATATTGAAAAAGAAACATGAAGTTGGAGGTATCACACTACCTGACTTTAAAACATACTACAAAGCTACAGTGATCAAAACTGCATGGTATTGGCACAAGGATAGACCTACCGACCAATGGAACTGAATTGAGAGTTCTGATATAGATCCTCGCATATACAGTCATCTGATATTTGACAAGGCCACTAAGCCCACTCAGTTGGGAGAGAATGACCTCTTTAACAAGTCGTGCTTGGAGAACTGGATATCCATATCCAAAAGAATGAGAGAAGAATACCATCTCACACCTTATACAAAAATCAACCCAAGATGGATCAAAGATCTAAATATAAGAGCCAAAACCATAAAGACCTTGGAAGATAATGTAGGGAAGCATCTACAGGACCTTGTAATAGGAAATGATTTCATGAACTTCACAGCCAAAGCACGAGCAGCAAGAGAAAAAATTGATAAATGGGATCTCCTCAAAATTAAAAACTTCTGCACCTCAAAGGATGTTATTAAGAAAATAAAAAGGCAGCCTACACAATGGGAGAAAATATTTGGCAACCATATATCTGATAGGAGCCTAATATCCTGCATATATACAGAAATCCTACACCTTGAAAATAAAAGGACAAACAACCCATTTAAAAAATGGGCAAGTGACCTGAAAAGACATTTCTCCAAGGAAGAAATACAAATGGCTAAAAAGCACATGAAAAAATGCTCTACATCGCTTGCTATCAGGGAAATGCAAATTAAAACTATAATGAGATACCATCTTATACCCATCAGAATGGCAGTTATTAAAAAAACAGGAGACACTAAATGTTGGAGAGGATGTGCAGGAATAGGAACCCTCATCCACTGCTGGTGGGACTGCGGTATGCTCCAGCCACTGTGGAGGACAGTTTGGTGGTTCCTCAGAAAACTAGCAATAGATCTTCCATATGATCCAGCAATTCCACTGCTAGGTATATACCCAGAAGAACTGAAAGCAAAGACACAAACAGATATATGCACACCAATGTTCATAGCGGCATTGTTCACCATTGCCACAAGTTGGAATCAGCCCCGGTGCCCATCAACAGACGAATGGATAAGCAAAATGTGGTACATACATACAATGGAATATTACTCAGCTGTAAGAAGGAACAAAGTGCTAGCACATGGAATAACGTGGATGAATCTTGAAGACCTTATGTTGAGTGAAGCAAGCTAGGCACTGAAGGATGAACAGTATATGACCTCACTGATCTGAACTGAGGAAAGTGAGCAGTCTCTGAGAACCATTGTCTGAAAGATAGGTTAACAAGGGAGAGTAAGAGAAGAGCAGGATTTGAGCCATCACCCATATTGACATAACCTATGGTAAAGGGATAAAGTGTGGTTTCATGTTGGGGGATGGGGCAGATGAGTGGTGGTGTTCCTGGGTTTGGTGGTGCAGCACTGGCGGGTGGGTGGTTTAGGAAGGGCAGGTTCAAATTCCCAGGGCATGTAACTGTGAATCTTGACATTCCATGGGTCGGGATAGGGTGCTATCATTGGCCCTGTGGGGCTGGGGGGAAGGGAACAGTCAACATCTAATGGGGTGTTTGGTGGTCATGGGGAAGGTTTTTCATTACCTTACAGTAATGGACATAGGACATGGTAAATATCATCAAAAGTATTAAACTGTATCATCTAAATTGTAAACTATACTGTAAATCATTGACAATGTTTAGTTGCTATATTTTGCTTTCTGTATAACAGTTATAACAATGCCAACATTCAAAAAAAAAGGTGGGGGTTAATATGGGGTGGGGAAGGGGGGGTGGTTTGGTATCTGGGAGTCTCCAGCACTCCATGTGTGACTTTGCTGTGACCTAAAACTTCTTTGAAAATTAAATGAAAAATTGGGAGACCATGGGGATTGAGAGGGGGAAGGTGTCATGGCACACCAGATATCCGATAACACAGTGATAAAAGGAAGGGGAAAAAAAAAAGAAAAGAGAAAGGGGAAATATATATATATATATATATATATTTTTTTTTTTAAAGGCATTTCCTTTGCTTTTTTGTCCATTTTTTTTGAATGTCCCAATCTGGTAATTATATTTTGTTTTGTTTTGTTTGATTATTTGTTTTTGTTTTTTTTCCTCTTTTTTTTCCCCCTGAGTTTCCTTATGTTTGTCTCTTGCATGTAAGCTTATCATAGTTGTTTCTCTTTCCTAGTAAGTGTATTTGATTATTTTCTGGACTACATGTTCATGGAGGATTTGGATCACAGAAGGGTTACCATGGGTACTGCACGGGGATTATTGGTGGGGGATGTCTGGGAGGGGGGTTTCATGGGAATTAGTTCATCCAAATATACATGAAGGAGATACAAAATCGTTCAAAAGATCAAAAGATGGGGCATGATCACGATGGGTGGACAATCACACAATAAATGAGGGAATCTGAATTCCTAGCCTGGAGAGCTCTGCAACAGTCTCCAAGGGAGCAGCAATAGTCCTCTGAGTGCAGGGACAGTGTCTGTCAAAGAGAATGACCCACTGATGTGTTCTTTTTATTGATGACTACTCTTGTGAGTCTTTGCTCTTGTAACTGAGACTTAGCCTGCAGTTGTGGGGTGCCTAAGTGTTGCCACCTGAGAGCCTCCTTGTTGTTCAAATGTGGCCCCTCTCTAAGCCAAACTCAGCATATGATTGTATTACCTTCCCCCCAACGTAGGACATGACTCCCGGTGATGAGCCTCCCTGGCAAAGAGGGATTAATACCAAGTGTCAACTGGCAACACAACTGGAAAAAGACCTTGAATAAAAGGGGGAAAAGGTAAAGACAAATGAGTTCAAGTGGCTAAGAGACTTCAAAGAGAGCCGGGGGGTCATCCCAGAGGTAACTCTTACGCACACCTCAGTAGGAGCTCATAGATCATCTAAGTGCCTATCACCCCACACAGAGGGGCTCCTGAGCGCTCTGGAGACACCCAGGTCCTTTATAAGGGGGGTTAGCCCCAGAGACTGATGCCTTATCAGTGGGCTCTATTTTGGAATCTGTGCTCCTGAGAGTGACAGAATTGGACTCAAATAAGTCCTCTTGCACATGGTTCATCAGTCCCTTCTATTCAAACCTGTATGTGATGCTGAAGTTTTTAGGTATACTTCCAGAGACTGGAGCCTCTGGCCTACCTATGTGCCAGGTGTGCGTGGAATCTCGGTGGAGCTGCAACTCCTACCCTACAGCTCAATGGACTCATCCAAGTCACCTGGCGAGGAAACAACGATGGGCAACGGCCATCCCCGGGAATGGAGAGGGCCTGCATCTGCAGGAAGGATCATCCCAACCACCATATCCATGGGATATAAGCCCTCTCTCACTTGGAGGTGGAGTGGACATCACCATCCCAGTCCCCTCAGGATTGGGGGAAGAACTATGGACTAGAGTGGACTTGATGGTATTCTGTTGTACACATATGGTGATTCTAGCAATGGAAGAAATTATAACAATGAGGTGGAGCCAGTGGCCATTTGACACTTTTGGGGCAGGGAGGGGATGAGCAGTTGAAATACAGGGGCTTCTTTGGGATTTGGAGGTTGTCCTGAGTATCGTTGTGGCAACGGATATAGGCTATTTTAAATCAGCACACATCACTCAGAACTGTGTGGGAGAGAGTGTAGTCTACAATGTGAATTGTGGTCTATGGTTGGTGGCAAGGCCCCAGGATGTGTAAGTCCATTGAGCGTGGTGGGCCACATGGGAATCCCAGTGGGTTCCGTGTAATATTTTAGGTAATCTAAGCATCTCTTAAAATATATTTATATATATATATATAAATAAAAAAAAAAGAAGGAAATGTATGAGCACAAAGAAGAATTTGAAAGTATAACAGAGGTTATGGGGATGAAAGCCACAATAGTAGAGATTTAAAAATACAACAGAGGCATATGACAGCAAATTTGAACAGGCAGAAGAAAGAATCAGTGAGCCAGAAGACAGGCAAATCAAAATCATACAGTTAGAAAAACAGATAGAGAAAAGAATAGAAAAATTGACCAGTGTCTCAGGAATTTAAGTGGCAGCTAGAGGCACACAAACATATGTGTCATGGGTGTAACAGAAGAAGAGGAAAGAAAAGGGGCAGAAAGAATATTTGAAGAAATATGGCCCCAAATTTCCCAACACTTCTGAAAGATATAAGTATACTCCAAACAGAATAAATCCTAATAGACTTACTCTGAGATATACACTGATCAAAATGTCAGATGCCAAAGATAAAGAGAGAATTCTGAAAGCAAGAGAAAAGTGATTCACCATATACAAGTGATCCTCAATAAAACTAAGTACTAATTTCTCATTAGGAACCATCGCAGCAAGAAGACAGTGGTATGATATATTTAAGGTACTGGAAAAGAAAAACTGCCAGCCAAAAATTCTTTATCTGGCCAACTTTCTTTCAGAAATGAGGGAGAGTTTAAAGTATTCACAGATAAACAGAAACTGATAAAATTTGTCACCAAGAGACCTGCTCTACAATAATTACTAAAGGGAGTTCTGTAGGTTGAAAGGAAAACAAAAGAGAGAGTGACTTGGAGTAATGTGAAGACGTGAAGATTCAAAGAATATGTATGCTATTGAAGCTAAGTTGCTATCTTTTCAAAGTAGTGGATTACAGAGGAGGAAAACATCCCTACCTCATTCTATGTGGCCAACCTCACACTAATACCAATGCCAGATAAAGATATTACAAGAAAAGAAAATTACAGACTAAATTTTCATATGAATATATATACAAAAATCCTTAAGAAAATACTTGCAAGTAAAACCCAACAGCACATTAAAAAAAATTTATACTCTGATCAAGTGTGTTTTATCCCAGATATGCAAGGGTGGTACAACATAAGAAAATCAATTAATGTAATATACCATATTAACAAACCAAAGGGGAAAAACCACATTATCATATTGATTGACATAGAGAAGGCATTTGACAAAATTCAGCATCCTTTATTGATGAAAATATTTAGAAAGATAGGAGTAGAAGGAAACTTCCCCAACATGGTAATGGGCATATAAGAAAAACCCACAGCTAACATCATACTCAATGGTGAAAGAGTGAAAACTCTCCTTCTAATATCTGGAAAAAGACAACAATGCCCACTGTCACCACTGTTATTCAGCGTTGTGCTAGATGTTCTACCAAGCAGAGTTAGGCAAGAAAAAGAAATCCAAATCAGAAAGAAAGAAGCAAAACTCTCACTATTTGTAGATGACACGATCTCATATTTATAAAGTCTCCAAAAGTCTACAACAAAGCTAGTAGAACTAATAACAAGTTCTGCAAAGTGGCAGCATACAAGAGCAACAAACAAAAATCAGTAGTTTCTATACGTTAATAATGAGCAATCTGAGGAAGAGATCAAGAAAAAAAAATTCTATTTACAATAGCAAAATAAAAGAGTTGAATAGCTAAGGGTAAATTTAACCAAGGATGTAAAGGACTTATACACAGAAAACTACAAAACTTTGCTAAAAATTTCAAAGAAGACCTAATGAAATGGAAGGCCATTCTGTGTTCGTGGATTGGAAGAGTAAATATCATTCAGTTATCAGTTTTACCCAAAATAATTTCTAGATTTAATGCAATCTCAATCAAAATTCCAACAGCCTATTTGCAGAAATGGAAAGGCCAATTAACAAATTTATTTGGAAGGATAAAGGGCCCCAAATAGGCAAAAACATCTTGAAAAAGAAGAATAATGTCAGAGGACTCACACTTCCTGATTTTAAAGCATATTACAGGGGAGCGGATATAGTTCAGTGGTTGAGCACCTGCTTCCCATATACGAGAACCTGGGTTCAATCCTAAATAGAATGGAATGGAATGGAATGGATTGGAATGGAATGGAACGGAATAGAATAAATAAAGTTTTTAAATAAATCATATTACAAAGTTACAGTGGTCAAAACAGCATGGTACTGGCACAAGGATAGATATTTACCAATGGAATCTAATTGAGATTTCAGAAATAGACCCTCACAAGTATGGCCAAATATTTCTTGACAAGACTGGGAAGTCCACTTAATTGGGAAGAATAGTCTCTTCAACAAATAGTGCTGGGAGAATTGGATATACATATGCAAAAGAATGAAAAAAGACCCCGATCTCATACCATGTTAAGAAATTACCTCAAGATAGATCAAAGACCTAAATATAAGAACCAGGACTATAAAACATCTAGAAGAAATATAAGGAAGCATCTTCCAGATCTTGTGTTAGGCAACGGACTATGCCCAAAGCACAAGCAACAAAAGTAAAAATGGATAAATGGGAACTCCTCAAAATTTAAAACTCTTGTGCCTCAAGGAACTTTGCATGAAAGTGAAAAGACAACCTACTCAATGGGAGAAAATATTTGGAACCACATATCTGATAAGAGTGTAATATCCAGAATATATAAAGAAATCCAACCACTTGACAATAAAAAGACCAACAACCCAATTAAAAAATGGGCAAATGACTTGAATAGAAATTTCTCCAATGAGGTTATACAAATGGCTAAAAACCATATGAAAAGGTATTCAACATCACTAGCTGTTAGGGAAATGTAAATCAAAACCACAATCAGATATAATTTTCCACCCATTAGAATGGTTACTTAAAAAAATAAAATAAAAAAAGTACAAGAGGTGGAGAGGATGTGGAGAAATAGGAACATTCATTCATTGCTGGTGGGAATGTAAAATGGTGCAGCCACTGGGGAAGACTGTTTGGCAGTTCCTCAGAAATCTAAGTAGAGAATTACTGTATGACCAAGAATCCTACTGCTAGGTATATAATCAGAAGAAGTGAAAGGAGGGACTTAAATAGATATTTGCACCCTAATGTTTATAGTGACATTATTCACAATTGCCAAAAGATGGAAGCAACCCAAATGTCCATCAGTTGATGAATGGATAAACAAAATGTGGTACATATACTGGAATATTATTCTGCCACAAAATGGAATGAAGTCTTGATACATGAAGCAATATAGATGAACCTTGAGGACATTATGCTGAGTGAAAAAAGCCAGGCACAAAAGGACAAATATTGTATGATTTCACTAATTATCATAAGCATTGCATAGATTAGCATTATGATTTACCAAGTGGAGACTGGGTTTAGGGAATGAGGAGTTGATTCTTGGTTTGTACAGAATTTCTATTTAGGTTGATTGTAAAGGTTTTGAAATGGATGGTGGTGATGGTAGCACAATATTTTGAGTGTAATTAGCAGCACTGAATTATACGGGTAAATGTGGTTAAAAGCAGAAACTTTCGGTCATTTATGTTACTAGAATAAAAAATAAAAGATAAAGCATTAGACTATCTAAAACTCTGAACCCTATTATAGATGATGGACTTCAGTTAATAGTACAAGCATATGAATGGTCTTTCATGGATTATAACAAATGTACAACACTAATAGAAGGTGTTAATAACAGGATGATATATTGGAAAAATACACTAAATGTAAACTATGGATGATAGCTAATAGTACTATTTTAATAATCTTTCCTCAATTGTAAGAAAGGTAACTACTGTTTAAAAACAGTACAATTATAAAAACATGCTATCACCAATTGTAAGAAATGTTCCATACCAATTCAAGAAGTTGGTGGTACAGCAGTGTTACGAGAATCCTGTATTTTATGTATGATTGTTCTTTAAACTCACAACTTCTCCAATAGAAAAAAAAAAATAGTGTAACCATCTTCTCAATCAAGGGCACTATTTCTCAGAGTATGGCTGGCTGGAAGAGTTTGTGTGTATGTGTTGGGGGGGGGGTCATTTTTAAATATACTTTTTTATTTTGGAATGATTTTAGATTTACAAAAAATTTGCAGTTAGTTCAGAGAGTTCCATTTACTCCTCACACACTTTCTGTTACTGTTAGCATCTTATATTAATTACCTTAATATTGATATACTACTATTAACAGAACTCCAGATATTATTTCAATGTCATCAGGTTTTCCATCAATGGCTTCTTTCTGTCCAGGGTCTAAATTACAATATCACCTGCATTAAATTGTCATGGATCTTTAGTGTTTTCTGGTCTGTGAAGTTACTCAGTTTTTCCTTTTTTATTTTAATCCTTGATAGTTTTGGTCCTACAGATTATGTGTTTTGTAGAGTGTCCCTCAACTTGAGTATGTCTAATAATTTTCTCATGATTAGACTGTGCTTGTGGGATTTTTGGAAAGAATCTCACAGAGGTAAAGTGCACTTCTCATCACATCATATCATGGCATGAGTGGGGATGTTAAATTTCATCACATGGTTAAGGTACTGTTTGTCAGGTTTCTCTACTGTATTATCTTCTGTTTCTCCACTATTTTTCCCTTTCCCTATACTATTCCTTGGAAGTCAGTCATAAATCAAGCCCACCTTCAAGTGTGTGTTTAAGTATGGGTGGGACATGGTTGATTAAATCCTACCTTATGGTTGGTTTTTTTTTTTTTTTTTTTACATGTATTTTTGAATTCTTCTCATAGGAAATTTTGTATCTTCTCTTAGGAAACATTTTTTGTTATCACAGTAACTAGAGATGCTAGTAATATTTAGTGGATGGGAGCCAAATATAATAAAAGTCCTTAAGTTTGTAAGCTAATCCTGCACAATGCAGAATTGCATGTTGCCGAACACCAGTGGCCTCCTCAGAGAAGCAGTCTAGTACATGCATTATCAGCAGGGGCCATATTACCACCAAACGTGTAAAAGCTGGCTCTTGGGGGAGTAAAAATGTTACTCTATTACTTATAACAAAGATACACACACATTCGCACATACATTGTAATTTAACAGAAAATAGTATATCTGTGATACTAAAGTTTCATGGGGGGAAATTAGGAAAAATCTATAGAACATCTTGTTGGGGGGTTGATAATGGGAAGAAAAGGTTGAGAAACATTGGTAGAGAGAAAAGCAGTGAATATGTTGCACTGCACAGGAGGAGGAATTGGGCAAGTGGAGGCAAATGGATCAATGATGAGGTTACTTCAATTGACCTCAAATAACAGTAAACAAACTGGTACAGAAATTAAGAGAGAGAGGGAAGGAAGGAGGCAGGAAGACAGAGAGGAAGGAAGAAGAAGGAGGGAGGGAGGGAAAGAGAGAGGGAGGGAGGGAAAGAAGGAGACAGGGAGAGAGGGAGTGAGAGAGAGAGGGAGAGGGAAGGAGAGAGAGAGAGAATCATTTCCAGCTTTTCCATTTTTCTGGTTAAGAAAAATTGACATTGGCAAAGTCATCCACACAAAAGATCAGGCTTATTATAGAATTAAATGTAAAGACTGTTTCTTCTTGTTTAGAATTGGTGTGTCTGCTACTTTGGGATGATTTTTGGTTGGTAACTTAAAAATAAGACAAAGTTGTTAAGGGTATTGCAAGGAAAATAAATAATATGACAATTTTTCAAAAGCCCATAAAATTTTGAAATGCATTGGTTATGTATAGCATACTTCTCCATGTTTTTGCCTTGTCATTTACCGCTTGCTTCACAGGTCTGTTCTGGATAGCTGATGTTCCTGGACCACAGAACTTTGTAAAACAGATGAGACTATTGTAGACTCTTACTCTTTTTCTGGGTTAAGCCTGACTTCAGATACACCTTTAAAACCTTGTGATTTTTTAAAAAAGAAAAGCCTATAGGTAAACAATAAAATGTTAAAAAGTTTTGGTGGGAGGGTTGGAGGAGATTAAAGAACCAAAGAGATATTTGTTTTCCTTTTATCTTGAGGGAGTATATGTTTAGCATAGAAAATTTGGAAATTTGGAAAAAAATAGGAAAGGATAAAGAGAAAATATATGTGCCATATAATTTCACTGCTATTTTAGTATATTGCTAGCCAATATTTGTCTATGATTATATGTATATATTCTTCTTTATAGTGTTTTTTACTTTTTAATAACTCTATAATATCCAAATATTTACTATATATATATATATGCACACACTGTAAATATTGTTTTATATATATATACTTTTTTCAATCAAATCTTCTTTCTTCCTGTTCCTTATTCGATTCCTTTAAAGTAAAATAGCCCAACTTAATATCATTTGCCTTCTTTTATGAGCAACTCTATCATTCTTCCTTTTCCACTTAATGACCTTTAGCTATGTGAATTATCTAAGGCTGCCCTTTAAACACCATTCTTCCATGGACAAAGCACAAAGAGACATTTTTAAAAAAATCACTGAGTCTTTTTTACTATAGTGGAAAACTTTGAATGATTATGGAAATGAGTAGTTATATTTAATGCATCTCACAGTCAGATGTGTTTATACATAATACTGACACCAAAATAGAGGTCTTAAATGAGTTCAAGGACCCCAGTCAAGATATATGACTTCCCAGGGTACTGAAATAAGTAGGAAATTATATTGCCAAACCACTGATCTTTGAAGAATAATAGAGAGTGGGAGCCTAACAGGAAAACTGGAGACTGGAAAGCAATATCCTGATTTTCAAAATGATAGGGAAGTTATATTCTCTAAATAATGAGCTGTGAGCATGATATTAATACCCAATGAATTTGATGGTTTTGTTATATCTGGCTGCTTAATTTCCATTCCCTCTTCCTAATGCTAATCCCGAATTTCTTTGAGGCTTATCCTCTTGTTGAATTTAAAGTTATGTGATTTAGCGGTTATGGTAGGTTGAATTATGTACCCCTACAAAGCACATGTTCTTGGTCTTACTCTGTGTTCCTGTCGGTCTGAGCCAATTTAAAATGGGATCTAGTGGATTTAGTTAGGATGTGGCCCAAATGAATGAGGGTGGGCCTTCATCTGATTACTGGAGTCCTGTAAAGCAGTAGAAATTCCGGAGAAAGCCACAGGGAGGAGCCGGTAGCGGCAAGTCAGCAGGAACCCCCAAGAGAAAGGGAGGACTTTGCCATGTGCTGGGGAAGCCAAGGAACCCAAAGATTGTCAGCTAAGCACAATGCTACTGACCCAGGGAGAAAGCAAGCCTTCTAGCCTCCAAAACTGTGAGCAATAAATTTGTATTATTAAGCCAAACCATTGTGGTATTTGTCATAGCAGACTGGCAGTTGGTGGTGGTGGTAGCGGTGGTGGGAGAGGTAGTGATGGGGGTTAACCCTACCCTCTGCCCCTGTGGTGAGCCCTGAGTGACTTCAGCTAATCACCTTTCACTCTCTGCTCCTTAGTGTGGACACTGAGACATAGTGAGAACAACAAAGGATAGGGCCAGAACCTGTTTAAATTACTGGGAAAGAGCAGCTTTTCTAAGAGGGACCATGGACCCGAGAGAGTATGAGGTGTGGAGGTGTTGAAGGTCTATTGGAACCTGCAGAGGAAAACATGGTAGATAATGAAGCCAGCAAAGAGGAGGGAACAGGAAATGGAGAATCCCGTCCTGGTGCCATCATCAGAGCCTCTTAATCTGACCATGGCTCAGGACAGTGCAACTCTTCACATCTTAAATTACATAATTTTTAAAATGCTTTGTTTGCTTCTTTTCCTTGCCTGTGATTGCTTTTCTTCCTCTGTTGACTTTGGAGTATGAGTTTTCCTTATTTTAAGTATTTTTTTCTTTTTTTAAAAATTAAAAAAAAAATCTCATGATTATAACCAAACAACTATTTTCTATTACTGCTTCTCTGTAGATTCGCTGCAGATTTGCTGCTTTTAGAAACCAAGGAGTTCTTCAGTGCCTGAGAATTAATCTATGGCATTAAACTTAATTAGAATTTCTGTGTGAGGTCTAAATATCTGTATTGCTAAATATTAGCCCAAGCGATTTTTATGAGACAAAGGGAACAAAAGTTTAAATAACTAGTAGATCACTAACTCATTATATTTCACTTCTTGTATCAAAATTATATCCCCATTGATAGTTACTTTTTACTGCAATCAATTCACATAATTTCACAAGAGTTACTTTTGGAAAACACAAATCTACATATGTCACTCCTTTTTATAAACATTTCCGTAGGTTCCCCACTTCCTATAGAATAGCATATGGGCTGTTGTGATGGAAATACAAAGTTCTGCACAACCTAGTGGCACTCTTCTCTTCTTCAACTGTTCTTTACAAAATCAAAGTTCTGGCAGAATGAATTGTTCTCTAAATGCCAGTCTCTATTATGACTTAGATGCCTTTGTGTGTGATGCTTCTTTGGAATATCTTCCCCTTAACTTTGAATATACATATAGATCATCCCTCCATCAAAATCACACTAAATGTAAACTTGTCAATGAAACTGTGACTTCCTTGGAAGCAAAACTATTTGCTTCATCCCCAGCAATTTTGAGAAGTGCTTTCTTTATATCTCCTAGAGCATTACCAAGATGTATTTCATTGTTTGCATTTGCATACCTTTTTTTTGCAAATCTGACAATTATATTTCTCAGAGTTACTAAATATCTTGGTAGTAGTCAAATATTTAAAACAAGCTCATATATCAAGCTAACTGTTGGAGGCTTCCACTGGCAGGTTCCATACTATCACAAAATGCAAATGTCTAAAATTCTCATGGCTTATGACTGACGGTGTAACCAACATCCCTTGGAATGGAAGACAAAGAGTATCCCGAAAGAAATGCCACTAAGCTGGCAAAAATAAATACTTCCACTATATAATGCCTTCAGGATAATCATCGCACTCCTTAATGACACTTGGCAGGGTTTTCACTATCTACTTCTTGCCTAGATCTCCAGCTTCCTCTCTTTCTCCTTCTTTCTCCATTTTCTACAGTTATAATAAACAGGTCACTGGGGTCTAAATCAAACAATACATGTATTTCCTCCCTGCTTTTGCATAATTATGCAATACGTTATCCCTTTTCAGATATACTGTTTGTGAGTAGCATCTCTGCTTCATGGTTTGTTGCTAGAGACTGTCCTCTGTGCCTCCAAATGATCCCATGTCTAAGGTTGTCATTTCACACTTCACACATGTGGGTCTTTCTTTCACACCAGATCCTGAGTTTCATCAGGGAAGGGAATATTATATTCGGCCCTGCACACTCTGATTCACCGCAGACCTTAATATGTCAATTAATAGTTAATTAAATACATAATTTATAATAGTTAATATAATTGATATTTAATAAATAAGTATATAAACTAATTAATATTATAAGTCTTTCCAGGCAAGGTTGGAATGCGACTTTATTAGCCTCATTATCCCCATCTCCTTTCAGAACACAAAACATTACTGGTCCCTTATACCACTTATTTAACACATTTTAAAACGACCCCTGGGCCTCTGATATTTGCTGATTTGAAAAACTGAAAGAGCAGATGGTAGTGTTACAACCAACTTAATGTGCATTAAAGATGATCTCTGAGCTAACTTTTATCTTTATCCTTTGATGTCTTATTGCTAAGTAACAATAACGGTTTTCTTATTTTAAATGTTTATAGTTTGTAGAAATACTTGGCTGCTGTTATGCTCCAGCCATTATCCAGGTTTTGATTTAGACAATAAGTCACACCTCAGAGAGTAAAGAGGTAGGACTCTTAAAAATCATTGTGCATTTAGAAAAGAGTTACTGTAATCTAAAATATTTGCAGGAAGACCCCCTCCCTGTTCAAGGTGGCATTAGAAGAACTCTGTATTAGCAAGGCTTTTACTGGAGAGATGCTTGAAATTCATCATTTATCAGTGCCATTGCCTTTGTACCCTCTGACTTCATTTCTATGTTAAATTTTTACATGTAGAGAAGAGATAAATTAGATAAACAGTCTATATCCCAGTTCTCTACCCAGAGTGGAAAGTAAAGTTGTATAAACTGCCAGGAGATAATTTAAAAGATTCAGAGTTTTCTTTTGTCCCCCTCCCTCCCTCCCTCTCTTCCTTCCTCTGTCTCTATTTCCCTCTTTTAAGATTGTGATTAAAGTATCTATTTAAATGGTAAGATGGAAAGTCTCACATGGCCTTAAACCAGGATTTGTGACTTACTTCCTTTGTATCAACAGTTTCTTAGATATTTTTAACCAAACAAATTTGTATTTGGGGGAAAAGGGATGGGATGTGCAATGTCAAGAAGTAGGAGAACACCATAAGTAGGGGACAAGATGAGTATTCAGTATTTCTAAAATTTCATGGTCCACAGATGGCTGTTTAAACTACAGTGTAAATTAATTAAATTTAAATAAAATTAAAAAACCCATTGCTCACTTATACATAAGTGTCTATCATTTATACAGAGTATAAGATGTAGAAACCAATTTTTATTTCTCTTCATTAGGTAAGCCAAACTTGACCCACTTCCGATCTTCTTTATTCAGACTGGGCCACATCTTGTACTCTCCACTTTCATCAGGCCTATCTTACTTTCCTTCAAAATCTTACCATAATTTTTAAAGATAGATTGATTTGTATCAGTAAGCAAATCACCATTCTTAACTCCTTTAGGGATAGTACTACCACAGCAAACAGACTCAATAACTATTTTTTGAATGAGTGAATGGATAGGATGGTAGATAATAATAAGGCTGCGGGAAAAATTACAAATTATCAGAAGAGATGTGGGGATCATAGAAGAATTTTAAACAGGGATGCAGTGTCACACTTTTATTTCAAAGTAAAACTTTATTCTCCCAATCAAGTTAACACTTATTGCCCCTGACCCCACAACTAATCACTGTGGCATGTCATAATCATGCCATCTTGCCATCATGATTGACAGTTTCCTAGAGAAAAATATTTTTGTATTACACACAAATATTTCTACGTAGACACAGTTTCCTTCAGTTAAAAAAAATGATGTGAAAATCTTGTTAGGAATTCATACCAAGATTAGAGAGGATACTTCAAAGGACACACTTGAAGATGCTTATCTAATATACCCCAAAGATAATTGTATAGAAATTCCACCTAGAATTCAAACTACATTTATTATATTCTTTAATAAAGCAATAATTTTTCCTTTGTCCCAACTACAGAATGTTCTTTCTTTTTAACTTTCAAATATGACATGATTATCTAACATTATGAAGTTACAAAGTTTAAGCAAAGTCTTCAAAATGCTTTATTTCAATCTTTTTTTTAAAAGGGAAAAAATCTTCCATATTGAATGCACTATTTCCCAGTTGGTAAGCAGTAAAACTGCCACTTTTTTTTGTTTTTATTTAATGAACTATGATGGATGGGAAAGTATTTATCTATCAGTAGGAAAGTATTAATGCTGAAAAATTCATTTGTCCAAAGCTTAGGAAAAATATCTGCTACTCTTTTAAAAATGAAATACAATCAATGCTAACTGTTCTTTTCTAAGTAATAGTTTTATTTATATAAGTACTCTTTGGCAATTATTGCAAAGCCCACTTCTAGGATTTATCAAATATCATGCTTCCCAAGTCATGAAAATTTTTTCATTGCAGCTATTTGCTCATAAAGTTCTGTTTGTCATAACACTTGTGTTCCTCAGTTCCCCTAAGTTTTAGCAATATGACAAACAGAACACATCAAAATTATTCAGTGTCTGAGCACTAAGTATCAAGCAAGTTGTCAGCCAGATGGCACTTTACTAAGGACATGAAATGCACATTTTACTTGGAATTCATGATATATGATATGATTAAGATAGCTAAATGGATAAATGCCCAGTAAAAAAAGCTATCTAGTGGCATATTAACGGAAAAAAGGTTAACATTTTTCTTACCAGTGAATATAAAATCATCACAAATGTTTCTGCTTCTTTCTTGTCATCTTTTTTGGTGTATTCTAGGATAGAACACTTGAGAATGAATGAGCTAAACATCAGATATGTATCCTTCTCAGTGTTAAGTTTTTATGAAGACTGTGATCCTTTAAGAAACAATTTACAAATTAAGCAGACTTTCTTTGGTCTATAAAATAGTAGATGAATTGTAATTTTGATGACCCTGCAAAACTAATGATTAATTGTAACCATAGTTTTATTTTCTGAAGCAAAATGTGACCTTATATCTTTTAACCTAAACCTTTTTTTCCCAATCTAGGACTAATAATAGGCTATTGTTTTTAATTTGATGTTAATGTATAAAAAAATCACAAGAAAAAATGAGCATGTAGTTACCTCTGTTTTCAAATAAATTATCTTCTAGACAATTCTATTCTCTTAGGAAAAGGAGGCGATTTAAGAGGGAATTAAGATGAAAAAACTTAAAATATGACTTCAAGATTTGGGTTAGAACAGAAGTATTAGAGGAATTCAATGGCATTTTTTTTACTATTTTTCTCTGTGGTTTATACAAGCCATAAAGATTCTACTTTGATATTTCAACTATCAGTCCAATTACTAAAGAGGGGAAGCTCTCTTAGAAATTTTGGGTATAATGGAAAGTTGGATACTTTCCATGCTCTTACCTCTGTGAAAAACATATGAACAAAAAAGTAAGAATAACAACAGAACAATTTAGGGGATATAGAGTAGGTACAGATGAGGGTATAGGTTAATTTATCTGGGTGTCAGTAAAGGTTTCCCAAAGGAGGTAATTAGGTGTATTAGTATTAAAGGAAGTAATGATATGCTGATTTGCTGTGCAGACATAATATGGCATTGAGAGTGAGTTTCTTTATTTTATCCCATTAATACATAAAATATAAATGGTTAAAGCCTAGTGAACTATCAAATTCCAGATATGTAATTCATTCAAAATAATCCACAGCTTTTGTGCTCAACAAAAATAATATTAAAACAGGCAAATAAAAAGGAAAGTGTCCATTTTTTATGTCAATTATGTCTCATTATTGTGTTTGAGGGGGTTGAATTGTCACATGAAGAACCCCTTGGTTTCTGTAAATGGCAAATCTGCAGAGTAATGTAACAGTGAAGTAATAACAGAGCAGAGCTGTTTGGCTATAATCAGGAGCTACAGCTATAATGTACCTATAAAGACGATTTAATTAATTCAGGCAAGAGCTGCCTTATCACCAGTGAAAATTAAGCCAAGTTTAACCAAGAACTCAAAACATAATTCAGTTAGTAAACTATTGAAAACCAATAGGGGAAAAAAGTACTTTTTGTGTACTTGTTTTTAAATATTCATGCTACTGAACCATTCCCACTAAATGTATAAATGACAACATAATATTCAACTGTAACAGTTGGTGGAAGCCATTTTAAGTAGCAGTTTAACAAACAGATATGAATTTTAATTTGCAATGCCAGTTGAGCTATAATAAAAACTAGTATTCCAGCTGTGAAAAAAGAATACCACACAGCTTGGGTTAGAGTTATTTACAGGGATTTATTTTTATTTTTTTAATTTTTATTTTTAATTTTACAGTACAATGGAACCATCTTGTTTCTATCCACACCAGAAGTTTGTTAAATCCCAAAATATGTCTTAGGAAACAAGAAAGGCATGTATTTAGGGAAATAAAAATAACAAATAATATACCAAGGAACCGAGAGTGCCTACAACTGTAAGCAAAAGAGTCCCATTCATTGGACGTATGGGATCGAAGCCCCCCTCAATTAATGGTGGAGTGGGCATCACCATCCCAGAGTCCTCAGGATTGGGAAATGAACTCTGGACTAAAATAAACTTACTAGTATTCTACTCTAGACTTATTGTGATTATAGCAATGTAAGAAACACTATTGTTGTAGAAGCAGTGAACCATGGATGTTCTAGGGTTAGGGAAAGGGCAAAAGAGGTGCAATAGGGGGGCATTTTTTGAGACTTGGGAATCATCCTGAATGACATTACAATGACAGATACAGGCCATTATATATCTGGCCATAATCTACAGAGTCGAATGGAAGAGAGTGTAAACTACAATGTAAACTATAATCCATGCTTGTGTTTATCAATTGCAACGAATGTACCACACTGATGAAAGATATTGCTAATGTGGGAAAATGTGGGAGGTGTGGGGAGCAGGGCATATGGGAATCCCCTGTATATTCACTGTAACATGTATATAATCAAAGTAACTTTTAAAAATAAAAAAAATGAAAAAAATTTTGTTGTATTAGATTACAATGTTCACTTTAGTACAAGTTAAATTAGCAGCTGATATGTTACAGTTTTTTAACTACTTCAGAATTTGTGAAGATTACTTTAGAATAAATGGAAAAAAATCTGGACTCTTGCTTTTGAAATAGTGGGAAAAAGGTATTTTCAAACATTGAAGTTCACAAAAATATATTTTTGCAACCAGTGCTCACTTCCTGGGGTGATATTTTATTATTAAAAAATGTCAATTTCTTATTTATCAGGAATATAGTTTAAAGCAATCCATTTGCATTTTTGACTGAAAACACTAAATAATTCCAATCTAGAAATTTTTGTTTAACTACTATCATATTCCTAGAGAGAAGTCTCACTAAAATAATAATAACTAAACCTGGACAAATGGGCACCAGATTTCTCATTTACTATCCCATTTTACTATGATTTTTAAAATTATTCTGCCACCATAATAATAGTTATTCAGAGGATTCTGTGGACTTAGAGATACAATTTCATTAAACATAATTGAGGTGATGAAAGGAATTATTACAAGAAAAAAAAATAAAAGGTAATGGAACGCTTTCTCTTGATTTACTTCTGAGGATATTGGAGCACGAGGAACGTGCTCGCTGTGCTGAGTGGAAGGGACCATATGGGGCCATGAATGTTAAATGGGAGAGGAACAAGGAACATACTGCCTTAAGCAGTAAAGAAAGGAATTCCCATGACCCAGTGCTGGATCTCCAAAAAAATGTTGGGATAAGGCAGGAGAAGAGGAGGCAGAGGCTTGGGGACTGAGGAGATAGAGAAAGCAGGAGAGAGAGAGAGAGCAAAGCACAGGCAGTTTAAGGAAGTAAGAAAAGATGGTAAAATGGTATATTATTTAGGGAATTTGCTTTATGTGTGAAGTATAATATCATTCCTTTTTTACTCAGGAAAACTTTGCTACAAATTTACATAAGTCAGCATTCCTTTTGGAGTTGGATGTGTGGTCTTTGGATATGAAAATATTATCAGACTTGTCTGAAAGAAGGCATGGGGGAGAGATGGGGTTAGTGAAGGGTCTACGGTTACTAAAATTCTATTCATGTTAATAATGTGCCACTCCTGTGTCAAAAACATCTACCTGTCTTTGTGAAGAAAAATATATAAATTTTTGATAAAGAATTTAAACAAATATCATGTTTACCATGTTCACCATTGTGTATCTGATGATCAAAGATGTACACAAATTTTATTTTATTTTACTTTTCTTTTATAACAGTGTCTTGCACAGGGCCTGGTATATGACAAGTATATAAAAGTATTTATTGAAGGAAGGAATGCAAATATGTATATTTTGCTCTTGTTAATATTATAATTATTCTCACAGTTGCTACTTTAATAGGTCTTTGGACCTGTCAACATGCTAACAATTCCAAACATGACTTCTTCAGTATTATTTGGCTTAAAAATCTGACATTGTAATGGATGTTATCAATGCTGCACTTCAGATCATTTAATTTCTTGAAAATAGTGTCAGTGAAGTCTCTGTGGAGAGCACAGTAATGCAACCAGAGCTGTAATGTCCTGTAATGAAACTTAATGAAAAACCTCTGGGCTAGATTAGATGGTGATCTGATGTGAGGCCAAGCAAAAGAGAAACGTAAGAGAAGTCCTTGGCATTGAAATTACACTTTGTAGAAAAACAGGAAAGATGTGTGAGGAACAGGAGGCAGAATACCAAAGCCCCAGCAGTGTTATCTGCATTTAAAAAAATCTCCCTAGAGACTGGCTGTGAAAGCAGACTGCTTCCAAAGAGATGTCAGTGTGAGCTGCTATAGACCTATTCTCTGCATCCAACATCAGGATGTGTGGTCTGACAGGTGGGAGGATATTTGTATGGACAGTGGCTCGGAGCATTTGAAGTAGGGGGAACTGCCATGTAATATTGTGTTGCTGTACCGTTCCTGGAGATCAAAAGGTAATCTCAGAAAGAAATGAATAGGGAAATGTGAGTAAGGTGTGGAGAGGGAAGGAATGCAAGCACCGAGGGGAAATAAAGAGAAGTTTTAAAACATGTCAAGTAAAATAAGAAAATAAAAATGATCGAAGAAGCACGGTGACCTTTATAACAAGGCTCTGAAAATCTCACCCTATTCAAATCCTCAAGAAACTGATCTGGATAAGAAAGTAATTATGTGAATTTGCAATGCTTTGCAACTAAGCCAACCCAGATAGGTTTCAGACACTCAGGACAGCTCACTTCCAATATCAAAGTAACAAGAAAGGAAATTTAGTCATTAGAATATTGGTTGGTGAATGGGTGATCAAGAGGAACACACTAGATGGGCTTCCTGGGTATTTCATTCACTGAAGCAAAATTTATTTATTCTATAATATGAGCATAAGACTTTGCTAGGCATTGTTTGGGGTAGCAGAGAAGTAGAAATGTAATTGTTTCCCAATATATGCACTGCCTTATTATTATTATTATTATTATTATTATTATTATTATTATTATTATTTAGTGTCTGTTGAGTCTCTCTCTCTCTCTCTCTCTCTCTCTCTCTCTTTATTTTGCTATAGAAATTGTGGGTTCCCATATACCAATCTATTATTAACACCTTGCATTGGTGTGGTACATTTGTTACAATTGAAGAATTTACATTTTTATAATTGTACTATTAACTATAGTCCATGCTTTAACATAGGGTTCACTGTTTCTGTTGTGTAGTTCCATGGATTTTTAAAATTCTATTAAAAAGTGTATGACCTAAAATTTCCCTTTTTAACCACATGGAAATATAGAATTCAGTGCTTTAATTACGCTCACAATGCTGTGCTACCATCACCACCATCCATTACCAAAACTTTTTCATCATCCCAAACAGTAACTCTACATTTTAAGGCTTTCCTCCCTATTCCCTACCACCACTCTATCCCCTGGAAACCTATATTCTAGATTCTGACTTTATGAGTTTACTTATTCTAATAATTTCATTGTACTGAGAGCATACAATATATGTCCTTTTATGTCTGGCTTATTTCCCTCAACATGATGTCTTCAAAGTTCACACATCTGGTATGCAGCAGAACCTTCAAGGGCTACTTTTTTAAAGTGTAGATTTGCTTTAGTTTTTCTCATTCATCACAAGCATTTTCAGGTTCAAAATGTATATGTAACACAGAAATGCAGTACAGAATATTGTATTAGCAAGCCGAGAAGGAGAAAAGTAGACCATTTACATGTAAATGTATGCTTAACTCAGCCCGTGATGGAGACTACCCAAAGGCTACCTTCAGCTTCTGTAGATAGTAATTAGAAGCCTAATCCAGATAGGTTAATTGTGGGGTAGTGGCTCTGTGTGCTGGGCTGTGGAAAATAACAGAAGAGAGACTGACCAACTGCATATTGGCTCTAGAATAAAATAATTCTGTGGCATCTACTTCCTTTGGCTTCAGCATGCTACTTGTCAAGGGTAATGTGGAAGAAATGGAAATTCTCTAGATATAAAGATAAACCTTGCTCTGACCCACAAAAGTACTTTACTAAGAACAACTTAGCACAATTAGGACAAATCAGTCCTAATTGAAACTCTTGAGCTTCATGAATGTTTCTAGGACAAGGAGAGCGTTTGTTTTTGTTCTGTTTTGTTTTTCCACGGCCCATGCTCTAATGTCTATGTAAGACAATTTGGCTTAAAATACCTACAGCAACCCTTAACAGGGTGATCTAAATTTCAATTTCCACTTCTGTAAATCAGGGATAAAAATAGAATCTAGTTAAAAGAATATTAAAGGAGATAGTCTATGTAAAAATGCCTAACTTAGTGTCTGGCACTTAGTAAGGGCTCGAAAATGTTAGTTCTGTCTTCCTCAAAATAGTTGGCAGTTTCTTATGAAGTTAAACATACATGTAGCCTATGACCCAACACTTCCACTCCTCAGTATTTATCCCCAAAAAATGAAAACATATATTGACAAAAACATTTATGGAAGAAAGTATATAACAGTGAAAAACTGAAGGTGACATAACTGTCCATCTATAGGTGAATGGATAAACAAACGATGCTTTATCCATACAGTGGAATATTACTCAGCATTAAAAAAAATAAAAAAGAATGAACTACTCCAATGGGAAGCAACCTGATGAATCTCTAAAACATTATTTTAATCTGAACCAGCCAGACACAAACGATGATATATTCTACTGTTCTTTATTATTCTTTTATATCTGAAATTCAAGAACAGGCAAAATGAATCCATAGTGACTAAAGTCAAAACTGGTTTCTTTTGCATGTGTAGTGGAGGAGGATGTGGGGACTGACTGAAAGTGGACAAAAGGGAACACACTGGTGTAATGGAAAGGTTCCATAAATTGATTGGAATGCTGGTTACTTGAGTATTGATATCTATCAAACTCATCAGTTTTGTATGTAAAAGTTCGTGAATTTTACTTCAATAAGAAATAATTAAAAATAACAAAATTGAGGGCAAGGATTGCATCATTGGAATGTTTATCTCTAATGCTCAGAAAGCTCTTTATATGAATATGTATATATAGCTATAGATAATGTGCATGGCAGAATACACATTTTACCTGTGATACACATCCTTTTCTACCCCTAGCTCCAACCATGAGTACATGAGTGTGAAAATGGTCTTTGGCGGCTTACGAGTTCCTCAACTACATAAAGTAATAGTCTGAGGATGGAGATGGTGCTGGTTCTTTGTCTTTCTTTTTCACCATTTCCCTTCTCCCTCCCTCCCTTCCTTCCTGTCCTTCTTTCCCTCTTTCTTTATTTCTTTCCTTTTCCATCTACCATGGTACCAAGTTTAGAGTAAATTCTCAATAACAGCTCAGTAAAAAAGATAAAAAGGTGAGAAACTAGCTATTTGGAGACCACATTAGTCATCTTGAAAGAGTTTCCAGCAATGGTAAGTTTAATATACATTTTATTTTTCATTTTTTTCATCTTGATAATTAGAATTCTTTTTGTGGGCAATATTAGAAATATCACTAGAACAAAATTTAGCCTTTTACTACAAAAAATTTTTCGTTATGCAACATATTAGCATTGACTAAGAGATTGTTAAAGCTTGCTTCCAACTAGTCATTAAAATGACACATTTTTGGCTCCATGATTGCGTCAGAAATCTCTTCTACTCCAGCTTTACCACATAGGTCAAGCAAGATAAATATTATTATTTTCAGCTTATATTTATTAATTCAAGCTTTTCAAAGGTGTTCAGGTGAATATTAAATAATCTTCCGTTTTGATTTTTGAATTATATTTGACCCTGATTTATAGTTTATTGCTGAATGGATAAAACTTCAGAAATTTCATATTTATAATTAATAGGTCTAAATGTTTTAAATTCTTATTTGACAGATGTTGAAATTATAATATGTGATATTTGTAATTAAGAAATGCTATTCTATGTATTCAGAAATCTAGGAATTCATATAAAATTTCCAGATCAGTGATCTGTCAAATTTTGGGTAAAAACCTTGTGTTGTTTGATAATTATTTCTAAACTCTGAACTGGATCTTAACTGAAGATTCTAGTTTGATCTGGGTAGATATATGTGCAAGGGGCAAGAAGTAAATTTCTAAGTCAATCAGTCATCCATTCTTTCAGCAAGTATTCATGGAGTGCTTAATATGTGCCAAGTATCATGCCAGGCAGAATGAAGCAAAGATGAGTGAGACCTTTCACTACCCTTAATTTGTAGAAATTACTAAGATACAATTAAATACATCTTGACAGTGCTGGATACAATGCCTATTAACGTCACTCCTGCCCCCAGCTCATGGTAGGCAGAATAAAGCTTCCACAAATAAGTCCATGCCTGTATCCCAAGAACCTGTGGATATGTGACCTTTTATGACAAAAATTGACTTTGCAAAAGTGCTGAAATTAAGGACTCTGAGATAGGAAGACTATCTTGGATTATTCAATTGGGCCTGGTGTTAAGTACCAAGTTCCTTCCTCTTTCATGTATAAAGAGATATGTGACAGGGGATTGCTGGCTTTGAACATGGAAGGGGGCCATCAACCAAGGAATGTAGGCAGTTCTAGAAGGTGGAAATGGCAAGGGATGGTTCTTCCCTAGAGCCTATAAAAGGAACACAGCCATGCCAACACCTTGATTTTAGTCCACTAGACCCATTTCAGACTTCTGACCTCCAGAACTGTAAGATAATAAACTTGTATTGTTTTAAGCCATTGCTTATGGTAATTTATTACAAGAGCAATAAGAAACTAAGAGACCCTCCCAAAAAATAATTACTATAAATATTGAATTTTGAATCTCTGTTTTTTCATTTCCAAATGAAGACTATGAGAATTCAAATGACTTTCAAATATTTCACAGCTTATGGATGGATACAACAACTTAACAGATATCAAGGCTCGTGATACCAGTTCTACATCAGCTTGCAATGTAATGAGTTGGAATTAAGATAGAGGTGTATCTAATACTGGCTGGTAGTGGTGATGGTAGTTGAATTAATAACAGAAACAGTCAATTAATTAACTATGAGTATGACTCTGTTTTAAGTAGGATCTGCTGTCATACCCATTTAATAGATGAAGAAACAGATCAAGCAAGGTAGACAAGAGATTTGCTCCAGTCACACAACTATTGAGTAGAGAGCCAGAATTTAAACTTATGTTTGTCAGACTCCAGGTTTAAAAGTTACAAACACAGCCATCTGTATTTTCTGGTTGAGTGAGAAAGAAAGAGGGTGAGGTTGCCAGTGATAAGGGATGTCTTTATCCAGGAGGAAATGCTTAATCTAGATTATGAAGGATGGGATAAATACATGACTTAAAGTCAACTAAGGCATGAAAAACATGCCAGAAAAGAAACAGCATAAAGATATTTAACCTTTTAAGACTTCACGGAACCTACAATGATTTGAAATAACTAGGTATGTTTAGTTTGCTAAAAGCTGCTGGCAGAAATATATAAGAAGTGGGTTGGCTTTTACAATGGGGAATTATTAGGGCAAAAGCTTACAGTTCTGAGGCTTTGAAAGTTATTCAAATCAAGGCCTTATCAGGAAAGCCTTTCTCTCAAGGACCAGCTGCTGGTGGTCCTGGATTCCTCTCACATGGCAGGGCACAATGGGAGTTTCTGCCGGTGTCAGTCTCTGCCTTCTCCTTTGGGCCTCGTTGCTTTCAGCTTTGGGCTGCTCTGTCTGTGGCTTTTCTCTCTCCCAGGTTCATTGATGTTAGCTTCTAGAGGATTCTTTCTGTCTCTGAAGGTTTGTATTTCTCCTTTTGTAAAGCACCCCAGTAAAAGGATTAAGACCCACCCTGGGTAATGCAATCTAATCAAAGGCCCTTAACTGAAGTAATTGAAACCCAAAGTCCCACCTGTAATGGGCATATATGCACAGGAATGAATTAGCTTTAAAAACAGGATTTTCTGGGGTCCACAAAGCTTCAAACTGCCACAAGGTCTTAAAGTGAAGGAAAGAGTGTATTGGAGAAAGCTACTGTCAAAACAAACCAAAATCCCAGTGACTTGAACAATAGACTAAATTTGTTGTGTCAAGGACCAATGAGTCTGCCTTTTCAGCACACTGTTCTGTGTGTCTATCCATCCAATGGCCTTTCTGGCATCCAGGAGCTTATCATTGTGTGGCTCTGTGATCCCCTAGAACTTGGAGTCCTTCTTAACACATACATGGAAGGGGAAAAGGGCATTCAGAAGACTGCAGAGGAGACTTTAAGGAGTTGGGCTGGGAGTGACACACATTACTCTTGTCCACATCTACTGGTGAGAACTTAATGACTAGGCCCTAGTCTCCAGGGGAGACTGTATACTATCATCAACTGTATGTCCAGAAACATGAGGAGATGCAGCTTGATGAGCACATAGCAATATTTGTCTCAGAGGGAAAGGTGGGATGATGCAAGGGAGGTAGGGAGCCAGAGCACTGAAGAGAATGCAAACGTGTCTGGACTTAGGATATGGAGACCTGGACAATGTAGGGTTTTAACAGGTGAGTGGCATGGTAAGATTTTTTATTTCAAAAGACAGATCTGGCAGCAGGGCAGAGAATAGATTTAGTAGATTAGAGCTTCCTCTTATGTGACTAAGAATGCCTTGAAGTGAATGGATATGCTTGAACTGCCTAAAATTATGGGAAATATTTCCTTTGACAAGTGCAAAAATGTACAATTTTGTGAGGAAAGAAGGTTTATCTAATTTACCAATTTGTCTATTGGACTCAAAAAGTCTCACATGGAGGTTTCAGAATTATCCACTTTTGGGTTAAAGTGGACCATATTCATTGTGTCTAGGCTGGAGCATTCTATAAGAAACAGTGAGCCTGGGAGCATCAGCCTTCTGTACCTAAAAAGCAGCATTGCAATCCTTAATTCACTAAACTCAATTTAGGACTCTTCCTGCTATTTTATAAAGGTCTCATCTGTTGAACAACCTTGACAACTGTTTTTCTTTTGTTTTAGCTTTGCCACTGACACAGAAATGATTAATCACATTGTAAACATGGACCATGCATCTTTTTAAAATAAAAAGTATTGAAAGGATACAGCTTTATAACGAAGACCTACATATGAAAGAATTTAGGGGAATTCTATAGTGGATAAGAAAATGTTGACTTTGAAAAAAAAAGAGTATGTCAATGAATATTTTTTCTAAAGTTAAACATATAGCCTACCTCATTCATTTTTTAAATCAATTTTACTGAAATGTATTCATAAACCATATAATCCATCTACGTATACAATCAATAGCATTTGGTATAACCACACAGTCATGGATTCATCATTGTAAGCAATATTAAAGCATTTTCATTACTCCAAAAAGAAAAGCCCCCTACTCCTTAGCAGTCAGCTCTCAATCCTCTATCCTTCCCCTGCCATAAATAACTGCTAATTTACTTCCATCTATATGAATTTATTTGGATTTACATTTGGTATAGGTGAAGTCAAACAATATGCAGTACTTTAGTCTGGTTTCTTTTACTTAGCATACCTCCTTTTTTACCATTGATGGAAGAATATTAATATATTACTGTACCCTACAGCCTATAGTTTTCTTTGGCTGTATTTTTACCCAGATATCACCCTATTATTAACATCCTGTAACATTACTGTACAGTTGTTCTGTTTCAGAGAAAGTCATTCTTACATATGTAAATGAAAATACTCATTTTCCACACAAGGATCTGCTCTGCTATACAATCCCATGTTTCATTTTTTAGCTTTACATCTAGTGTTATACACAATCTTAGACTTTCCCTTTCAACCACTATCATAGGCAAATATTAGTGCTGCTAATTAAAAACACTATAATGTCCTTTTGACATTTCTATCCATTTCCAAACATTTACAACCTTTTTACCAATTCTGCATAGATTAGACCTCAGCTTTCCATTCTCTATCCTCATTTTATCTTATGGTGACCTATATTTTAGCTCTTAACTCGATGAGTTTGATCATTATATTTAGTTTGTAATAGTTAAATCATACAATATTTGTCTTTTTGTGTCTGGCTTGCTTCACTTAACATAATGTCCTCCAGGTTCATCCATGTTTTCATATGCCTCATGACTTCATTTCTTCTTACACCTGAATAATATTCCATTGTATGTATATATTACATTTTGTTTTTATCCATTCATTTGTTGATGGACACTTGGGTTGTTTCCCTTTTTTGGCAATTGGGAATAATGCTACTATGGTGTGCAGATGTCTTTTTTTTGTCACTGCTCTCAGTTTTTCTGGGTATATACCTTGTAGTGGTATTGCCGAGTCATATGCCAAATTTATATTCAGCTTCCTTAGTAATAGCCAAACAGTCTTCTACAGTGGCTATACCATTCTACACCCCCACCAACAGTTAATAAGCATTCCTATTCTTCACTTTCTCTCCAACACTTGTATTTTTCTGTTTTTTTTTAATAGTGACCATTCTAATAGATGTGAAATGATATCTCATTGTAGTTTTGTCTCTTTGTAATTTTTTTGATTCTCATTTTCCTAATAGCTAGTGATGTTGAACATCTTTTCATGATTTTTTTTTTTTGACATTTGTATTTACTCTTTGGAAAAAACAGGGCCAGGGACCCAATAATGGGATGCAGACCAGTTTTTAAGGACCGTGGGGAGGGGAACAGTAAAGGCACGAGAAAGCCTCTTTTATTTATTTCCCCCTTGGGGCGCACTTTCCTGGAATACCAGCAGATGGCGCTCTCTGACAAACCTTTCTGCTCAAACCCTAAGGGGGAATGTGTTCACTGGAACCCCACCTGGGCAAGTGGTGCAGAAGCAATGAGTTCCAGTTCAAACTTGCTGATAAGAGGTCACTCTCCTTCTTTGGCTGCACCCTTCCTTGTCCCAGGGAGGAAAGAGATTTCTACTCACCTCTGTGCAGCAGTCAGTTCAGGTCAATAAGGAGTGTATTTGAGAAAGCAGGCTATCTTTAGCTCTGGGCTGGCTTCCAGGTGAAGGCAATGATGTTGCCATGCCCAGCAGGTACGGGTGGACACAGCAGACCAAATTCACCCTTCAAAAGCTGGATCAGCTGTAGTTTGTGGTCCTCCCTCTCTCCTTTCCTAGGGAAGTAGACCCCTGTGGCCCTTTCAGTCCATAGCTTTTGGCCAGGGACAAGAGAACCTGACACTGCCTGCTCTGAAAGTTGGGGTTGGGTGCTAGTTACTTACAGATCCTCCCTGTAGAGTCTCCTTTTCTTCATGCCTCTCTCTTCTGGGAGCTTCCCAGTCTTCCCTTGGTGTCCTGAACCCTAGAACTGTTGTTCTGGACAGTTTTTGGCTGTTCTTTAGCTATTTTTCTGGGAGGAAACTGAGCCTGTACCTCACTAATCCTCCATCTTCCCAGAAGTCTCCTGCCTCATTCTAAATTTTAATTTTGATATTGAAGTATAAAATACTTAATAACTCCACCCCATATTATCACCATGTGCTCTAAGACTGTCTTAGCTGCAGGTGTCCTATATCTAGAAAGGCCGCAGAGTAGAACTGCAAGACAGCACTTTCGTCAGTTCAAAAAATGCTATTATACATCTTTACACAATTTAATTTGAAAGAATGTACATTATGGAAGGGTCTTGGCCTTTGGAATTAAAAAGATTTTGCCAAATGCCCAGCCACATGATAAATATCCCTGTTTACCAGAGGAAGAATCAGAAAGCCATCTAAGGTCCCATCATTAAAGGTGGAGACAGGATTCAAACCCAGATGTTTCTGATTTCAAAGTCTATGAATCACTTAAAGTCAAGTGGTCTTTTTCATTCTATCAATGAATGAAGGAAAATTATTTTCTGAGGTGTGATAGCATGTGGTGAGATTCTGCTTGTCTGTATATTTGAGTGGTTCTCTAAGTAGACATTTGTAGGCAAATTACTCATAATATACTTTAAGATTCTCCAATAAAAGGCTAAAGAAGTTTAATTACAGAAAGTCTCTGTATGAGATTCCAGATGGAACAGTCAGAGAGCATGCACGTTACAAATTTGAGTGGGGTCTGGAGAGGATGATTACAGAATGTAGCATTCTATCAATTAATTTTCACAAAAGACTAAATCAGACCAGCTGTTCCAACCATAGTATTGAAGCTACATATTTCATCAGAATAAAAATTTAGCAATATTTTTTCCATTAAGATTTCTTATTTTCAACATGGCCTAATCCTAACAGTTATATGAAACCATCATCTTGCATTAAGTAAACTCATTTCCATTCTTTCTGGGAAGAAAAATAATAAAACTTTAGCTGCATTAATGCTAATGGCTTATCTAGCATATTTAAAATAAACACAAAATTGTTATGGTATTCTTTTTGTAATTTCATGGCAATATATTAAGGATTAGTATATGAACACTAGACTATAATAATGAGGGGAATTAAAATCAGCCTCATATTTACAGCAAGTAAACCTTTGAAAACAGGTTAAAATTCTCCCTTAAATATCATAATAATTGGAATGTGTGAATATTTTTTTCCCCTTGAAGTAAGCTCTACTTATCAGCATGTTTCAGAAGGTAACAATTATATTTTCAGGTCTGGGGTGATTTAAGACAACAAAGTTAAGGAATGGAAGCAGGACTCACATCTTTTATATTATAAAATTGAATAAAAAACTTCAACACTGCAGTCATTTGGGAATACCTGCTATTTCTACCCACCAGTAAGATCACAGAGGGACGTTACCGAGGGCTGCTGATGCTCAGGACCTCCCAATGCTTATTCCCAATCTTCTTTCCCTCTCCTCCCAGATACATCTTGCCTGAATTCAACACTGTTCAATGAAGCCTGCCCTCCCACTCATCAAATTTGCTAATTCTACATTCTCTTCTTGGTATTTCTGGCCAGCACCCCTAAAACCTGATTTCTCCTCCTTAAGTTCTAGACTGGTCAAGTTCCTGAGGGTGGGAATTTGTGGTATAATCCTAATACCTGAGGCCCATCTCCATCTCTGGTAGGGTGACCAATAGTTCTGCTTTTTAAAGGAATATAAGAATTTTAGCACTGAAAGTCCCACATCCACGGATATCCCTCATTTCCAGGAAAACCAAAATGCTTGGTCACTTTAAACAATTTCTAGTATCCTGTATCCCTCAATAAGAGGGCTAGTCTGACTGCTATCTCTCAAATCATAATTTATTTTAAAAGGATATAATTGCTCCACTAGACATAATTCCACTTTGTTAATTTTAGTCTTCTTAGAATGTTGGACATCAATGAAATGACTATAATAAACCATATTTTTTTGTCTTTAGTTATTTTAAACAGTTCTTTAGATACCTAAAACAAGAAAACACTTTCTTGATTTCAAAATAAACCAAAATGCCAGAAACTAATGATTGGTTTTCCAATAATCATATATGAAATCTGTCAAGTAATTTTGGATATCAAAAGAACATTTGAGCAGAGTGGGTGTAGCTCAGTGGTTGAGTGCCTGCTTTGCACAAACGAGGTCCTGGTACTCCTAAAAAAAAAAAAAAAAAAGAACATTTGGACCTTGTTCTCATAATGGTTGGAGAATGTCTGATGATCAAGTGTAGAGGTAAAAAACTTCAAATAATTAATCTGAATATTAACTATTTTCTTTGTTTTGGAAGCATTAAGCATTATTACCCTCCTGGGAAACCATTTTTATTTAACATTATAGAAACAGTGGCTTGCTTTTCTTTGTTGCAAAAGAAACACAGAACTATATACATGGCACTTAGAAACAAAACTTACTAACTCTAAGGAACCTCCAAGACACCCATTCATTTGAAGTCACATACATGGGCCACATTTTCCTGTCTTGTAATGCATTCAACAGTTGTAAACCCCAAATCCTGGGCTGTAAGTTTTCATAAAATAGAACTGATGGAGCAGATGTGGCTCAAACGGTTGAACGCCCCCTTCCCACATGGGAGATCCCAGGTTTGGTTCCCAGTGCCTCCTGAAAAAACAAGTAAAACAAATGAAAAGAAACAACTCAGGGAAGCTGATGTGGCTCAGTGATTGAGCATCTGCTTCCCACATACAAGGTCCTGGGTTCAATCCCAGGACCCCCTGCCCCCCAAAAATAGAAATGGCATTCAAAAGGGCATTCCACATTCCAAGAATTCTTCCATTATACTAAAAGCAGATTGATAGTTGAAAGTATCCAAAAATATGATGACAAATTATGTTCATAAATGTGAAGCGAAAACCTCAAAACCTAATTACCATATCCTAACAAATCTATTTTTCTCTCATAAAGTGCATAAATGAAAGGAAACCAAAGAAACTCTGCAGGAGGGGACCACAGGAATTTTAGCTGTCAAATTAGCATTATTTTCTTGAAAACAGGTTTATCAGACAGAAAAAAAATAGATCACAAAATTCAGGTACTTATTCTATTTAGCATCGGCTTCTTTGGATACACATTTTATTTATAAAGCATAATTTTATGTTTCATAAGAAGCAATACTGGCAGAATTTCTATATTCTATATGTACTTGAATAGAAATATGTTAGTAAAATTCTTCTCCAGTAAATATGGGATCAAATATACAATAATGTCACCTTTAGTACACAAACAAATAGTGCACTTTAATTTTATGTTCATATTAAGTGAAAATACCTTCACTATTTTAGAATTGGAAAAAGGCTATTGGAGGTACCTATTCAATCAAAGCCAAGGAAAATTATATAAGCAGGTTTTCCCCAAATCTTTGCAACGGAAAACAAACATGCATACATATCACTGTGTGTGTGTGTATATGCCTCTATATATGTACATAAATATATATATTTATATAAGCGTACACATACATGTATTATATATATGTAAATCATAGAACTCTAAACAAAAAACTCTTATAAAGAAGAAAATTATAGACCTTTATAATCCTGTGAATAGGTAAGCTCTAAACATAGTTTATTTTGATTAATAGCCTTGACCTTTGTATGCATTCATCTTTATGTTTTTGAAAAAAAATTGGATAAACTTGGGCTTACTATTTAAAATCTCCTTTTTAAAATAACAAATCGTTAATATTCCCCATGTCATTATACTTTATATAGAACATTGTTTTCCAATTTAACGCAATTACTAACAGTTCTGTGATGAACATCTTATTGTATAAATCTTTAGACATTTCTATAACCCATAATTGTGCCATTAGAATAAGTTTCTAAAATTATCCTTGATGGAAAAGGAATGCTTCATTTAAATATTTGATACATCTGTGGTTCTTACACATTAGTGTCCATTAGAATCATCTGGTGGCCTTGTTAAACCATAGCCTGTTGGTCCCCACCCACAGAGTCTCTAAGTTTCAGATACATATCTGTAGTGAGGCAGGAGAATTTGCATTACAACAAGTTCCCAGGTGCTATTGGTCCCAGGCACACTATGAAAAATACTGTGACATATATTGCAAAATGCTGGAAACTTTAAACCATTTATAAACCATTTAAAAGACTAATCATTGTAATATCAGCATTTGTTGATTGAGGAAAAACACATGCGCATATGGTTCATGAATCTGGCAATACTACTGAGGTTCACAGTGGGTAGGGATAGAATTTTTATATTTTAGGTTATTGATTTTTCTGCCATTTGACTTCAAAACAAAACAAGCGCTGCTCATTCTTCATACTTTCCTATTTTACTATTGCCTCTTGCACACCCAATTTATTTGGTGATGAATAAATAGTTTGTGTTAACTTATGGTGGTTCTGACTGCCAGAACAGGTAATTTTCAGCTGTTTTTTTTCCTTAACCAATTGCCATCACTAGAGCAGTATATATTTTCATATATAAAGTAAAATATGTACAAGCACACATATATTTCATTGCAGTAGGTTTTGGATAGGGAAACACAAAAATAATATAGATACTAGGCATAAAAAATAAAGGTTTTAAAAAATATATGCTTGATTCAATGGTGGAAATAATTAGTGTGCCAAAAAAGAATATTTAGCCTCAATAGGATATACAATGGACTTAAAGTGGTTGACTTTGGGTGCAACTGAGGAAGGAAAAATAAAGTAACTGCGTATGTTGGAAATAAAACATCAAATAATATTAGGGATTTGAAGAGGTAATGGTAGGTTTCATACACTGAATCCCTAACTCAAACAGTAAATAAGTTATTCCTTACTTATGTTGGGCCAGCATCTCTTGTCCTGTCCACCACCAGCCCCCTCAGCTCTTCAGGTGGAGTGCTTCTCGGATAAAACTGAATTAGAAGAACTGACTGAGGACTGGAAGGGTAACAAGACTTCCAACACCCTCCTTTCGATTTGCAGGTGACTGCCTTGTCTGATTTATTAATCTCATCACTGTGAAAGAAGTGGAAATTTAAGGGTGAAGGCTGGGCAGAACCTTAAAAGCCATTTTCAGCACAACATTTCAAGAAGGGGCAGAACAAGCAAGGTTTTATTATATGCCTTTTTATAATACAGTAAGCCCTCCCATTAGTTTTTCAATCAATTATATTAAACCATCTGATTAGCAAATTCATATGCCTAAGTGATGGGTAGAGACCAGAGGGAGTACAGAGAACTGAACACTTGGACCAAATTTCTTCAAAATCTCATTGGCCTTGGGAGAAATATTCAAGTAACAGAAATGACCACCATCCAGACACTACCTCCTGCCCCTTGTCCATAGCATAAGCACAAGTACACAATTGTGTCTAAAAAGCAAGGTGCACTTAGGTGTTTTATGATATTTTTAACTCTCTCTTCTAATAAAATCTATTCCATGTCTTCTTATTTAACAAAATAAGATTCCCAGGTGTTCTATATTTATACAAAAGTGCTGCTGGTAAAGAAACTATGTCAAAAACTTTTTGAATGGGGGTGGGGGTGGCAGAGGTCAAGCTGGTGGGAAGAGACTTTTTTGATACATCCCACAAAAAATTTTTTCCCCAAACCTTGTTATATCACTGGAGAATTAGGCCATGGACTAGGCATGTCTGTTATTTAAGTGCTGGTCTCATGTGCTAGGAAAACAAACAATAGTATAGTGATTTGGGCAAAGAAAAATATTTTTACTTTGCTCTGAAAGCTTATAGGAAAATTCAATCTAATTTACAAACTAGGGAGACATGGCCAACGTAGCAAAGGATAAGAACAGATGGATGGCTTAATAAAAATTGTTCTTAGCACACATATGGCAACATAAAGGTCTCATTTCAGTGCCTGTTATATAAATAAGTTATCAAACCCTATTTTTTTTACATGTTCAATTTATTTATTTTACATTAGATATGATTAAATGATGTGTTTACTGATGTGGAGGTGAAGGAGGGCTTCAGATCACCTATTAGAGAGAAGGAAGGCTAGAATCGCACCAAGAGGTATGTTCAGATGTGGCCAGCAAGGACTTTTGACTGTATTGTTGTAACTATTTCTCCTTTCCTTGGTGCCTGGGATGACTGGTCTAGACACAGTTATTTTATCTTCCTTGGTTGAGTTCTTTAGATCATTGACCATTGGTGTGAAATGGCATCTAGGTATGTGCATAAGAACCCTCCTCACTATCCCTGACAAATGATCATTTACTTGAGTTTGGAGGACTGCATTGAAAGGGATACTCAACTACCTGAGGCCCCAGTTTACATGTTTTGTACTTTTTATTTTAATTAATTTTTATTAAAGAAGTTGTAGATTTGCAGAAGTCAACAAAAAATACAGAGTTCCCATATACCTGCCTTCACACACAGTTTTCTCTATTATTAACATGTGCATTAGTGTGGAATCTTTGTTACAATTCACAAAACAATATTATTATAATTATACTATTATACTATATAGTATATAGTTCATTGTTTATGTTATACAGTCCTATGGATTTTTAAAAACGTTTATTCTAGTAACATATATACTCTAAAATCTCATCTCTCAATCCCATTGAAATACATACTTTACTGGTGTTAATTATATTCACAATGTTGTGCTACTATCACTGACATCAATTACCAAAAGTTTCCCATCATTCCAAAAGAAACTCTGTACATTTTAAGAATTAACTCCTATTCCCTGACCGTACCGTATCCCCTGATAACCTATATGCTTTCAATTCTTTTGGGTAGATACCTAAAAGTGAGATTGCCAGGTCATATGCTAACTCTGTGTTTAACATTTTACAGAACCACCAAATTTTTCCATAGCAGCTGCACCATTTTACATTCCCACTACTAAAGAAAGAGCTTTCTTATTTCTCCAAACCTCTCCAACACTTACTTTCCACTTATTTTCTATTGTTTTTAATAGCCATTTTAGTCAGTGTGAAATGGTATCTCAGGATTTTGATTTGCATTTCCCTAATGGCTAATGATGTTGGGCATCCTCTCATGTTCTTGTTTGCCATTTGCTTATATTCTTTGAAGACATATCTAATCAGATTTTTTGCCCATTTTTAAATTGGGTTGTTTGTCTTCTTGTTGTTGATTTGTAGGATCTCTATATATTTTCAGGATATTAAACTCTTATAGGATATACATTTCCAAATATTTTCTTCCATTCTCTAGGTTGTCTTTTTACTTTTTAGATGAAATCCTTTGATGAAAAAAAGTTTTTAACTTTGATGATGTCCCATTTATCTATTTTTTACTTGTTGCTTATGCTTTGGCTGTAAAGTCTAAGGAACCATTGCTTAACATAAGTTCCTGCAGATGCTTCCCTATATTTTCTTCTAGGAGATTTATAGTTTTAGTTCTTATATTTAGGTTTTCGATCCAGTTTGAGTTTGATCCATTTTGAGTTAATTTATGTATATGGTGTGAGGTAGGCCTGCACTTTTAATCTTCCACATATGAATATCCAGTTTCCCCAGCAACATTTGTAGAAGAGACTATTATTTCCCCATTGAGTGGAATTGGCACTGTAGTTAAATATCGATTGGCTACTGCTTATGTATGATTTCAATTTTAAAAATAATTTTCAGCAACAACATAATGTTATTATTTTACAGTAAAACTCAATTCTCCTTAATTTACGGGTTAGGTTACAGCAATTTTTTCTTATTATCTTCTCTTGAAATGAGTAGGTAATATAGTGTCAATAGTGGTTTATTTTATATGAAAAAAAATCCTGGTTAGTTTTATGTAAAGTTCCCTTTCCTTTTTCCTGTTCATTCCTGATGTTTGCTCACTTGGACAAAGAGAAGAAAATGCCTAATAACAAGCTGGGTCCTCCAATTTCATCTTTTTTTTTTTTTTTTTTTTTTTATGTACCAGAGCTAGGGGTTGAACCTGGGACCTCATACGCAGGAAGCTGGCTCTCAGCTCCACAATAGCCACATTGGCTCCCCTGAGTTGGTTTTCTTGTTTGTTTTGTTTGTTGTTGTTCTTGTTGTTTTATGAGGCACTGGGAACTGAACCTGGGACCTCCCATGTGGGAAGCAGGTGCTTAATGGCTTGAGCCACATCCGCTCCAATTTCATCTAATATTGCCTGTCTTATTAGTGGTATTGGATATGATGGAATATGTCAAGTTCCATATCAAGTTTGTCAAAAATCCCATTCTGAAAATTCATAATTGGTTGAACTATAGACATAATCAGGCCTAGAAGAGTATAGATCAAATGTGCCTTTGTAGATATCAGTGAAACTGAAAATATGTCCATATTGTTTTGGAATAGTAGAATCCAAATATTTTAGAGCTGGAAGAAATTTTAGACATTATCTAGCTCAACTCCCTTATTTAAATAGTGGTAGGACCGATCCTTAGGTAGCTCAAGAAACAAATCTATGCTCATCCAAAGAATAAGTAGAATATCAGTTACAACCATATCCAAGGTCTCATTTCCAAGTTCACATGTTCTTGAAAATCATTTGTATAAAATTGCTACGTTAAAAATTACAGATGAGTCAAATTGAAAGCTGTTATTGTTTACTGCTTTTTCAAAATGTAAAACCAAGTCCAAGATTAAATGTAAATATTTAATTAGTATATAACATAGATAAATTCTTAGGAAAGATAGTGTCAACCAAACCAGCAAGATGGTAAAATGGTAAGCCTTATTAGCTTATTAATTGCATTTGGCAATCTTTCATCATTTGTTTGCAATAAGGAAATTTGTGGCAGGAAAGTTATTTAAAAACCTCTGCGTTTGAGCTTGAGGTATTTTAAAAAAATGTAAAGGAATTGTTTCATAATTTATAAACCATATATGAAAAATAAGAGAGGAAATAAGACAAATATACAGAAAGTTTAGGTGAATAAAAATAGTCAACATTTAACGTAAAGTATACTGCTAATTAAATATTGTAAAGGATTGTTTAAAGGTCTTGGTTAAAAAGTCTTAAAACACTTGGGTTTCATGTTGTAGGTTGTTTGAATGCCAAATTTATGTTAATGCTGTGATGAATAAAAGGATTCAAATGATGATTTTGTGGCAGATTTGTCAATCTTGTAATAGATGTTTAAATGTGTGAATTTAGTAACAATAAATTTTAAAAAAAGTATTTCTCCTGAAAAAAGCAATGTTTGTATTTTAATAGTAAGTTACCCTTAAGCCATATCAAACTCTTGATCAGTTTTGATAACAAAAAACTTTGGCTGAATATATTTGAAAAAAAATCAGTTGGCGATAGATGTGAGGGTTTATTTCTGAACTCACAATTCAATTACACTGGTCTATATGTCTGTCCTTGTGCAAATATCATGCTGTTTTGATTCCTGTAGCTTTGTAATATGTTTTATAATTGGAAAGGGTGAATCCTACAACTTGATTCTCTTTCAAGATGGTTTTGGATAATCAGGGCCTTTTAGCCTTCCATATAAACTTAATTACTGGCTTTTTCCATTTCTGCAAAGAAGGCTGTTGGAATTTTAATTGGGATTGGGTTGAATCTGTAAATTATTTTGGGTAGAATTTACATCTTAACAGTGTTAGGTCTTCCAGTCCATGAAAGCAGAATGTCCTTCCATTTATTTACATCTTTTTTGATTTATTTGATCAATGTTTTGTAGTTTTCTATGTACAAGTTCTTTACATTCTTGATTAAATTTATTCATTGATAATTGATTTTTAATTGCTATTGTAAATGGAATTTATTTTCTTGATTTCTTCTTCATCCCTAGTGTATAGAAGCACTATTTATTTTTGCATGTTGATATTGTACCTTGCCACTTTGCTGTATTTGTTTATTGGTTCTAGTTTATTTGTAGTGGATTTTTCTGGATTTTCACTATATAAGATCATGTTATCTGCAAATAAACTTGTATTTTTTTTTTTTTATAGCAACTGCAGTATATTTCTAGGAGAGAAAGAAATCACTTATTTCCTTTATCATAAAACAAAAGTCAATGAGTCAACATTTTAATAACACCAACCAAATTATTTACTATGCAAGAATTTTCATTTCATTTCAAGTTGTGTCTTTAAAAATGTATCTATCCATATATTTGGATTAAATTAAATTTATAAATCAAAAAACATTTTGCTCAGAATTTTAATCTTAAGTATAAACCATAACTTATCAAAGCATAGTCCAAATACTATACAATAATGCTGCCATTTATATGCTTCATCTGAAAAACTTATTACTTGTCTTACAAACAGCAGTCTTGCCCTGTTTTATGCAGAATAAATGTCCTATGTCTAAAAGTTGAAATGGTAATCAGAAAAGACAGATTCAAATAATTCATGCTATGTATTTTCCTTCATCAGGCTTTGCTAAAAACAGAGACATCTGGTGTTGGAGCACCATCACCTTCTCAGTTACAGTCTCTACAGTCCCAGAAGCAGACACAATAACCATTGTTTTAGTTGTTGAAGCTCCTTCTGTTTCTCAGCAATAGCTGCACAAACAGCAATGATCTCCTCACTTTCAAAGACATAGTCAGGAATTGACTTTGGTGAGAAATGTGTCACTCCTGCTAATGATTAACTCTTTTAAATCCTCTGTGCCACTTTCTGCTGCTCCTGGAGTGTTCTTGCTCAAGAAAGTTCTTCTTTCCATCTTTCAGGGTTCATTAGATAGATGTGAAGGGCTATGAAAACTTTGAATTGCTTCATCCATTTTGTCCTTTGGCTCTCTGTTGTCATATAGTTCTATTGCCTGTCTTCTTATCCTTTAGTTTATCCTTTCTAATAATCTTCATTTCTAAACTCTTCTCCAAATCTCTCACCCTTGTTTTTTCCTTTCAGGCTGCAGTGCCGACTTTAGTATCTCTTGCAAATCTGGTCTTTTGGTAACATATTCTATCAGTTTTTTTTTTTTTTTTTTTAATTTTCCCCTATAAAAAAAGGGGGGGTTTTTTTTTTTTTTTTTTTTTTTAAGATTTTATTTATTTATTCATTTATCCCCCCCTTGCTGCTTGTGCTCGCTGTGTCCACCTGCTGTGCGCTTCTCTGTGTCTACTTGTCTCCCCCCGCCGGGTCGTCCCGCTGTGCCAGCTCACCGCGCCGAGCGGGCGGGCTTGCCTTCCAGGAGGCCCCAGGAACCGAACCCGGGGCCTCCCATATGGTAAACGGGAGCCCCACTGATTGAGCCACATCTGCTTCCCTATCAGTTTTTGTTTGTCTATGAAGACTTTGAACTCACCCTCATTTTTGAAGTACAGTTTTGCCTGATACAGATTTCTTGGCTGGCAGTTTTTCTCTTTCAGTACCTTAAATACATCATACCACTTTCTTTTCTGTTCTATGGTTTCTGATGAAAGGTCGGCATTTAATCTTATTGAATTTCCCTTGTATGTGATACTTTGCTTTTCTCTTGCTGCTTTCAGAATCCTCTCTTTATCTTTGATATTTTCATTCTGAATAGTAGGTGTCTTGGGGTAGGTCTCTTCAAATTTATTCTGTTTGGGGTGCTTTGTCCTTCTTGGATATTGATATTTATGTCTTTCATAAGGGTTGGGAAGTTCTCAGTCATTATTTCCTCAAATATTCTTTCTGCCCCTTTTCCACTCTCTTCTCCTTCTGGGACACCAATAATGTGAATGGTTGTGTGTTTTGCATTGTCATTCAGTTCCCTGAGACTCCATTACAGTTTTTTCCATTCTCTTCTCTTTTGGTTCTCCTGTCTTTTCCACTTCAGATGTTCTGCCTTTAAAATCACTAATTTTGTTTTCAAGCAATTCAAATCTGCTGTTATGTGCTTCTAATGTAATTTTAATTGCACCCATCATGTCTTTCATCCCCATAAAGTCTGTTACTTTTCTTTGCAGGCTTTCAAGTTGTTCTTTTTGCTCACCCAGTTTCATCTTCATATCCTTTATTTCTTTAGTCACATTTTCTTTAAATTCTTTGAAGTGATTTAGGAGAGTTGTGTGATTATCAATGATTAATTGTATTAAATCCTGTATCTCTCCAGGATATTTGGTTTGCTCTTTTGGCTGGGCCTTCTCTTCCTGTTTCCTAGTATGGCTTGTAATTTTTATATTCAGGCATCTGAATATGTTGGTGTTTTTACTCTGATGACTAATTTCTCTCTCTTGCCTATTGTATTTTTCCCCACAGCTCTTCTTTGATATTTGGTTCAACTTATTCTCAGTCTTTAAAATTGCTCAGCTTAAGTTTTCAAAATCGGGCCAAGGACTTACCAGTGGGGTGCAGATTTTCTCCCAGGCATTGGATACAGAGAGTTTGAGCAGTTTTTTCCATGCAGTTTCCAGAATGGTCAGCAGATGGCTCTAGTTAGTGCCTCTTTCCACAGAGATGTTTCAGTCTGGGCTTCCCTGTGTTCCTGTGTTGAATCTCCAGATGGGAGATTCAGTGCTGGCTCTGCTGTCCAATTCACTGAAGAAAAGCACCCCAACCTCCCCTCCCTTTTCCCTTGAAACAGCTTGCAGGAAGAAAGATGTTCCCCTTTCAGTCACAGTGAGACAGGGGTTTTACTCCAGCTTAATATCTTGCGGGTGGGGGAGGGGAACCCTTCCCGGCTGCCACTGGGGTTTGGTAATTCATGTTTTTCTTTTCAACCTCTCCATCTTTCTGTCCTCCACCCTCCTGGGAGTTGTGTAGCACTGTCCTGGTCTGCTGACCCCCAAAGCAAGTCCCTCAGATGGCTTTTGACTTTTTCTCCATTGTTTTTTTTTGTAAGAGTATTCAGCTCTGCCTGTCAGTCTGTCCACATATTCCCATAATCCTCTTGCAAATAAAGTTTTAATTCTTCCTTTCCAATTGGGTAACTTTTATTTCTTTTTTTCCACTAATTGCTCTGGCTTCAACTTCCAGTACAGTTTTGAATAACAATGGTGACCATGCACATCCGTGTCTTGTTCCTGATTTAAGAGGAAATAGGTTCAGTCTTTTACCATTGAATTTGATGTTAGCAGTGGGTTTTTCCATATACGCCCTCTATCACATTGAAGAAGTTTCCTTCTGTTCCTAATTTTCCAAGTGTTTTTTTGTTTATTTGTTTGTTTGTTTTATCAAGAAGGGGTGCTGGATTTTGTTAAATACCTTTTATATTCAATTGAGATGATCATTGTTGAGGTCATGGATACATGCTCAGCAGTCATCTCCTAGCTCTCGCCTACCCCCTGCCTCTTTTTCTCTTGTTTCAGTATATTTCCATTCTGCAGTCTGAGGGGATGCTAGGTCTAATGAAAAGATCTGGCCATGCCTCGAGCCAGGGAAACCAAGAATGAGCAGCCCCAGCTGGCTATAAGGGTGGGAAATCTCAGTGGCAGTGCCATCTCCCCATGGGTCATATAAAACCCTGCCCTTAGCAGCACAGATTTGTCTCTCCCCTTTGACAGGAAGTGGGGCATGTGGAACTGCTATCCACCAACCCTAAACCAGCAGTTGGACTTGCCGGGTAACCAGCCATGATGAGATTGCTTCCTCTGCTTTTTTGGGCCCTTTGTGCTGTGTAAGTAATAAAGTAGTCACTTGCTGAAAGTTTCTATTGTGTCTGAGCCTGTATTCCACGGCATACAATGCAGCAACTTGCTCCACAAGCATATGTTTGTTTGTTCTTTCCTTCATTTTATTAATGTGGTATATTAAAATAATTGATTTTCTTACATTGAACCACCCTTGAATACCTTGGATAAATCCTGCATGATCATGTTTTTTAATTCTTTAATGTGTTGTTGGATTTAGTTTGCTAGTATTTTGTTGATGTTTGTATCTGTTTTCATAAGGAATATTGATTTGTAGTTTTCTTTTCTTGTGCTATTTTTATCTGGCTTTGGTATTAGGGTGATGTTGACCCCATAGAATGTATTAGGATTGTTCCTTCCTCTTCAGTTTTTGGGAAGGGTTCAAGCAGGATTAGTATTAATTCTTCTTGGAATGTCTGGCAAAATTCACTATATAGTCCTGGGTTTTACTTTTGGGGGAGGTTGTTGATTACTGATTCAATCTTTACTTGTTATTGGTCTGTTGAGATGTTTTATTTCTTCTTGAGTGAGTGTAGGTAGCCTCTGTGTTTCTAGGAATTTTTTCATTTCATCTAGGTTATCTAATTGTTTACAGCATCCTCTTAGAATCCTTTTCATATCTATGGTATCAGTAATAATGTCCCTCATTTCATTTCTGATTTTAGTTTTTTGCATTCTCTCTTCTCTCTCCCTTTCTTTCTTTTTGTTAGTATAGCTAAAAGTTTGTCTATTTTATTGATCTTTTGAAAGAACTTATTTTTGGTTTTGTTATCTCTTGATTTTTTAATTCTATATTTCATTTATCTTTACTATTCCTTCTGCTAGCTTTGGGTATAGTTAGCTCTTTTGTTTTAGATTCTCCAGTGGTGAGGTTAGGACTCTGATTTGAGATAATTCTTCTTTTTTCATGTAAACATTTGGAGCTATAAATTTTCCTTGCAGCACCGCCTTTGGGTCATCCCATAAATTTTGGTATGTTGTGTTTTGTTTTCATTCGCCTCAAGAAACTTCCTAATTTTCCTTGAGAGTTATTCTTTGGCTCACTGGTTAAGAGTGCATTGTTTAATTTCCACATAATTGTGAATTTTCCAATTCTCCATCTATTATTAATTTCAAGCTTCATTGCATTTTGATTGAGAAGATGCATTGTATGATTTCAAAATTTTTTAAATTTGGGGGGACTTGCTTTGTAATCTACCATATGGTCTATCCTGGAGAATGATCAATGTGCACTAGAGAAGAATGTGCATTTGGCTGCTATTTAGTGAAGTGTTCTATGTATGTCTGTTGGGTCTAATTGGTTTACAGTAACATTCATGTGTGCTATTTCTTTATTGATCCTCTGTCTTGGTGTTCTATCCATTACTAAAAGTGGTGTACTGAAGTTTCCTACTATGAATGTAGAACTATCTATTTCTCCCTTCAAATCTGTCAATATTTGCTTCATATATTTTGGTTCTATGCTGTTAGGTGCATTCCTTAGTATGTCATAGGGCTGCCAATGCAAAATACCAGAAATGGGTTGACTTTTTATTGGGATTTTATTTAGGGTAAAAGCTTAGGCTGTGAAATACCCTAATCAAGGCATCAGCAGAGATGCTTTCTCATCAAAGTCAGCTAGTGGTGATCCTGGGGTCCTTCCATGTGGCAAAGATAGCCACTGATTTCTGCCAAGCTCCCTGCTTTCCCCTCTAGAATCTACCACCTCCCAGAGCTCAGCTGTGGGCAACCAGGCATAGGGCTTGTCTCTTTCCAGGCCTCCTATCTCACTCTCTGCTGCTCTGCTTTCTTCCTGAGTTCAGCTGTGAGCTACCAGGCATATGGCTCATCGTTTCAGCCTTGAGCTGCTCTGTGCACCCAGCCTCTTGGGGGCTTTGTGCTTAAGCGTTGATTGATAGCAATAGCACTCTCTCACGTGGCAGGATCAAAATGGCAGTGCTCCCTTTTCCTATAAGTCTCTCTCTCTGTGTCTCCATTTATATAAGACCTAGCAAGAAGGCAGATACTAAACCTGAGTCATGCCTCATTGACATCATCCAATCATAAAGGTCTCACACTCACAGGAATGGATTAGTTCAAAAATAAAATCTTTTTCTTTCTGGGATTTATAAAAGAACTTCAAACTGTCACAGTGCATATACACGTATAATTATTATGGCTTTTTGTTGAATTGACACCTTAATCACTATATAGTGACCTTTTCTGTCCCTTGTAATAATTTTTAACTTAAAGTCTATTTCATCTGCTATTAGTATAGCTACCCAAGCTCTCCTTTTATTACTATATGTGTGGTATATATATTTTTCCATCCTTTCTCTTTGAAACTATATGTGACTTTGTATTTAAGGTGAGTCTCTCATATATTTTTTAAACATTCTGAAAATCTTTTCCTTTTCACTAGAGAGTTTAATCAATTTATATTTAAAGTAACTACCAATAATGAAGGACTTTCTTTTGACATTTGGCTATTTGTTCTTCATAAGTCATATACATTTTTTTGTCCCATAATTCTTCCATTAATGCTTACTTTCATATTTATTTGATTTTTTAAGTGTATCCTTTTGTATTCCTTCTCATTTCTTTTTTTTTCTCATTTAATTTTGAATATATTTTTCAGATATTTTATTTGTGGTTACAATGGAGATAAAATTTAACATCCTAAATTTATAACAATCACTTAACTTTAATAACATACATATACACTGCTCCTATACACCTCAGTCCCCCAACCTTTTTGTAGTATTTGATACAAATTATATCTTTATACATTGTAGGTCCAAAATAAGACATTTATCATTACTTTTATGCAATTGTATTTTAGATCCTGTAAGAAAGAAAGAGTGGAGCAATACAATATTACTAACATTTATAATAACCCATATGGTTAGCATTACTGGAAGTCTTTATTTCCTTATGCCACTTTGGTCCACTGTCTAGTGTTCTTTCCTTTCAGTCTGAAGAACTCCCTTTAGCATTGGTTGCAGTTGGGTCTAGTGGGATGAACTTCCTCAACTTTTGTTGATTTAAGAATGCCTTAATCTCTCCCTCAGTTTTGAAAGATTGCCTCACCATATATAAAATATAAAATTCTTAGTTGGGAGTTTTATTTTTTTCCAGCACTTTAAACATGTTGCCTTCTTGCCTTCATGATTTCTGATGAGAAGTTGGCATGTAATCTTATTGGGATTCCCTTGAACATAACTCATGCAGCTTTCAGAAATCTCTCCTTGTCCTTGGCATTTGAAAGTTTGACTATTATATGTCTGGGCATGGTTCTTTTTGAGTTTATCCTGTTTGGTGTTTATTGGGCTTCTTGAGTGTATATACTTATGTCTTTTATTAAATTTGTGAACTTTCCCACTATTATTTCTTTGAATATTCCTTCTGTCCCTTTCTCTCCTTCTTCTCTTTTTGGGACGGTCATTGTGTATATGTTGGTAGGCTTGATGGTGTCCACCATGTCTCTTAGACCCTGCTCAGTTTTTTTTTTTTTTTCCATTCTTTTCCTTTCTGCTTCTCAGCCTGAATCATTTCAATCATCTTGTCTTTGATTTCACTGATTCTTTTTCTTCTGGCTCCAATTTGCTATTGAAACCTTCTAGGTAATATTTCATTTCAGTTACTGTGGTCTTCGACTCCATTATTTCTGTTTAGTTCCTTTTTAAAAGTTATTATTATTTTAAAAAATTTTATTGTAGAAGTTGTGAGCTTACAAAACAATCACACATAATGCGCAGAATTCCCATACACCACCCCACCACCAATACCTTGCATTGTTGTGGAACATTTGATGGAAATTATGAAAGAACATCATCAAAATTTTACTGCTCTCTGTGGTCCAAAGCTTACATTTGGTGTATTATGTTCAATTCCTTTTTAAAATTTCTTTTTCTTCATTGACATTCTCATATTTTTTTATTCATTGTTTTCCTGATACCCATTAGTTCTTTCTTTGCATTTTCACCTACCTCTCTAAGCATATTATCTTTTTTTTTTTCCAAATGTTTTTCCACTATATCCAAAGTCTAGACTTCTTCATTGGTGGTTTCTGGATTTTAATCTTGTTCCTTGGATGGGCCATCATTCCTTGTTTTGTTTTTGTCTTGAAATCTTTATTGCACACTATACCATTTAAAGTGTTATCTCTGGGACTTCTGTCCTTGAGCTGTCTATTCCTTAAGTTTGTGTTCAACTAGTGATATGACAGTTTTCCCAGAGGTTCAGGAGCTAATTAAAACAAATCAATGTTAAAAAAAAACACCTTTCACAGCCTTTGAAAAGTGGCTTTGCAATGGTTAGTGCTGTCCTTCAGAGTTTTGCTCTGCTGTCTGTCATGAAAATCAGCTTGAAGTGACAGTGAAATGCAAGGCCTTTTTTTGTCTTTTCTGAACCAGCATCTTGTCCTGGGCTTGTGTTTCTTTGTGGCCTTAGAATTCCCCCCAGTTTACAGCAATTTGAACACACTTTCCATTCCCTATGCAATAGCCTTTTTCCTCATCTGGGTGCTCTATTTTATGTCTTAAGGCAGACAATGCTTTATTCCCGAGTGCTTTGGCTTAATTGTTTCTTACTATTTGGGATGTCTGCAAGCTGTTTCTATTTGCAGGGCAAGTTCTGAGAGGGCTATTCATATACAAGCTTCCTGTTTCATTCTTCAGGCTTCCACCTGCAAGATAGCAACAACATTCAGGCACTGAAGTAGGCACAGAGAGGTTACGCTCTCTGAACAGGACCAGGGGCACACAATGGGAATGTAGATTGGCTCTATACTGGTTTGGGGAGTGTTTTGAGAAGGTGGCAGTAAGCATGCCATTAGCATCTACTGATTTTTAAAGGTGAAATTTCTTCGTTTAGTACTCACTAGTTATTGCAATCCTTTAACTGTTTTCTAGAGTTATAAGGAAGACAGCTCTGCAAGTTTTTATTAGTTATTCAAAGATTCTATGTGGGAATGGGGCTCTGGGCTTCTTATGCTACACTCTTGTTTGACCAGAACACTTCTTTTTAATTTTTGTTTTTTTGCAAGAGTTTGTAAAGTGTCCTTTACATCTTGAGAATCAGGAAAGTAACAGGGAACTATGAATTATAATTATTATTCTTCCACCTCTCATCATTTATTGATTTAATATATACTCATCCTATAAAAATATTTCTCTAAGTGTGGGTTTTATACCATCCAATGGTTTTTGAAATGAAATAAAGATAATTTAGGTGGGTCAGAGATATGACATATACTTTGAATCACCTACAAAGGGAAAAAATTCTTCTAGAAATAATTAAAAGTAATGAAAGAAACTGCAACGCTATGTCATTTTGTACCTACTGCAACTTTCATATCAAACTAATATTTGCTAGCCTCTCTCTCCTCTCTCTCCATTTTTTTTCTTTCCCCTTTCCAATCCAAGTGATGTGACTACATATTCAGAATCTTAGCCAGGCAGCAGAAACTAAAAGTCAAAACAATAGTTTTTTTAGCAGAGTATTAATTTTTATGATTACCTTTCTTTCATGTGGGTACTGCCTAAATAAAATGAATTTAATGTGTTTTTTTCTTAAAGTTTTCTTTTAAAGCACTTTTGTAAGTGAAAATTGATTCTATTTAGACAAAAATTAAGAAACTGTGCAGGTAGTATAAAGAAATCACAAAAATATATGAGTAATGTGGAAAATTGAAGTCTGGGGATATTGGCCAACAGATATTCAAGTTGCCCCTTAGAAAGTAGCTGATAAGTATCCCAAAATTAACATAACTAAAGCAGAATTGATTTCTCTCACATTCCACTCCACCTGCTAGGTTTCCTCCACTCTTTACATTCATTATTAAACTGAATTATCCATGCAGTTGCTCAAACTAAAAACCTAAAATTATTCTTTTTTTTTTTTTTTTTTATTATGGGTAAAAATCAAAATTCTCACAATACATACAAACATTTGCAAAATGATATATAAATATATATGCATATATGTGTATTTGCTTACAAAAATGTTATTTATATATATATATATACATATATTATTCTTGAGTCTGCTCTTACCCTCATCTCCACATCAAATTCTTCTGAAAGTCCATTTAACCTATTTCCCAAACAACCTGATATTGTCTACTTTGTTGCAGCTCCCCTTTTGCCATATTAGTCCAAACCATTATCATCATCTTACAATAAATAGCCTTATAATTTATATGTTTCTACTGCTATCTACCACCTCCAAAATGGCATTCCTACACAGCATCAGTCATCATTTCAAACATAATTTAGATTGTTACCCTCTATTGACAGCCCATTACCTTAAGAATAAAATCTAAATTGCCATGGCCACGAGTTTCTAACCTTTTCCTTGCCTCTGCCTAAGACTTACACCTCTTTGCTTCTTATCATCTCTTCTTCATAAACCATGATTATACTCCCTTTACATCAAGCACTCCAAGCTTATTTCCATCATTGAGCTTTGATGCTCTCTTTATTACCCTCCTCCTGATGTTTATTAGCTTGCTGCTTCATATCATTCCTATTTCACTTAGATATTGCATCCACAGAGAAGCTTTCCCCAGCCATACACTCTAAATTATCCAACCAGTAATTTATTTTTAAATTTCCCTATTTAAGTCATCTTTATATCAATATTTTTCTTATGCATTTCTGTATTAGTTTATTATCTATTTCTTCTTACTAAGACATAAGCTCTAAGAGAACAGTGCTCTAGTCTACTCTGTTTATCCTAGAACAGAGTCTGCCACCTAATAATAAGAAATACTCTAGCATTGTTAGTTGTTATTATTATCTTTGTTATTAATGTCATGCTTTTATTTGATTCCCTAGACTGGCTTATTTTGTCTGATACATTAGTGGATAAATTTGTGTTTGAGGAGTATATTAGGTTTCTATTGCTGCTGAAAAAAAATTACCACTAGTTTAGTGCCTTGAAAAAACACAAATATATTATCTCACAGTTCAGTAGGCCAGAAGTCTTGGGTGGCTTGGCTGGTTTCTATGTTGCAAGCTTCACATGATCAAAATCAAGATCTGCATCCCTACTGAAGGCTCTGGAAAGAATCTGCTTCTGAGCTCATTCAGGCTGTTGGTAGAATTCAGTTCCTGTTTTCCTTGCTGGCTATTGGCCAGGGGTTGTTCTCAGCATCTAGAGGCCACCTGCACTCCATGGTTCAAAGCCAGAATGGCAGGTCAAGGCTTTCTCACCTTTTAATGCGTCTGCCTCATCACTCTCCTCTGTCTTCCTCTTCTACCACATCTCTCCGAATGATTCCAGCCAGAGAAATTTCTCTGCTTTTAAGTGCTTAAGTGATTAGATTAGGTGCAGCAGGATAATCTGGGGAAAAAATATCCCTTTATAAAGTCCATAACTTTAATTCTATCTGAAAAGTCCCTTTTGCCATATAAAGTAATATTCACAGGTGTAACACTAGGGGGCAAAGGTCATAGTTGCCAAAATTCTGTCTACCACGTGAAGTCTCCATTTAGAAAATGGATCATGCCTAGCTTCACTGATAAAAGTCAACTTCTTGTAGTTTTAGGCATCATGTCCACTTTTAAAGGCAGGTAGGCATGTGGGTTGAAGGAGCTGTGGTAAAAAGTGCTTTTCCTGGAGTAGGTCTCTCTTTTTATCCCTTGACCTCAGTAGACATCCTCTATTTCTTATTAGCCCAAACTGGTACATGGCTATCCATAGCTGTAACAGAGACCATAGAAGTAAAGAAATGGCATTTTCCAGCCTGAAAGACAGAAGACTGGCAAGGAAGAAGGGGATTGGTGACAGTTACTGGACTCAATCTGTCTGCCACAGATATATTAAGGAAGCCAAATATAAAAAGGCTGTGATTATATCATTTTTGTAAAAAAAAAAAAGAAAATGTCATCAACATTTTCCAAGTTCAACTTTCCATGCAGAATTTATATATTGATGGCATTCTGAGATGTGTTACTTGATGCTGTAATATTTTCATTTATTAAGAAGGAGAACAATTTTTTTCCATGCTATTACAGATGAAATAAGTCCCTTGGAAACTGAGAAGGCACAGGATGATTGACATCCAGCCTGCATTCTTATTTTATTGAGATGTTAGTGTGCCACTCATTGGGAAATAGACCAATAAATAACATTCACATTTACCAGATGGACTGTCAAGGTATATTCAGTGTCAGCCCCTCTCCAGAATATAACTTAATACCTTATGCCATTTTGTCAGGAGTTTCAGATTTGATGTTCCAGAATAAGTTGGCTCACATCATATAAGCATCCTGTGTGTTTTCCTTCTTGAGGTAAGCATGGTGCATTTCTAATTTCTCATCTCAAAATCTATACAATGCCAAGAAAAATCATCTTCAGACTGCTCCATTTAACTGCAACTCCCCAATGTTATTGGAATATTTTTTCTGATATTACATGTTTGATCTGCTGGAACACAGTGAAAAGAGAAATCTGGTTAGAAGTCATCTATGCAGCCTTAACTCAAGGGATTTTATTTGTAAGCCTCAACATTCTCAAATCCTTTAGAATTTGAAAAACATGCAGCCAGAAAACATATCTCTTCTGCAAGAAGAAAAAAAGAGCTTTTGATGTACCCCAATTCTGAGATTGAATTCCTTTTTAAACTGATTAAATTCAACTGTTAATTGCAAAGCCACTGAGATTAGCTTCAAATCCATTAATAAGAAAGAAAGAGTAACAAATTATATTTGATTTCTTCATATCAAGTACTGTTCTCTTACAATAATACCATAAGCTAAGTATGTACCATTGTTATCCCCATTTAAGAGAAGAGGAATCTGAGGCACAGAGAGGCCAAGTATCTTGGTCATGGCCACACAGCAAATCAATATTCATACCCATATCATATTCTAAAATCTCAATCTTAATGAATTATGTACATCAATGTAGCCTCTTTGATGTTCTAAAACTATGGCCTTGAAAAGTAGGATGGGAAGAAATGGAGATGATTGATCTATGTTGTTTTTTTTTCCATTCAAACTTTATTTCAAATTCAAAATATAAAATAACAAGCAAAATGGAGTGCAACAAGTTATAGAAGCATGTTTGTGTTGTAATTATAAGGTCAGAATTATCCTCTTCTTTCAACACATTCCATTTGTCAAACAGTGTCTCTATAGTCAGCTATTCCACATCTGTGGTCCCCCACAGAATTTTAGCATTCATAAAATTATAATTAGGATTCATTATTTTAAAAATAGCTCAAAATACACAACCAGATTTGTTAACAAGCCTTTGAAACCTTAAATTTACTTTTGTGATCTAATACAAGGAACAAAATCTAAGATAGAATCAAAACAAGCCAAAGAAAAGTTTCCTGCAGAACACATCAAAAGCAATATAGGGTGCCAGGGAGATAAGAACATGAGCTTTAAAATCATAAAACACTGATTTCCAGTATTGTATTCCAGTACTTTTCTAGCTTTGTGGCCTTCCATTCAAGATGTCTGATATTTAGGGATTAACTCTGACTTGAGAAATTTTATGGTCTAGTGAAAGGATAAAGAATCTATTTCTTAAAGTTCTGTTTTTGTTAACTGTGGGTTCTATAGTCTCTATGTGTAAATCTTCCTTTACAGATGTTTGAAAATGAGACTGAATCACATTGGTTGTGTAGTGAGTGTTTTGTAAATCAAAGTGTATTATACAAATATATCAAAGTTATCTTTCCACTGTCAACAGAACATATCTGAAAGAATGGTCTAATTATCTTATAGTATTAGACAGCCCCTCTCCCCAAGGAAAGCAGAGGCTGAGATAAAGTGTTAAATGCAGATAATTTATTTTGGAAAGTGGCCAGAGCATGTGGAGGAGAGTGAGTTACTAAGTGAGTGAAGCAGACATGGAGGGAAAGCCAACACATGGGTGAGTTCTTGAATTCTTGAGTTGTTAACTGGGCTTATTCTTGCTGGGACTTTCTATGAGTCATTTCAAATGTGCTTCAATTCCTTACCTGAAGGATGGAAAGAGGGAACAATTATCTACTCTCCTATTCCTTATTTTTAAGACTTCCCCCCTTGGGATGTCAATTCCCTTTGAGGTTTGGAGTTGTCTGAGTCTTTGGCAGATCTTTTAGAAAAGACCCAAGGTAGAAATGAAGAATTAAGTGATGCTGCTCAAGTGAAATTGAAATCAGATTAAACCTGAGGGAAGCAGATCTGCTGCAACAATAGCTGGATTAGAAGGTAGGTGGAGAAGATGTGAGATGGGGCATTAGAGATATTTGACACATTTCCTTATGGAGAGAAGTTATATAGAAGAGGTTAAGCAAGTCACGTTAGCCCTCTCATCTTCCTAGAAAAGTGAAAAAATTAAGTTTCCTTGCTTATTTCAGCTTTTCTTTTCCTCTCCAAAAATTTGTTTGAATTTCATTGAAATGTTTAAGGAAAAGGTCCAATTTTGTACAGTATAATTGTTGAAATACAAAAGCATCAATGGCTAGAAAGAGAGAAAGAAAGAAAAAAAGACTCAAACAGAATATGATGTGTCTTTGTCTTTAGTGACAGGCTTTTTATGCAATGCATGATTTATTAAAAGAATTTGAGCCTATTAAATCAGGGCAAGAGAGAATGAAAATTCATATCCTGTTTATAATGAGGTTTTGAAAATGATGCCAATTCATTAAACAGTCATTTGATGAATATTTATTAAGAAACTACTATATTGAAAGAACTGTGCTATGTAGGATACATTAGTGAATCAGACAAATATACTTCTTTCCCTTGTCCTTCCCTCTTGGAGTTTTCTATCTAGAGTGGGGTACAAAAATGTGCCAAATGAACACTCTTCTGGGAGATAAAAAGGTTAATAAAAATTCTCTCAAAAAGACTATCATATGACACACATGGCTTTAATAATATTCCTTAGTATACAAAATGCCAAGAACCAGAGACATACACATTTTGACTTACATAATGGGAATTTAATGTCTAAAGGCTCAAAAGAGAAAAAAGAAAAAAGAAAAGGAAGAAAGGAAGAAAGGAAGGGAGGGAAAGAGGGAACAGAGAGAGGGAAGGAGGAAAACAAAGGAAACATCCTTGGTATCAGAGTCCATTCTCAGAGAATCAGCATCTCTTTCCCCATGTTAGAGTTTTACGACTACTTACACAAAATTGAGGGTCTAGTGATCTGATCTAACAGTACTTACCCTTGTATTTTTATCATTAAAGCAGCTTAGTCACTGTCTCTTCTGCTTCTACTCTTTGCTGAGTTCAACTAATTGCTTTTCTGTATACTCTTATTGTGAAAGGATGATAGGGCTGCAAATCATCCTTTTGAGCAAAGCTTTTATGCCAAGTCTCTTGCAGTCTTCTGTGCAATTTGTCAGGAAGCAATGTGTGTTGAAGCAAGGGTAGGTGATAAAAAGTATGGGATCTAATGCAATAGCTACAGCTAATTCCTTCAGAAGGGAAGGTAGCTGTAAAATGATAGATCTCTACAGTGCATAGACAAGATGTGTAAACACAGGCTTTCATTCCTTCTTTCAGTAAATAAAGCCACCACTTTCTATGAGATGCTGTTCTAAAAACTGAAGATACATTCATTAATAAACTATAGTCCATTACAGCATGGAAACTCCTTTATATCTAGCAGGAGAAATGGACATTTGAATATTGTTTCCAAGCAAGGGCTCACTGTCTGACACTCACAGAGGACAATACTATGATATTGGGATTTTGAGAAAGAAAGAGCTTTAATGCAAAGTCAATTGGCATGGACATGGGAGACAAGGCTCAACTCTACCTCCTGGATCATAGCACTTAGGGAGATTTCATGGAAATGGGAGGTAAGAGGTGGGGACAGAGGTGGGGAGGTTTGACTTGCCATAGTCCAACTGGTTAATTATAGAGTAGTCCATATATGGAAGAGTGAAATTTAGGCTAGATCTTTCTTATTGAAAGACCTCTCACATTTGAGCTTCTTCCTGTGTCTCCCTGTCCTCATAATCTTGGTTCTGAGGGAGATGACCTCTGTTCCTGGTGTCTCAAAGGACATACTCTGGTTATATGACCTGCAGTTAAACAAGTTCAAAAGAAAAGGTTACAGAAACAGAAGACAATCCCCTCTCCTCAAATTGTTTTGGCCTGCCCATGGTTTCAGTATAATTTCACAAATTAGTATACACCTGAGGAATCACTTGTAATCTCTATGCCCCTCAGGTCCAGTTATATAATAGATCTCAACTCTAGTTCCACAGCTTATGTGACTCCCTGTATCTTCCCAAATTTCTGTGAGTTCCTTTGATATGCTGCCTCATTCTCTCCTTGTCTTCTGTACTTCAATTTTTCTTATCCAACTTGCTTTCATTCTATGAAAAAACTAGGCATGATGGTCAATTGTTTCATTGATTTCCACACACACACACACACACACACACACACACACAGAAAATCTGTTAACACCCAAGCCATTTTGGATTGATTTTACTGATGATTTTAAGAGTCATGAAGTGAAATTGCACCTGATAGAAACAACTTGATGAATCTACAATAATTTACTTTCCCATATCATTTATCTGCATTTTCCTCCATACAAGTATTCTGATTTTATTCAGAGTAGCAATGTGCTCTATTTCCTAGCCTCCCTTGATGATGGTTGTGGTAGGTAGCCTCTAAGGTGGCCCACAATGGACCCCAATTCCTGTCATCCATGCACTTGTGTAATCTCTCTCCTTGGGTGTGGGCTGGAGTTATTGACTAACTTTTAATGAATAGAAGATGGGATGTCACTGCTGAGATTGGGTTATAAAAAACTCTGGCTTTCATGTTGGATGTTCTCTCTCATTCTCTCTTAACATTGCTTGCTCTGACGAAGCCAGCTTCCAGATTGTAGGACAGTCCTTGGAGAGGACCACACAGTGAACTTGGATATAATTCCTCCCCCAGCTGAAACTTCAGGCTGACTGCAGCCTTGTGAGACACTGAGCCACACCCGCGACCTAGGCCACTACCAAATGCCTGACCCACAGAAATTGTGAGTTAATAAATGTTTGTTGTTTGAAGCTGCTAAATTGGGGGCAAATTTGTTATGCAGCAGTAGATTACTAATGCAATTAAGTAAAATAAGATGGCCATTTGCATTGGGTATTGCCTGAAAAACCTCTTTTCCAGAAAGGATTTTCCAGGAGATAAGAACGACTGAACATAGAGATTTTCCAAGAAAATGGAAAATACCCTACAGAACTGCAATTAAGCACCTGCTGATAGCCAGTCAGGTAGAGACAGATTATCAGAAAGGACAAGCACACCATACTAATTAATATATATCTGTTCCCTGCTCTGTAAGACCTCCTATGTAATGAGGAGCTGTTCATTGTAACTTCCAATTTGGAAATTCCCTAACTGCCTTTATAAGCATATAGGACCAGGTAGCTATTGAGATTCTCACTCCATTTTGGTGGAGCTCTTCCTCCCCTTTCATTAAACCCTTTTTGTGCTTTAATTTATGTGTGATAAAGTTTCTTTTGACGCAATGTTCAATTCACTTTACAAAGTATTGGTTAAGCACATTTAAGGAAAAAGATTTAAGTACTGGTTAATATTTTGAGAGTAGAGAAAGAATTGATAATTATTTTTGCCCTCAAAGAGCTTCTGGTCTATTGTGTGTAAATCAGGATTTAGATAAACAGAAAGCAAAAAGGAAGAAATCTAGTTAGGAGAATATCCTACTTTTTTCTCTTGTCTCTCTTTAAGCTATTTCCTTCTGATACCTGTCAGTTTTGTAAAATGTGCTTAACCCAAATAGTGAGTTTTATAGAAAAACCTAAGGGCATTCTCTGTATGTGCTGTCAGGTCAACAGATATCTGGATTTCACCTCAGTTGTAGTAAATAACTAGGACTAGAGTATCTTAATTTCTCCTGCTGGAGTCAAGCTTACATTTGACAATGTTGTTTGGTGACAAACATAAGAGGCTTAGCTAGCAGAAGAAAATCTCTTGAGACAGCAGGGTGTTGCAAGTCTGAACTCCAGCATTATGAACCTGTTCCTTGGTTTCTTTTGTTTTTTGTTTATTGTTAAATATGTTAGATTTGAGATTACACTGTTTCAACAAGTTGCTCATGGGCTTGGACACAACTTGCTAATAGGTTGACCTCGGTAGCATCATCTCTCATCCCCTGAGACTATGTTGTAGCCATAGGAAAGCTCTTGCATATTCCAAGTCTCTCCTTACTTCCAGGCATTAGAACATCAGGTTCCTTCTATGTTGAATGCTCTTCTCCATTTATCTAGGCAATGCCTCCTCATTCTTTAGCTCTACATATCACTTCTTTCAGAATTGCATTCAGAAATGAGTTAAGGGAACTCAACATCTTCCCTCCTCCTTAGTACTTTTTATGTGATTCTGAACTTCTTACTCACATGTCAAGACTGGAGCTTGGAAACCAGGAAGATCCCAAGCTCTATCCAGCCCTCAAACATATTTTGTATGTATGTAGCTATCTAAGTAAACTGATATTGAATGCTTTAAGAGCTTAGGTTCACCAGTTCTTCTCAACCCCAACATTTTTTAATGATTTACAAATGGCTGACATTCTGGTTTGCATTACTTGCTTGCCCCTGTATGATTTATATCTGAGACCAGTGAACTAGACAATAAGGACTTTGTGGACAGAAACATGTTCTGTCTATCTCATTTCCAAAGCAGTTATCAAATTTCTTGGCACATTGTATATGCTCAATAAGCAATTGTTGAAAGAATAAAGGAATGAATGAATTAGTAATCACTTTAATTATTAAGTAATTAACAGTTATGCTCTGAGCTCTGTATGATCAGAGTAGTGTCCTCTCTAGCTTTGATCTCTTCAAACTGGTTTGCATCATTGTTCTCCACACAGAGCCATTCACCAAGTTTCTAATGAATGATATGATTCCAGGTAAACCCTAGACAGCCAATCTATTCCCATCCAGTACCCTACACTTCTCATCTTCACAATCATACTCCTTGTTTTTTTTTTTTGTTGTTGTTGTTTGTTTGTTTTAAAATTTAACTCTGAACAGGAGATTATGATGGTCTCACTCCTGGGTCTTTGGGGCTTTAGTACCTTGATCGGCAAGCTCCTATAGAACCACGTGAACTGAAAGACTTTCACAGAAGCTGCATGGTAAGTGGAGGAGGTATGCTTTTCTGCACACAAAAATCAAAGACTATTCACTACATCTTGGTACATATTCTTATGTACCAAGTAATGTGGATAAAAAAGAGAATACATATATTCTTTATGTCATAGAGGAATTTGCAATGAAGTTATAGTGACAGATTTCTAATTTTAAATAAGTAATTATCAATAAAAGCTAAGCACAAAAACAGGCTTTTATTTAAGTCTTGTGTTTCAGGCAAGTATAACTCAGTGTGATTTTCCTGTTCTTTATATAGTAAATTTTATATATGCTGTTTTCTCCCTGGAATTCCCCTACTCTTCCATAAATCCTTCAGAGTAATATCTCTTTAAAAGTGGAATTGGAGTCGTGAGATTCCAGGTTAGAAATGGAGTCACCTTAGACATGATGAAACCCATTGTCTTAGTTTGCCAGAACTGCTATGTCAAATACTACCCAATGGTTTTGCTTAAACAATGAGAATTATTGTCTCATGGTTTTGAGGCTAGAAATACAAAATCAAAATGTCAACAAAACCATGCTTTCTCCTGGGGTTGGTCGCATTCTCTTGATGACAGTACTCTGTCACATGGTGGCCTATCCTCTCTGGCTTCTTTTGACCTCTGATTTTTTCTGCATCCTATTTCCTCTCTTTATAAGACTTCTTGTAATTTCATTAAGACCTACCCTCATCCAGTTTGGCTACACCCTAACTGATAATGACATATTCAAAGGTCCTGTTTACAGGTGGGTTCACACCTGCAGGAATGCGGATTAAGACTTGAACAAGTCTTCTTTTGGGAACATGACTCAATCCCCAACCCCTGTGGTGGTCATTTTGTGGCTGGGGGAACAGGTCCATAAAATTTTACATCCATAAAGTCAAGTGTGCCGTTTTATTTTTAGGGGGCGTACTTTCATAAATGTGTTTCAAGCTTTTTTTTATGAACTCATTGCCTTGTGGACACTTAGAGGTATCAATGTTACCAAGCTCTAATTAATACAAAAAATATCTTTAAATGTTCTGAGAACAGTAGGAAAGAGATGATACGATCTGGCTTATGGAAACCTAACACTCTGGAGCCTCAGGATTCCTCTTTTTCTCTCACATCTCTCATTCAAGCCTCCACCACATCCTCTAGATCACTGATTCTCAACAAGACCAGGGCAGTCCCCCACAACAAAAAATTATCTGGTTGTAAAAGTTAATAGTACCAAGGCTGGGAAACCCCACTCTAGATTTTATCTCCAAAGGATATGACAAATAGGTCCATGCTCTCCAGCTCCCTTACCACCTGCCTGGTCCAAGGCACCATTGTCTCACCCACCCTGACCTATTTCTTTAACCTCCATTGGTTTTACTGATTCTTCTCTCGTCCTCTATAAGTCATTCTCCTTAGAGCAGCCAAAGTGTACTTCACCAGTATAAAACTGTTGTTAAAGCACTGCTTAAACCTATCCAATGGCTTACTAGCCCACTTAGGGAAAGGTGGAGAAATAGGCACATGTTAATGAATTTGGGCATTGTTCCCAAACTGTTCTCTCCTGTTAGCTCTTTATCTTCCTGTCATCTTCTTTCTGTTTTTAGAATATTCCAAACTCTTTCTGGATTACAGCTTTGGCACTTTCTAATCTCTGCAGGAAGTGTCCTTTCCCGAGGTAGCCGCTTAGCTCACATCTTCTAGTCTATAAATTCTCAGAGAGACCTTCTTATGTGCTTTGAAACTGCACTCTCCTCCATGCTCTCTCACCTTCAGCTCACCCTCTATTTTTATATTTCTACACTTTAAATTTATCTTATTTTGTTATCTTAATGAAGAGTATTATCTAAAACATGATGATTTTAGATTGTGATAAGAATTATATCTCCATTCCCACACATTATAATGAAAGCCCCTAGTGTGGGCAGATTAGTAACCCCTCCAAGATAACCATGTCCTAATCCCAGGTACCTGTGAATATATTAGGTTGAAAAGAATTAAGGTTGCAAATGGAATGGAGGCTGCTAATCAGTTAGCTTTGAGATGGGGACATTATACTGGATTATGGGTAGCTCAGTGTAATCACAAGGGTCTTTATAAGTGTAAGGGGAAGGCAGAGTCAGTGTTAGAATGGTGTGACTTGAGAAAATTCCTACTTGCCATTGCCGGCTGTGATGAAGGAAGGGGGCCTCAAAACAAAGGATACAGAAAGCCTCAAAAAGCTGGAAAAGGCAAAGAAATGGATTCTCCCCTGGAGCCTCCAGAAGGAGTACAACCCTGCTGACACCTTGATTTTCTCCCTGTTAGACATGTTTTGGACTTCTGACCTCCAGAACTGTAAATTGATAAAACTGTGTTGTTTTAAGCGGCTCAGTTTGTGGTATTTTGTTACATCTGTGGTAAGAGATTAATACAGCCCCTGAAGCAGTAATGATATCTGCTTTGCTCAGCCCAGAATCGTCAGGGCTTAGAGCTGAGACCAGAACATAATAGGCACTCAATAAACATTCATTGAATGAATGAATAATAGAAATAAGCACAAGCCCCGGAGTTAACCACAGGTTTGAATTCTAACACTATTAAGTAATTTTGAGATTTGGGGCAAATTATTCAACCTACTTCCTCCAGCTTCAATAATCTCATTTTTAAAATGGAGAATATCACTTCAGAATTTTAGGTTTGTTGGGAGTCTCAGACAGTGTCAGGGAAGCAGTAGTGCTCCATAAAGCACATTTCTCTTCTCTCTTGCTTTATTCCCCATGGTAGACTATGCGTGCCTTAAGTTGGAGTTGCAGCTTTTCTTCTGTTTGTATACTCCAGTGTCTTGCACGGATGTGTTCAGTTTTGAATGGTGAGGGAGTGAACGCTAGGATTAAAACAGTTCTTAACAAATATGATTTACACTAAAGTAGAAAAAAATAATTTGAATGACATTTCTTTGTGAAACACTCGAGCTAACTGCTAAAGTCCTTTTGTTTTCATTCTCCATCTTTTTTATTCAGCCATCCTCATTATTCTGCTGAGTTCTTACTTCTGTTTTCAGCTAGTACATGAAATAATTTTGTATAACAAAAATGGTTACTGGGATATATTTCCTCACTGTTTCACTCTCTGATAGAACAAGCAAACAAAAGTAAATTAGGGTATAGGTAATAAGAATATATAAAAAGTTTGAACTGATGTATGGATATCAGATGTCTTCTGAAGAAAAGGTATGGGAATGCAGATGACTGGCTTTAGGGTCAGAGTGACCTGAAGTCAAATTCCTGTCCTTAGTAAGGTTGCCAGATTTAGCAAATAAAAAAACGGATGCCCAGTTACATTTGAACTTCAGATAAACAAAAAACGTGTTTTGTTTTGTTTTGTTTTTTTGGTGTATGTATGTCTCTTGCAATATTTAGGACATATTTATACTAAACATTTATTCGTTGTTTATCTGAAATTCAGATGTAACTAGGCATCCTGTATTTAATCTGGCCCTTATAAATGAGTAGCCTAGGATAAAATATTTAATTGCTCGATACTTTAACTTCTGATGTGTAAACTAGTGAGGGTTAATAGGGGTACTCAGCCATTAGATTTTTCTGAAAACTCAAAAAGGTAATGTACATAATTGCTTAGCACAGTGATTGTCAGAAAGCACTCATATTTTGAACTCCAAAATATATGACATACCTTAGGTGACTGTGGTAGGTGACAGTCCTAGCGCAGTTCCACCGTTCCCTAGGACCCACAAATAAAGCCTGTGCTCAGTAACAAGCTGAGTGGGTCAGCCTGGCAGGATAAAATGCAAACCCCTAGGAGATTAGAGGCCTGCAGGTACATTCCTTCCTGTATTGCCCGGAGTGCAAGTAAATATTCACTTGGAGATGGTCTGACTCTGGCGGGCATGTTGTTTTATGACATCGAGCTCACACCCTGGTGGTATAGCTGTCCTTGGCACGGAGGGAGCGGGGTTCCTCCATTATGGCAGTGCACAAGCATAAGAGAGGGATGCTGTGGAGTAAAGCACCTCCCCACTTCAGCCACCCACAGATTGAGCCCCACAGACTGTGGGGAGCTGACGCTGGCTGGGAAAGCGGATCTTGTCCTGTCTCTTTGCCATGTGAGTAAAAAGTCTTTCCATCAGAGCCTGTGTAAGTCATGCTTTGACTAGCAGTCCTGATACCTGTACTGGAGTGGGTTGACATCTCTTTATTTGTCTCTTTTGACCGACAGAGAAAACATCAATAAAATTAAAAATCAGAAATTGTGTAATTCATATATTATTTGATTGAAATATAATAAAACTAATATATATATATATATATATATATATATATAATAAAAACTATTAGTTGATATTTATATCCAACAGGTTGGAGTGTTTTTATTTAACCATAAAAAATAATTCTTTGGAAGAGCATTTGGGCTAAGGAATAAATAAGAATTTGATAATGCACTATTTAGAAAATAAAAAAGCCCTGGCTTCAAATTATATTATTTTCTAGGATAAAATAAATGATCAAAGAAAAGAATCAAATATTCAACTAAAACTAAAGAACAAAGATTATGGTGTAAAAAAAGAAAGGAAATAAATTCAAAAGCAAGTGCAAGTATTTTGAAAATAAGAGACATTGATAAAGAAATCTAATGGCTGATTGGGAAATGTAGACATATTTCTGTATATTTTAATTTTTAAAAATTGGGGGGATAAATAAACAACTTAGGGAACAAAAAATGAATAAAAATGAAATTGCTTGCATTTATAAATGATTATGATCTTTAAAAATTTTGATGATTTCTCATTGGTGTCGGCTTGACATTAATGTATTATAATGTTTGAGGACATGGAAAAACAGATTACAGGCTCAGATCTTGGGGGAAATTGTCTCCTTGAATGGTATGTATGTAAGCACCTCCATCTAATGAAAACTTCTGGTGACCTACAACTCACCATTTAAAGTACATTTCCAATGAGAAAGCAAAAAAAAAAAAAATGTATGCTTAGCAGCATGTGGACATGCCTTCAAGCCACACATAAAGCTCCTGCTCAGAAAATTCTGAAACTAAAGACACCTTCAGTAGACTTTTTATGTCTTGTACAAATTTTCCTTGGCATAGTGACAAATCCTTACAGCATATAACTTATTAGACTAGTCCCTTAATCTATTATCTATATTATACACTAAAGAAAATAATGACAAAACTGCAAGGCAACATAAACAAGACAAAAAAAGAGGATCTAACCCGCTGGTAAAGTACCAGTTCCTTTGTTTGCTCATCTGTCTAAACAGCTGTAGAGCTTATGTTTTTATTTATTTTTTTGAATGCCACTAACTTTGAAACTCCATTGAATAGATTAACATAACCATTGTCTTTCTAAATTGTCACATCTCACTCTATGTGGCATGGTGATCATCACAACCATTTGATTTCAGATTGCTAAATGTGGATGCTTTTCTAGTCAGAGAGGGGCTAAATACTCTGTTAATGGGTTTATATGGCCAACCAAACCATTAGAACAGAGAATCTACCATCTGAAGATATATCATGTGGAAGTGCCACCTAACTTGCAATTAATTTAATGCCATGTATTTAGCACAATTGATGACTGCCAAAAGCTTAGTGTTCTGCTAAATATCAACTTGTTAAGCATTTCATTTACTTGTGAAAAAAAGTGAGTCCTATTTAATTGATTTCTATTTAAAAATAGAAATAGGACTTTTTTACTTCTTTCTGTGTATGTGTGCATGCATGTGCAGGTATGTATGTTGCTGTTCATTTGTAGATACAGAGAGGGTGATTCTTCACATCCCAAGACTCTTGGTGAGATACTACATCTAGGATACTACCCAAACAAGTTATTTTTCAGTCTTTGGAGCAGCATGTCTGGAAGTAATAGGGTGCAGTGGTGTTTTTCAAATACTTTTTAAGTTCTGCAATTTATTACTATAAGCAAAGTTTTGAAACTTAATGAAACAGTTCAAAAATATAGCCAAGCCAAAGATTTCATTAATTAAAACAACATTTTTGCATTCAAAATATATTTATTGAATACCTTCCATGTGAAGAGGAGTTTTAACCAGAGCTCTGGTAATGTTATATTTGTCGATGGGAAGGTAGGAACATGTGAACTTCATTCATCATTGATCTGGTGCTAATTAACTGTTGAGAACTTGTTGAGAAATGTTGGATTAAAAAGCAAAGAAAGGTCTATTTTTACAAAACTTATTCAGGAACCCTGAATATGAACTTCAAGTATTCCCTGAACAGTGACTTAACCAAATCTCCTTGAAGCGTATGTCGTATTCTAATATTGTTAATTATTTTTTGTCTCTCCTTAAAGCAAATAGCTTCAAGATTGATTGGATCATTGTCCTTGAGCACCAATTTCCAAGAAACAGACTGTTTTTTCACTTCATTTTTTATATTTTCTCCTATAATTTTGCTCATATGGATAAAAAGTTACTGGGTTTAGAAAGGAATTTTAAAAATCTGAAAGACATTCTTGAGATTTATGAACTGTGTAAACTTGAGCAAGTAAATAATCCTCAATAAGCCTTATATATCCTTATCTATGGACAGGGTCCATCTTATCTACCTCAAAGGGTTGTAATGAGAATTAAATGAGTAAATACTCAAAAAAGCATTAGCAGAATGAGTGGCACATAGAAATAGATATCACATATACCACAATCTCTAGTCTAAAACCCTTAGTGTCAAAATTTTCAGAATTTAAGTACTTTTCATAGATTTTAGAAAGATAACTTTAAGCATATATTCCATATTACATAGCACTGGCACATAGATAATTTAATATTAAGAAATTTAAAAAATACTACAATTGATTTACATTTTCTCAAGTCACGTTATACCACAAAATTAGTTTAGGTCAGGTCAGATTTTGCATTGACAAGTTACAAAAATATATTAAAAGATTTGGGATTTCAGAATTGAAGTTTAGCATATATATTATAGGAGATAATATATGTTAAATGCCTAGCAAACAGCTGGGTGGATGTGCATAAAATGCTCAGCCCTTCTTGCCCTTTGTTTTCTTCTTCACCCTAAAATCTGGCCCATTTCTAATTTCCCCAGTGCTGAAGGATTCAATCTGTGACTCTTTCTATAGGAAAGCTGTGTGTTTCAGCACACATTCTTACAAGGCACTGAACTTCAAGACAGTGTTTACTCTGTGAGCGTCTTGCCTTTTCTTATACATTCCCATCTTTCTCCCAGCATCTCCTACTCCCCCCTTTCTATGAATCTTCTACTTCCTGACATGTTGTCCTTTAAAGTTGGTGACTTATAGCTATTGTATCTGGCACTAATGTCAATGGATTGAGTCTAATTCACTAGGAAAATTCCCTAACAACAGGTTTTTGACAATATGCCACCATCACCTTCATCCCTTTGCTGAGTCAATAATGACTGCAGAATCAGGTGAAGGTGATTTTGGTGCAAACACACACACACATACATGTGATGTACATACATATGTATATATACAAATATGTGTATATATCATAATATATGCACATTTATATGCATGTTATATACAGAGATATAATGTACATGTGTGCACATACATATATTTTTCCACCCTGAAATATAGACCAAAGACTAGACTGAGGCATGTCTTCCTGCCACAAATTCACTGGAAAGCCACAAATGTCTTAAGGATTAGCCTGTGTTTAGCCTGTGATGGTGGGAGGAGACATGCTACTTCCTATGCCTTTAAAATCTCCTTCCTTGAAGGGCAGCTCATAAAAAACACTCGATATCTAAAACAGTTTACACATCATAATAGGTTCTATTCTGGGTCACTTTGCACACCCAAATTGTTTTTTGAGACTATTAGCGATGTCATGCTGAGCAATTTAATAAACACAATCGGTGGTAAAGCCTGTTACTTTTGTTTTAGTGGTTTGAAAAATAATCCTCACATATATCCACTCATGGTTATAAGCCTGCTTACTTAACTAGCGAATCTTGAAGATTAACTTCTGCATGTCAGATAGGGATCTTTTATTCGTGGGTGACAGAGCTTATTTTGCAGTTTCTACTCACACCCAAATTGTTCTTGAGGAACAATTCAGGCATCATTTGTGTGGATCTCCCACACTCAGAATAGGTTAATAGCCAATGTCACCTTCACTGGGCTCTCCTTTGGATAGCGACCATTAAGGAAAATAGCTATTTCAGTGAGTGGCATATTAAACTTCTGCTCTGTCTGCCCCTGGTTCCAATATAAGTGACCATGGCTCAATGAAGAGGCTACAGTCACACCATCTCCCTGATGGTAAATACAATGCAATCTAGCCATAAAGCTGAAGCAGGAGGAAGGTGGGGGCCAGGACTAATCCAAAAGAGGCAGAAAGAAAATGCTGTCTTCTTACCATGCAACCTCCCTCTTCTCCAAGGACCTCTGTCCACCAGATACCCATTTCCTGCTGACTCTACCATCCTAATATCAACCAGTATTTTCTTCTTTCCATTATCTCTCCTATCACCCTTGTTCATGAGTTTATTAGTTCAGCCCTGGAATCTTGCCTCTCAGCTAATTTCCCTGCCTTAGGTTTATTTTTTCTCAATATGTGTGCATATAAAATGTTATTTAGAATGAAGTGTTAAGGTAAGCTTTGCTTCTGCTGGAGCAGTTGTCATATTTAATTTATGTGGTTGAAGAGAATAAAACCAGCCATGTTTCTCTTTTAATATTGGCTGCCTGGAAGCTCAGACAAATGCCCAGGTTTTTCAAGAATCTAAAAACTTCTTACTCTAACTATTGTTTCTTGGTATTTTATTACTCCCTGACCTCAGGTCTAGCTCTCACATTCTAACATATACCTTTCCTGGCCCTAATATTTTATTTTAACTCACTGGTTCCACCCCCATTTTTGACCCCAGTTGAACAAAACTGGATTAATCATAATCCTTTGTTCATATTGTACTTACATTTTCTTTTATTTCTTTCTTTATTTTTTTATTGCAGGTGATCCTGTAATACAACTTCAATCCTTTGTGGAATGAGGCAAGGTATAAATAAATAATGAGTAAGTAAGCAGTGACTTTGCAGCAGGAAGAAAAATGAATATTGAAGCAGGACTGGGAGGAAGGCTATCTAAATTACTCTGCATGAACACTAGGTTGGGAGAACAAGGAGAGAAAAGAGATGTAAGGAGAGGGGAAAGATAGAAGAAATCACAGCCACTGGGGATAAATTTTCTGAATGGGAAATGTCCATTGATTTAGGTAGGAACAGTGAAATCTCATATAAAAAGATTTTTTTCTGCTTTAAAAAAGAATTACCCTCTGCCACAACAAAGTTTAGCAAATTTTGCTGCAACAATAGTCTGGGGTTAATAGTACCTGGATGAAAGGATAGTTTCCACAGTGTGGCTGGACTGGCAGTTGAGATTGGAGGACAGGATCAAGAAGAAAGTTAAGTGTTAAAAAATGATCAAGCAGAGGGTAATAGGGACTGGCAAAGGGAGAGAAGTTTCCCAGTACATGGGATGGGGCTTAGGCTATTTACCTTGTCCCTTCCTTCCTTTCTTTCCTTTATCTCCACCCCTACCCCTTTGTTTCTCCTTTCTTCCTTTCTTTTCCTTCCTTTTTTGCTTGCCCCCCCTCCTTTTTCCCTTTCTCCCTTCCTTTTTCAAAAGTGTTTGACAGCGTTCTATGTGTTAGGGACTCTGCAAGGCTTTAGACATATAAAGATTAAGAAGAGATACATAGGTTCTGACATTCTGGAGCATATATTTTAATAAAGAAAATATTTAAAACCTTAAATTAAAAATAAAATGAATAAAGCTTATGATTAGTGCTGTAAAGAAAATCAGCAAGGTGCTTGGAGATAGTGTGTCATGGGAGGGAGGTCAGGTAGGAATTATTTTCATTAGGGAAGTATTACTTAAACTATATGCTTTGGTTATTGAAGCAATGGAAGAGATCATCAAAAGCTGAGGGGTTTGGGACATCAAATAGCATTTCAATATCTATTCTTATTATATAGTGTTAAAAATGGAGACAGGAAAGAATATAAATGGCTTCATGGTTTTAACTTTCTACTTGGGCCTTGGTTCCTTTTTATTCCTATGTAACTCTTTGGATTTGATGTCTGTGATGGTTTGAAGATGTTTGTATCCCAGAAAAACATGTTCTTAAATTTAATCCATACTTGTGGGTTTGAACCCATTGTAAGTAGGATCTTTGGATGAGCCTTCTTCAATTAAGGTGTGACCTAATTTAATTAGGATGAATCTTAATCCTATTACTGGTGTCCTTTATAAGAGAATGAAATTCAGACAAGAAAGAGAGAAAGCCATGGAAGCAAAAAGCTGAAATCAACGAAACCCAAAGAGAAGGGAGAGATCAGCAGATGCTGCTGTCCTGGTTTGAGTCTTTTGTGGATCCCAGAAAATCCTGTACTTAAAATGAACCCACTCCTGTGCCTGTAAACCTATTGTATGTGGTGGAAACTTTGGTTAGATTCAGTTAAGGGACCTTTTGATTAGATCATTTCAGTTAAGGGCCTTTTTATTAGATTGTGGGAACCTTTGATTGGATTGAACTCATTTGGGGGCCTTTGATTGCAATACTTCAGGAGGCATGACCCAGGGTGGGCCTCGGCCTTCCTGCTGGAGTCCTTTATACATGGGAGAAACATGCAGGGACATACAGAGAAAGAGAGCTGCCATTTTTTGACCTGCCATGTGAGAGAGGATTCCAGGATCACCTACAGCTGGAGCAAGACAGAAAAACCCAGAGAGACTAAGAGAGAGGCTGGAGGCTGGAATCATCAGAGCAGCCTGAAGCAGAAAAGATGAGGCCTGGGGACAGGCAAGCCATATGCCTGATCTCCCAAAGCTGAGTTCAGGAAGAAAGTAAGCCTGGAGGACAAAGCAGAGACTGGCCACCAATTTGCCTTGCCATGTGACAGGAGTGTAGGATCTCCAGCAGTTGACCTTTGGTGAGACAGCATCTCTAATGATGCCTTGATTTCGACATTTTCATAGCCTTGGAAATGTAAGATTTTACCCTAATAAATCCCCATTTTAAAAGCCAACACATTTCTGGTATTTTACATTGGCAACCTTTAGCAAACTAAAACAGCCTCCATGTGCCTTGCCATATGGCAGAGGAGCCAAGGATCACTGACAGCTGGCTTCAAGAAGAAGGCATCGCCTTGATGATGCCTTGACTTGGACATTTTTTCTGGCCTCAGAATCATGAGCAAATAAATTCCCATTTTTAACCCAACTCATTTCATGATATTTGCTTTGAGCAGCCTAGGAAACAAAAACAATGTCTGTGTGAAACAGCAAAGAAAGTAAGTTTTCAAATACTTTAAAAATATAAACACATTTTATTAAAAAAAAACAAATACCCATAAAAATCTCCAAGCTGTCCAGTTGTCCATGTTTCAAATGAATCAATACTGCTGTCCTTATGGCACATTCAGGAGAGATTTGCAGAAAGCAGATAAATATATTATTGGTTGAATTTATGGATTTTAAAGCTCTGTGCTTTCTTCTTCAACCATGTTTTCCTTCAATGCATAAATCTTGCACATTTTTATTTTATTTTTCCATTTTCCATGTGTTTTCTGGGATGTTATATTAAAATTTATTTCCAGGAAATATTTTATTTGTTCCAAATTAGAGGTCTGAACCTTTAACATTAGAATACATTTCATTAGTCCTATTTTGATTAAGACAAGTTTTGAGGATAATTTCTGGTTATTTTGGTGAATTAGCCTATGAGGAGCCTGCTTCTCTGCAGGGACCTGGAGACCAGAACATTCAAATTTAGAATCACCAAAGAGACAAATGAGGAAAAGGCTAGAATTTGAAGTTTAATTTTAGTCCATGAACTAAAGCATTACTATTTAGTAATTTTTTTAAAAAAAGATCTAATAATAATTGTAGTAATAGGTCCCATTTTCCTACCATTCAAGGATTTTTTATATATTTACTTCATTTACTTCTTAATGAGCCTTACAAGATTCGGATTTCTGTCCTTATTTCATGAAATGAGGAAACTGAGGCTTAGATAAATTAAGTTTAAAAATTAACAGCTGCTTTGTGTCAATTAGAGGTCAAAAAGAGGGAGGTTAAATTAGGTTTACTTTTTAAATCTATGATTCCAAAACTAGCTGAGTCAGTGACCGTTCACAGAACCTAGGTTTGCATTCTTTTCTTTAAAATGGGGAGGATAATTCCTTTGTAGAAATATGAGCATTGGAGTTAACTCATATAAAATGGCTATTAGAGTAACTAGTGAATAGAAGGCATTTACTAATAATCAATAATAATTATTATTATTATCATTACCATCACCTAAAGCTCTCATGTCTACGTCATACCAAGGCCTCCTAATAATGTAGTGCGTGTTTATAGCCAACAGGGAATCATCTCCCAATGCTGAATCTAACCTCTCTTTAGTGGGCAGGAAACCTTAGAAACTTCAGGTAAGGAATATCAGAGAACAATCTTTAGATATATGGGAAAAGTGTCATTAAAGGGGATAGGGAATTATGGCACCTATGGCCACCACAATTCAGATCTCAGCTCTCCAAATGAAGGAAACATACTTGAGCAATGATCCTAGCTTCTGTGCTCCATCACAGCTTTTGCATAAAGAGGCTATGCTTCCCATGGGCTGCTCCAAGCCAATGACTGAGCTGGGCAGAAATACTAAGGCCATTTTTTGCTAGGGGACAGGACTCCTTTGATAGGTCAGCCTTGGTTGGAGGATTCACCAGGCTTTGGCAAAACTTTCTTATAACTGCCCTGCAGTCTAAGACTTTTCTAGCCATTTTTCTTCCCTCCCCCCTTCTCTTTACATAGGTTAATCCTGTACTGATGTCTGATGGCTCTCCCAGACTCCCTTCTCCACCTTTCCCTGCCAAGGGTTTTCCCCCAATAAATCTCTTGCATATCTAATCCTCTCCTAGCATCTGCTTCTAACAAATAAAGATGGGTTAAATAGAGATTCCCCAAGATCTGCTCCTGAAAAGATTATCTTTGAACAATTCACTTATACCTGAGTCTCTTATTTTTCTACCAAACTGGAAAAAGACAGGGCTGCAGTAGAAGACTCCTCTAATCTCCTGTTTTATGATTCTAAAGCTACCAAATGCTATCTATAAAATGAATTAACACACTGTTTCTTATATTTCAGCGATATTTCACAGTGGTGCTAAATGATTATTCCATGTGTAAATTATTCGTTGGTCTAAGAACAAATATTGTTTTATCAAAGATTAAAAATTGCTTTGATTTCTGGCTCATGGATACCAACATGTTGCAACATATTAAAAAAAACAACAACAAGAATCATATCTTTGAAGATTTATCATCATTTAACACTTCTGATTCTGAATTACTCATATAATTTGAATAAAGCATACAATGTCTTCCTAATTGGCCTGTGTTTCCCAAATTCAAAGTAACTTAATTAAACAAAACTATATATTCATTATCGCCACCGAAAGTCAACTAAACATTCTATTATTCCCTTGTTAGTTTTGAACTAGTGGCAATAGTAGCAAAGTTTTAAATTGAAGCACGATTTAAAAAAAAAAAAGCAAAGGAAAAACAACTTACTCCTAGGTAGATTGCTTCTTCCTAAGTCAATACTTGGTTTTCAAAGGTACAATAGTTGTATTATTCACCAAAATGACAGATAAAATATTGGATTTTTAATACAGATGGGAAAGGTTATGGTATTTGTGCTACAACCTATAAGAGGCAATAGTTATTGTTTGTCCTTAATTAGAAGGCAAACACTGATAATTCGTCTTTACCAATGGAATGGAACATGAGCCTGAAAAACCACTAGATTTAATCTAAAATGGAGTGTTGAGATTTTCCAAAATCTCTTATACATTATCTCAGTGTAGAACTATTTTTGATAATCTTGTTCTAAGGCTAAGATCAATGAGAACTTTAAGAAGGATTTAGTGGTGATGATAGGATTTTCTTCTCCCAAAAGATGCCACACTGGGGAAAAATGCCTTAATGGAAAAGAAATTTTGAAACTTGTTACTTGATGAAATTTTGCAATATATGTCTAAGACTTTTGTTTTCAAAAGACTTTAAGTTACAACTTTTAAGGTAATAGTTTTGATATTATGGCAAGTGCAACTTTGATACACAAGAGCTTGAGGGACAGTCATTCCAGGATCTGAGATGTCCCAAATTGAAAGGCAATGAAATTATGCTTAGGCAAAGTTTGTCAATAATACATTTATTTAAATCTATCCTAGCTGTGAGACCCAGATTCAAATTTTATTAAAATAATTTACATTTTAAACATTTTCTTCTCATTTGTAGATGTGTACACATTTTGGGTTCTTCTCAAATGAACCCAGGGAGAAAACAGATGTATCATTAACGTCCATGGAATCAGGTCCAGGAGTAAAAGCTTGCCTGCTGTCTGGTGGGAGTTACCTGCCTGAGCTCAATTTGTGAACAGATCAGCTATCACTGCAGTTAGAAAGAAACCAATTGCAAAAATATTAGCGATCTTACGAGATGAAAGTCAAAATATGAACACAGCATTAGAGTGCCAACCAGCATTATTTCGAGGATTATTTACCATTCCTCAACGCCAGAGTTAAGGCTAAAAAATTTAGTCCTGCCACCCCAACTCAGGCTCATTTGGCAGGTTGCACTTAGATTTCAGCAATTACCGCCAACACTTTAAAATTTGATAAGACAAAATGCGGTTAGCCAAGATTCTGTCGTTTTAATTTAAAACCCGTTTATAAGGTGCACTGAATCCTCTCTTTCTCTCTAAATGTGGTTTGTGGAGAAGGCCTTCATTTCCACCAGAATGTTCCTCACTGCCTGTGTATTCCTTGTACACACCACAGTGAATATGTTTTTCTCCTCTGTCTCTTAAATATATATATATTACATATATATGTTAAGGATGCATATATGCATGTGTGTGTATGAGTGTGTATCCTTTAAAAATCCAAAAGTCTGAATTGTGTTCAAATCCTTCAACTTATTATTGTCAACAAGCATTTTCCTCTTTTGCAGTCTTCCCTTCCTGATAACAATAGCATTCTAATTCTATGATTATATAAAAATATTTTATCAATAAAATAATATATAGTTTTATAAAAGGCAGACTGTCTTGTTCTTATTCATTCCCACTTCCAATTGGACATGTTTAAGTCTTAAATTGACATTTATTCATTGGAAAAAAACATATTTTCTTTTGGAAGGAAGCCTGGCATTAACCCTGCCAGCCCAGATTTATCATGTCTTCCTAAACACTAGAGCTTCCCAAATCCCATAATCTAAAACCTTTCTCAACTTTCTTTTCTTTTTTTAAAAAATCTTATTCTCTTCATATATCCTTCCTTCTTTCCTTGGCTTCTGACCCCAATACTGCCAAAATTTCAGGCCAAAGACCCCCTTCCCCACACCTTCATCCAGTCAACCATTTCTGCTGAAAACCTGGCATTTTCTTTCTTCCACCCCAGCTAACATTTTTCTGACATTATGGCTAGAATAACCCTAGTTTGCTCATTGCTCTTGAAATATCAATGTATTTCAAACTAAATCAATTATTCCCAAGAAATGCCTACTCCCCACGAAAACAGAAAACTGAAATTAGTAGCTGAAATTAGTAGCTGAAATTAGTAGCAGTAGTGATAGTTGTGCTTTCACTTATTGAGAATATTGGAAAATGGCCAGCAAACACGAGGAATTTGCTGAACAGTTAACAGACATCACTGCATTTAATGAAAGCAGCACTATTACCTAATTACACAAGCCAGTAATCTGGGATTCACTTTTGACCAGAGATTGCAAATTGACCATTGATTGGCTACTCCATATACAGTTGTGTTTACTTTAGCCACAGTTATTTTAAAACTAAATAATCAAAAGAATTTATATAAATTTAACAATTGCCATTGTTGATGGAAAAAATAAATTTGGCAACACTGGGCTCAGATTTCTATGACTTCAATTGACAAGTGGCTTCTCCCTTTACTAGGGGTTCACTCTCCATTTTGCTACAGTCCCTACCATTCCTTATCATTCCTCCCCTTCATTCTTTCATGCTTCCTGTCTAGCCCAAGAAAGCATTTGAGTTTTTGAAGTCTATATTAATTCCTTTATGTTATTTACTCCATTTACCTGATCTGAAAGTTCTGGCAATTTTATCCTCTGACTCAGAGTTTGGCAAAAAAAATTTTTTAAAGGGTCAGCTAGTAATTATTTTAGGCTTTGTGGGCCTTATGTTGTCTGTCACAGCTTCTCAATGTGCTGGTGTAGTCCTATAGCAGACCTAGCCAATATGTAAACAAATGAGCATGTCTGTGTTCTAATAAAACTTTATTTACAAAAACAGGCAGTAAACTGGAATTGACCCATGAGCTGGAGTTTGCTGAGCCCTTCTCTAAATGATCGTTTGCCAAAATGTGTCTTTGAGATATTCCATGAGAAAAGGGTCCCTTGATCAAGTGAGTTGGAGAATGAAACATATATCTGTCAGAGAGTCACAGTAATATTTTAAATTATCTGAAAAACTTGGCTATTGAGAGGACTTCAGCTTTGTTTACCTGTGCTATTCCCAATCACATTGGACTACAATATCTTTATTTCACATTTAATAATAACTAATATTTAATGGCATAACTTGAACCATGTTTTCCTGTGGAAGTTTTGAATCCATCACCACTTCTTCATCCCCATTGCTACTGACTTGCCTGAGATCTTTGATTCCCTTTTCCTTTATTGTATTGTGCTGTGTTGTGTTGTATTGTATTGTATTGTATTGAAATCTTAAGAAGTGATATGTACATGTGTGGAAAAAATTAAAAAGTAATAAAATGTACCTAATAAAAAGCAGATCCCTTTCACCTGAGAGCCCCAATTCCCATCTCAGAGTCAAATGGTGTTAATAGTTTTGTTTGTATTCTTGTGTTATGTTCTATGCATATGCAAGCACAATGTGAATGCATGTGTGTGTATGTGTGCATCATTTTGATCTTTTTCCTTCACACAAGTTTAGGCATACTATGAAAAATATCTAGGTCCCTTTCAACATTGGCCTATTACCTAAAGACAGAATCAGAACTCTAATATGGGATGTATAATGCCTTTCATGAACTGATTACTTCTTGCCTATCCAGACCCGTTTTGCACCACTTCTCCCTTTAATATCTCTCAGGTTTTATGAACCTCAGATTTCCTGTCTGTAAAATGGAAAGGAAAGAAGCAGTAATAACACTATACCATAACTATTTTATGACGATTAATGAAAGAAAGAATGTAAAATGTTTAACGTATAAAACGTGTTCAATAAATGGTAGCTCTGATAGTATTTATATCTAAAGTTTCAGAACCATTGTACCATTGATGTATTACCTTAAAGGATATAATATTTCATGGTATTTTGGTAGTTTAAATATATAATTATATATTATTTTAAAATATATAATTCCACTTTATCTTCATTGGACACATTCACCAAATATTTCTTTATCTATCCTCCCAGATACTGTGTCTGGAACATATTAAGAGTTCAAATGTTAAACTGTGGAGTGAGTTGCTACATGGTTTATCATGAGAGCACAGGCTCAAACGCATCAGAAATTGTTAGCGAATGATTGCTCTACTACTTATACAGCACAAAGGGTCCAAAAGAGCAGGGGAAGAAATCTCTTCGTGGTCAGTCTTCCAGGGAAGCCAAGTACCTGGATCAGGGTTGGTGAATACTGGCTGTGCACAACCCACTTCATGTGGGAGCGAGCAGAGACACATCTGGGCTGTTCAAGTACGGGGCATTTATGCATCCTAGGGGAAAAGGACCCTGCCACTGAGAGTTCCCACCTCATAAGCAGTTGGAACTGTTTTCTCCCTGTTTCTGGGATGAAGGTAATGTCAGGCCTTTCATTAGATGTATGGGCTCCTCTGGGCTGTGGAAGGGAAACAATGAAACATCTGCAGACAAGAAAAGGAGTAGGGGTAGATGAGGGTGGGAGATGGCTGCTAGGTATGTCCTTGACTTACCCAGCATAAAAAAATATTGACAAGGTCACTGATTTCAAGAAACATACAAGTTGTGAAATAGATGGCAAATCAACTAATGCATAAATTTGAGGATTATATATTACAGCAAGGGCTCTGGAGGTGATAAAGGAGAGATAATATGGGTTAAAGAGTGATTTGCTAATGTAGATAGCTGTGCTACTGGAGCTGAACTCCACAGGGGTACCATTCTCCTAAAATATACAATGCTACTAGTGGTCCCAGAGGTTATACAACCAAGATGGTCCTCTCTAACCTTGAGGGCCCTAGGAATATTCCTGAAAATTGTTTTAACCTGAACCCAGAAAAAAAAAATTTAATCAGAGTCTTTGAAGATTAATTTCATGTGTCAATTTGGCTAGGTTATGGTGTTCAGTTGTTTGGCCTATTTGTTACTGTGCAGGAACTTCTTAGATGAGATTTACATTTACATTCAGTTAATTGCATCTACAATCAACAAAGAAAATTGTCCTCAGTGATGTTGGTAACCTAATCATCCAATCAGTTGGAGGTTTTAAAAGACAAAACTGGAATCATCAGACTTCCGGTCAACCAAAGATAGCAGCGTGAGACACTCCAGGGTTCCATTCCCCTGCAGAATCTTTGAACACCTAGCAAAAAACTGGCATAGCCATCTTGCTCAGAGCTCTGGAAAACAGTTATGGTGTTGTAGTACCTAGACGAGCTGTGAATCAAGAAAATGCAATTTAAAAATGGTAAGAGAAGTTCCTGGCGCCCTTGCTGGCCTCTCCTCACCTTCTCCCCAGCTCTGTACAGTCAGCTTGTGCTCACAGATCTGTGGCCCGGTCTGGGATAATCTATCTGGTGGACCTCTGAGGGCTGAACAAATTCTCTTGCCTCTGGTTCACCGTCCAAGAACTTGCCCGGCTTGTAGAGCAACTTGCTAACACCTAAGGTATTGAAAGAAACAATCAAATCAAAATAGCCTGGGACAAAGAAACACCACCTTTAAAATAAACAACAGAACTCACAGGAGGGGAAAATTCTATTTCATAGGGAGTAGGAGGGGCATCAGGATCTCTGTAAACTGCACAGTTCCTTTGGCTTGGAGAGCATGCCCAGGACAAGAGGCATGCTCAGAAAAGACCCGAAAGGACCCAGCCCTTTTGCTTCACTCTGATCTTCTAGGTGGAGGACTAAACTCCCAAGAAAAGCATCAGCACCAATTTACAGACTGTGAAAGGTGTTTTTCCCTTGGTTGGTTTGTTATTGTTAGCTCCTGGCACTTAAGGAAATCTCTGTCATATCACCAGCTGATACAGATTTAAGAAACAGACAGCTCAGGGATTAAATTCCAGAGTTAACACACTAAAATATTAAAGGATAGAAATGAGGGTTTCAGAGGTAAAAGAAGAATTTCTGCCTCAACTTCAGCATTGGCTCTAGCCAGAATTTCTAGCCAGCCAAGAATTCATACTAAGGACTTCATCATCACCTTTATTAGAGACTCCAGCCTGTGGTTTGCCCTGTGGAGTTCAGAGTTGCCAACCCCCAAGATCACGTGAGCTGAGTCCTTGTACTAAATCTCTATAAATATACATATTTATACATATATGATTTTAACCACATACATATAAATGATTATATATCATCACTTAGGTTCTCTTTCTCTGAAGAATCTTGACTAATACAGAATCTTTATGGAATTTATTTCTTCTAAGACTTGGGAAACATTGTAAAAAACAAAAACAAAAACAAGATTGGCTCTTACCATAGACTATTAGTGGAAGGCTAAAAAATACTAACAGAGCAAAACAGCAAATAAAGGATCTCATGCTAAAATTTTTGGTTAAAATGAAAAAAACAAATAATCCAATGCTTTCTGCTACATTACTTAACAGAAGTTTGGGAGATAGAATGTGTGAAGGTGCAACAGGATGTTTAAGACAGAGCCTTATCCTCTTTTGCTGAGTTAAGACATATTTGGGGAAGGAGCATGTAGTCAGATGTTTGGCAGAACACGTTAGATAGAACTTTAGTGTCCAGTAATACATTTTGGTCACTTTTTTCTGTAGTGAAAGTGAAGTCATAGAATTGTTCAGCTCATCTATTAACCTAGAGCATAAACTAAAGGGAGAAATCCTTATTATATATATAATCTTATTAATCTACATAAAGCAAGCATGGGAAGTAAATATTCATATGCCTACTGTACTGATGAGGAAATGAAGAAGCAACATCTAAGTCTCTGAGATAAATATGAAATGATATAATGAAACCTGTATTTCAGTCTTCATTTATTTACTTTCCACCACACCTCAGTTTCTTATATTCAGGTTCTTAATGTACACTGAAATTAATATTTTTGCCCTATCAAAGCAGCACTGTGCATGGTGGTTTTGTTCTTTGCTTATATTACCCTAATTTTCAGTGGAAACATTGTAGAATACATTTAAATCTAAGCTGACGTTATCATAGCCATCTGATTAGTAACTCAAAATTCTGAGACTCTCCTGGCTCCTTTGAGGCCCAGACCTCCGTGTTATGCACAGTGATCAGAGAAGGAGGAATGCAAGAGTGTCCATGTTGGGAGAGGACTTTGCTGACATAGAGAGGAAAGAGAAGCCCTGGTGGTGGGCATTGAGAGGCGCCTGGAGGAAGAGGGACGTGAGAATGCTGTGGTCTTCAGTGACAAAAATATTTTCATCCAAGGGGAGTGTCATCTGTGAGCAGACTCAGCAAGTGATCCTACATAATGTTCATTAGAATGTCAGGAATTTAAAAGTCAGAAACAGTCTACTGTGTGTATATGTGTGTGTGTGTGTGTGTGAGAGAGAGAGAGAGAGAGAGAGAGAGAGAGAGAGAGAGAGGCAGACAGAGAGACAGAAACAGAGAGAGGAAATCTTTAAAAAAAATTTAGGTTGGATGAAAAATACCATTTCCTTTGTTACTTTACGTTTTTGTTTGATTCTTCAGTCTGAAATATCTTGCCACATCCTCTGCCTGGTAAACTCCTATTTGCCTTCAAAACCTAGCTCAGTCATAATCTTTTCCAAGAGGGTTTCCTTGAATCTATCCATAATCGCTTCCTCTCTGCTTTGTACATTCCTCTATTGGTGTGCTTATCACACCATATTAAATGTGTTTTTCTGTTTCTGTTTTTGTTTTTGCTTTTTTCATCTGCCTGTGTGTTTTGACTCTAAAGCTATTTGAGGATGGGGTGAGTGTCTTTTTAATCCCACACTTTTCTGCACCAATCCCTTTAGGTGCAGCATAAATACTCTTCGGAGAAAATTGAATTAAACAAATAGGAAACGAGTATTTGCAATTTCACCCTATGAAGGCAAAGTGGGGTTAATTAACTAAAGATTCTAGAGAAATATTGGAAGAAAAATCAAATGCTGTTTGCCCTCCCAACTCCAGTTCTCCCCCCTCCCTCTGACTTCCTGATTTGTGATGAAAGACGTAAAGCTGTAGGGGTTTTATGAATCTTGCCACTAGCCTACAAAACCTTTCAAATATGAGTCAATTTCATGCAGACAGAGGCTCAGAGCAACTTGGCAGTTAACAGCTAATGGCTTTTAAGGGTTTAAGTCAGCCCTAAACATTATTCCAATGAGTTTTTGTGGTTTAATTACCTTAAAACATTAAGTAGTCAAAAAAGCCCATCAATACAGATACATTTAGAGATATCAAATGTGCACTGCTCACAAATACCTCCTTGAAGGTGTCTAATACAGCATCTTATTTTGCCAAAAAGCACGTAAAAAATAGTTTAAGTCTACCTACTTGAGCCTAATGATGTGTACCATCATTAAGCTGGGAGAAACGTGAACTCGAAATGATTCTCTAAACAACAAGGAAGAGATTTCAGAAACAAGAGACAGAGCAATTTATGTCCTGCCCAGTTCTCACCCATACCATTTTAACTCTAAGCAGTGCACCTTGCGCCTAAGATCCCAGGCTCTGGATTTCACCAGCTCTGGTTTCAAATCTCGCCTCTGCAATTTGTAAGGAAGTTAGTCAGCAGGACGGTATGTCTCTGGGATACTACTTCTACTAATGATCCAATTAAGTTTTTGTGGAGACTCCATGAAATAATGCAGGGAGAGGTGTTAATGATAATATTTAATATGTGCTAGGCATTCTTTTATTTTAAAAAGGTCATTCTTGACATTTTGGAGGAGGAAAAGATGAGCTTGAAGGGTTAAAATTAATTGTAACTTTCTTTATTTGAACTGTAATTAAAGAAACCAAAAGGGGTTGCTTGTTTCATGCACTGTCTCAGACATTTTCTTCTGCAAAACTCATTTCTATCCTTACACTCAAAATAACTTTATTACTCTTTTCAAGTCAAATCACATACCGATCTCAACAATTCAAATTGGCCCAATATCCTGCACTAACAAAATGTTAATATTTATGAGTAGTACATTTTGGGTTCAGAGATAGGAAGAGAAACCTTCAGGGAGGTAGAAATGAGTTATTGGCTTGCTATAGAATGTGTCATTTAGAAAGAACTGCATTGTAGGGAAAGATGATTCAAATGCTCAATTTCAAGGGGCAATGCAATCTAGTTTACTAACCTCTCATTATACTAAGGTGAGGCTTTGGTAAACATTGACTGCTCATTAGCATCTTGATCCCACTAAAGCATCCAGATAATGGGTGCCAGTTTTATTCTCATTATTGAGCAATTCAAATATGTCCATTCCTCTCATTAACCCATCATTCAAAAATTAAGAGTAGTAAAAGGTAAAAGTAAATCATTTAAACCATATTAAGGTGGGCATTAGATTTTAATTACTTTCTTTTTCATTTGAAGGTCTCTAAGTAGTTTAACTGAACATCTCCATGACCTCTGAGTCACTTCCCTCAATTCCTGAGTCACCTCTCCCCTATGCTGGCACCATGCCCTTTTCTTCCTACCTTATATTCAATTTTTGCTCCTAAGCCTTGCAAATAGATGTCTCCCCCCATGAGAGAACTCAATTTGAGACTGCACTTGGAATCTATAGGTGAAATTTGATTCAATTCATGGAAAACTGCTTTTGTCCATTAGCAGGTTGGAGGAAAAGGAAGATAACAAGGAAGTTGGATAGGTCAGTAGAAAGATATAACTTTATATCTCTTGGTTGAAGCATGTATAAGACTGTTTTCACAAATTATAAGTACAAATATGCTAGAGAGAAGGGAAAAGAATAGCAGCTATATATGGCAGGGGAAGCATAAAGAAATTGAGAGGTGATAAGTTTTGGTTGTTTGGTTTTTGTTTTTTATTATTAGTATGGGAATAATGAAAGTGTTTTAAGAATGATTGAAGTGATGAATGCACAAATATATGATTACAACAAATACCATTGATTGTATACTTTGGATGGATTAATACTTTATAAATATGTATCAATAAAACTGAATTGTTAAAAAAAATAAAAGAGGGAGAATGCGTTCCTTTAGGAGTAAAACAGAATCAGTGCACCTTCAAAGGGAGCCCGAGGCAAGGGTGGTAATGAAGTAATAATAGCAGAGACCCAGGTCTGGGTTCTGGTGGTGAAATGACATCTGGCAGACACCACACTGACAACATGTGCAGACAGACATTTGTTTTTCCTCTGTAGGTTCTTTTTTTTCCTGTTCTTTTTTCTTTAGGAGGTTCTGGGTATTGAACCCGGGACCTTGTATATATGAAGCAGGCACTCAATAAACTGAGTTACACCCACTCCACAGGATCATTTTATTGTTGTGTGTTTTATGGTACATCCAGAAATGATATTTCCATTCAGTGTCACTTTGTTTCATGCAAGCACACCATTAAACTCACTGTGAAACCAAGTCCTGTCTGCCAGCATTCAGAAGTGGAATAGGAATCAAGCTTCTCTGTTGGCTTTATCAGAGAAGGAAGCCATGGAGTATTTTCTTATGCTGTAAGTTGCTTAACTGCTTTAAGTGTCAGTTCCCTCATCAGTAAAATGGTGACAATAATGAAATCTGATGGTTAGGGATACTGCATGCCAGTTCACTCTGTATTCATATCAGATGCCTAACTCAGGACCTTGGCAGTTCAGGTGCTTCAGCTTGCACATGGCAGTGACTTCTGCATATCTATTCTAATCCCTGCCAGGAAGATCTCATCTGTGGCCAGATGAGACTGAGATGATGTCCTTAATGTTATCTTCTTACTGATCTTCCATCTTTACTATGTTCTGTACCATGGCCACCAAGTAAGAGCATACCCTTCCCTCCTCTTAATAGCCTTCTGGGTTTAAACCACTGTCATTAAGCCATTGTCAACAACTATAGCTCCAAACTCTTTAAAGAAGAGTTTGGTTTCAGCCAAAACACAATTAGATGTCACTGTTGTCATCATCATCATCATCATCATCAACATTTCTCAAATGATTTTTCTATGGCCATGATTAAGCTATGTTATACACATTGTCTCATTTAAAACCAAAAACAAGAGGTATAGGGGAAGATGGCATTGGTTTAGGTGGGCACTCACCATTTCTCTCATGGAGGATGGCTGATTGGGGACAGGATCCTGCCCAGGTGGTCTCTTCTGGGAGCCTGCAGAGTGAGAACCTTGGGGACATCGATCTGGAGGGAGCTGGACAGCGAGGCAGACTGCTCGATATAAAATCGTGAGTTTTTTCCCCAGCTAGAAATCGTGGACACAGATGGCTAAGCCCCACCTTCCCGGCAACCTGGTGAAAGGGGGCACTCTCCACGAGTGGGAGGGTCCTGGCAAAGGGTGAGAGGGTTTTTTTCTGTCGGTTTAGCTGCCTGGACCCCCTTGCAGCTTTTTGAAAGCAAACCAGCCAGCTAGCAGTGGTGCCAGGCTAAGAGGAGAGGTGAATCTGCTGAGGAAGCCTGATTTACCTGACAGCCGTGGGACACAGAGGCTTGGCTCGGGAGGGGGCAGAGCCAGCCAATTTTATAATTCCATATTGAGTGTCAGAGTCTCAGCTCCCCTGGGGGGGGGGGGTCAGGCATTGCAAAGTGTTTGGTAAGTTTCCACTAGCCTATTTATGGTCCCCTCGGTGGATGGGGTAGCCCAGAAGAGGCCTTCTTTTGGGTCCCTTATTTCTTTAAAAAAATTTTTTTTAACTTAATTTAATCACTAAAATCTGCCTCAAAACCTGCAGAGAGAAGGCTGCAGGGTAATTGATTGATGAACTTAGGCTGAGAGGCTCCACAAGGGCCCAAGAAGGAATCCTATTCTTCCTTAGCTTTGTTTGACTGCAGGCTTGTGTGTTTGCTTGGTTTTTCTTTGTTTGTTTGTTTCTTGCTTTTCTTTCCTCTTTTCCCTTCTTCCCCCCTGCTTTTTAAAATTAGGTGCTGTCTACCTTGTTTCCTCTTTGCTGTGCTTCTTCTTCCTTGATTTTCCATTCTCTGTGTATAGTGATTATGTCTACCAACGCTATCTCTTTTCCTTCCTTCATCTTTCCACCTTCTGCTTTCTGTTGTGGTTCTTACATTCTACCTTTTTTCATTAGTCCTCAACTTCACAGGTGTCGATTTCTATCTTTCTATTCTGTTTTCTTTTTTTTTTTATTATTATTTTTTCCTTTCAGCCATTTCTTTACTCTTTTCTTCTCTCCTCATCATTCTGGCCTTTTAAATCATTCTATATATTTTTCTCAATTTCGTTTCCCATTCCATTATAAGTATCCACTTTGTTCCCCTCTATTACTGTACACTGTCTACATGAGTTAAATATTCATTTTACTAAGTCTGCGACAGCCACTCTTCTAAATTTTATCAATATTAGTATTATCATTTTTCCTTTCTTACCTCTTTTGATTCCTCTGGCCCTAATCTTTTTCCTTCAAGGGAACATAGAAAAAAGCAAGGAAATACAAGAACAAAGTGTCAAAGAGAAAACTTAACAAACACACAGAACCACCAGCTAAATAAAACTCTAGAGCAGAGAGAGAAGCTAATCAACTGAATAAATCCATCAAGATAAAATGATGACCAGAGGGCAACAAAAAATTACAAACCATACTGAGACACAGGAAGACATGGACCATTCCAATGATCAAACTAAAAACCAGGAAGATATGCAGAACATCAAACAACTAATCAAAAGCTGTCCAAACAAATATCATGGAGCAACTTAATGAAGTGAAGGAAGAGATTAAGGATATTAAGAAGACACTGGAAAAATGAAAAAAAAAAAAAAGAAAACAAATTAAAAAAAAAAGAGAAGACACTGGGAGAACATACTGAAGAAATTGTAAACATACATAAAAAGATAACGGATATGATGGTGATGAATGGCACAATCCAAGAAATCAAAAAGATGCTGGATTCACATAACAGCAGATTTGAACAGGCAGAAGAAAGAATTAGTGATGTGGAAGACAGTATATCTGAAATCAAAGATAGAGAAAAAGATAGAAAAAAATCCAGCAGGGACTTAGGGATTTAACTGACAACACAAAATTAACAAACATATGCATTATAGGCATCCCAGAAGGAGAAGAGAAGGGAAAGGAAACAGAAGGAGTGTTGAAGAAAATAATGGCTGAAAACTTCCCAACCCTATTGAGGGAGATGGATGTACATGTCCAGGAAGCACAACACACCCCAAATAGCATAAATCCCAACAGGTCTACTCCAAGACATATAATTAGCAAAATGTCCAATGCTCAAGACAAAGAGAAAACACTCAAGGCAGCAAGAGAAAAGAGAACCCATCACATACAAGGGAAGCACAATAAGATTAAGTGCTGATTTCTCACCTGAAGCCATGGAGGCAAGAAGACAGTGGTATGACATAGTCAAGGTACTAAAAAACAAAACAAAACAAACAAAAAAAAAACTTCCAGCCATGAATTCTCTACCCAGCAAAACTGGCAATAAAAAATGATGGAGAGTTCAAAATATTCACAAGTAAACAGAAATTAAGAGAATATGCCAATAACAAACCTGCATTTCAAGAAATACTAAAGGAAGTTCTACAAGTTGAAAGGAAAAAACAGGAGAGAGAGAGAGAGAGTTGAAGGAGAGTGTAAGAACAACTAAAAAGACAAAAAGAGAAATAAAAACAACATATGACATACATAAACCCAAAGAAAATATGGGCTGATGTAAGAAATTCATTGAGAGTAATAATACTGAATGTAAATGGATTAACTCACCAGTCAAGAGACACAGATTGGCAAAATGGATAAGGAAATATGACCCATGTTGTCTACAAGAAACCCACCTTAGACACAGGGATTCAGGGAGGCTGAAATTGAATGGCTGGAAAACAATTTTACAAGCAAACAATAACCGAAAAAGGGCAGGAGTAGCTATCCTAATATCAGACAAAATAGATTTTAAATGCAAAACTATTGTAAGAGACAAAGATGGACACTATATATTAGTAAAAGAGGTAATCTTCCAAGAAGAGAGAAGAATCATAAATATTTATGCACCTAATCAGCATGCCTCAAAATATATGAGGCAAACACTGGAAAAACTAAGTGGAGAAATAAGTGCCTCTACAATTATAGTGGGGGACTTTAATACACCATTATCACCATTAGACTGAACATCTAGACAGCAAATCAATAAAGAAACAAAGACTCTGAATAGTACATTAGAGGACCTGGACTTAGTAGACATATACAGAAGGCTACACCCCAATACAGTGGGATATACATTCTTCTCAAGTGCACATGGATCATACTCCAAGATAGACCACATGCTAGGCCACAGAACAACACTCAATGATTTCAGAAAGATTGAGATTATACAAAGTAATATCTCTGACCACAATAGAATGAAATTGGAAATCACTAAGGGCCAGAGAACCGATTTGGCACAAAGATATGGAAGCTAAACAACACACTCTTAGACAAACAGTATGTAAAGGAGGAAATCTCAAAAGAAATCAGTAACTACCTAGAATCGAATGAAAATGACAACACAACATATCAAAACCTATGGGATGGAGCCAAAGCTGCCCTGAGAGGGAAATTCATAGCCATAGATGCATAATTTAAAAAGAAGAGAGCTAAAATTGAAGACCTAACAGCACACCTGGAGGAATTGGAAAAACAACAACAAACTAACCCCAAAGGAAGTAGAAAGAAATAAATAACAAAGATTAAAGCAGAACTAAATGAAATAGAAAATAAGAATGCACTAAAAAAAAATAAATAAACAAAACCAAAAGCTGGCTCTTTGAGAAGATCAATAAAATTGACAAACTCTTAGCCAGAATAACAAAGAAAAAGAGAGAGCAGATGCAAATACACAAAATAAGGAATGAAGAAGGGGATATCACTACTGACCCCACTGAAATAAAAAGTATCATAAGAGCATACTTTGAAAAATTATATGCCAACAAGAATTATAATTTAGAGGAAATGGACAAATTCCTAGAAACTCACAAACAGCCTACATTGATGAAAGAAGAAATTGGTGAACTCAATAGTCCAATTACAAGAGATAAACTCAGCCATCAAAAACCTCCCAACTAAGAAGAGCCCAGGACCAGATGTCTTCACAGGTGAATTCTACCAGACATTCTGGAAAGCGCTAACACCATTTCTGCTTAAGCTCTTCCAAAAAATAGTAGTAGAAGGAACATTGCCTAACTCATTCTATGATGCCAACATTACCCTAATACCAAAGCTAAACAAAGATACCAGAAGAAAGGAAATTTACAGACCAATTTCTCTTATAAACCAAGATGCTAAAATCCTCAACAAAATACTTGCTAATCGCATTCAACAACATATCAAAAGGATTACACACCATGACCAAGTGGGATTCATCCCGGGTGTGCAAGGATGGTTCAGCATAAGAAAATCAATCAATGTAATATACCCCATAAAACAGATTGAAAGAAAAAAATCATATGATCATCTCTATAGATGCAGAAAAAGCATTTGACAAAATACAGCACCCTTTCCTGGTAAAAACGCTGCAAAAGATAGAAATAGAAGAAAACTTTCTGAACATGATAAAGGGTATATATGAAAAACCCAAAGCTAACATCATCTTCAATGGTGAAATCCTAAAAGCCTTCCCTCTGAGATCGGGAACAAGACAAGGATGCCTGCTATCACCACTCCTATTTAACATAGTCTTAGAAGTTCTTGCTTGAGCACAGAGTCAAGCAAAAGATATAAAAGGCATCCAAATTGGAAAAGAAGAAGTAAAATTTCATTATTTGCAGATGACATGATCCTATAAATAGAAAGCCCTGAGAAATCTACAACAAAGCTTCTAAATTTATAAAAGAGTTCAGTAACGTCACAGGCTATAAGATCAATGCTCAAAAATCAGCAGCATTTCTGTACACCAACAACGAGCAATCTGAGGAGGAAATCAAGAAAAAAATACCATTTACAATAGGAAGTAAAAGAATCAAATACCTAGGAATAAATCTAATTAAATATGTAAAGGACTTATATACATAAAACTACACAACACTGTTAAAAGGAAATCAAAGAAGACATAAATAAATGGAAGAATATTCCCTGTTCATGGATAGGAAGACTAAACATCATCAAGATGTCTATTCTACCCAAACTAATCTACAGATTGAATGAAATCCCAATAAAAATCAACACTGTATTTTTTAAGGAATTGGAAAAACTAACTACAAAATTTATTTGGAAGGGAAAGAGGCCCCGAATCTCCAAAGACATATTGAAAAAGAAAAATGAAGTTGGAGGTATCACACTACCTGACTTTAAAACATACTACAAAGCTACAGTGGTGAAAACTGCATGGTATTGGCACAGGATAGACACATTGACCAATGGAACCGAAATGAGAGTCCTGATAAAAATCCTCGCATATACAGTCATCTGATATTCGACAAGGCCACCAAGCCCACTCAGTTGGGAGAGAATGGCCTCTTCAACAAGTGTTGCATGGAGAACTGGATATCCATATCCAAAAGCATGAGAGAAGAACAGCATCTCACACCTTATATGAAAATCAACTCAAGATGGATCAAAGATCTAAATATAAGAGACAAGACCATAAGGACCTTGGAAGAGAATGTAGGGAAGCATCTACAGAAACTTGTAACAGGAAATGGTTTCATGAACTTCACACCCAAAGCACGAGCAGCAAAAGAAAAAATAGATAAATGGGATCTCCTCAAAATTAAAAACTTTTGCACCTCAACGGACATTATCAAGAAATAAAAAGGCAGCCTACCCAATGGGAGAAAATATTTGGTAACCATATATCTGATAGGAACCTAATATCCTGCATATATAAAGAAATCCTACAACTTGAAAATAAAAAGACTAACAACCCATTTAAAAAATGGGCAAGTGACCTGAAAAGACACTTCTCCAAAGGAAGAAATACAAATGGCTAAAAAGCACATGAAAAAATGTTCGACATCTCTAGCTATTAGAGAAGTGCAAATCAACACTACATTGAGATACCATCTTACACCCATTAGAATGGTGGCTATTAAAAAAACAGCAGACTATAAATGTTGGAGAGGATGTGGAGGAATGGGAACCCTCATCCACTGCTGGTGGGATTGTGGAATGGTCCAGCCACTGTGGAGAACAGTTTGGCAGTTCCTCAAAACACTAACTACAGATCTTCCATATGATCCAGCGATTCCACTTCTGGGTATATACCCAGAAGAACTGAAAGGAAAGACGTGAACAGATATATGCACACCAGTGTTCATAGCAGCATTGTTCACTATTGCCAAAAGTTGGAATCAACCCAGGTGCCCATCAACAGATGAATGGATAAACAAAATGTGGTATATACACACAATGGAATATTACTCAGCTGTAAGAAGGAATAAAGTGCTAACACATGAGATAACATGAATGAATCTGGAAGACCTGATGTTGAGTGAAGCAAGCCAGACATTGAAGGATGAGCAGTACATGACCTCACTGATATGAATTAAGGAAATTGAGCAGTCTCTAAGAATTATTGTCTGAAAGATAGATGTACAAGAAAGAGAAGGAAAAGAGAAAGTTGTGAGCCATCACCCATATGGACTTAACCTATGGTAAAATGACGGAGTATAGTTGTGTATTGAAGGGATAGGACAGGAGGGTAGTGATATATTGAGTGGGGTGGTGTAGGGTTGACTGGTGGGTAGATTGGCAAGGGTGGGTTGGAATACCCAGGATACTGAGGGGAAAGCAGAAATAGACAGGTGGGCATCTCTTAAGAGCAAGGACGGTTTCTAATAGTGGAGGACAAACCAGTGTGTCATGACCTCTTGTTGCATATAACTATGAATCTTGTCATCCAATGAGTCAAGCCAGGGGTCGTCATGGGACCCAGGGGGATGAGGAGGGAGGAACAGAATAGATCAAACAGGGGTTATTTAGAGGTCAGTGGAAATGTTTTTCATTACCTTACAGTGATGGACACAGGACATGGTAAATATCATCAAAATTTATAAAAGTATATGATCCAAAATGTAAACCGTACTGTAAACCATTGACAATGTTTAGTAGCTATGTTTCACTATCTGTATATCAGTTATAACAATGCTACCATCCACATACAAAAATATTTTAATATGGGGTGAGAAAAGGGGGAGGAGGTTGGGTATATGAGAGTGTCTTGTATTCGGTGTGTGACTTTGCTGTGACCTAAAACTTTGAAAATTAAATGAAAAATAGTGAGACACTGGAGAGTGAGAGGCGGAAGGTGCCATGGTACAGACTGGACACCAGATAATGCAGTGATAAAAGGCAAAATGTCAAAAAAATTTTTTTTTAATTTTTAAATTTTTTTTCTCATTTTTTGAATAAGCCAATCCTTTAATTTAATTTTTTTAAAGTTTTCATGTATTTTATTTCTTACATTTAAACATCATTATTATTTCATTTCCTATTAATTGTATTTGGCTATTGTATCGGCTTCATCTTTAAAGAAGTTTTGGATCACAGAAGGGTTACAACTGGGGCAGGAGAGGATTGTTGGTGGGGGGTATCAGGGATGGGGAGTGCATGGGAGGAAGTTCACCTGAACACACATAAAAGGTATATAAAATTGTTCAAATGCTCACAGGACATGGTCACAGTGGGTGGAAAACCACTCAATAAATGAGAAAATACTGAATTCCCATCCTGGAGAGCTCTGGCATATTCTCCAAGGGAGTAGCAACAGTCCCTCAAGTGTAGGGGCAGTGTCTGGCAAAGGAGGATGATCCACAGATGGGCTCTTGTTATTGATGACTAGCCTTATGAGTCTTTGCTCTTGAAATTGAAACTTAGCCTATTGTTATGGGGTACCTAAGGGTTGCCTCCTGAGAGCCTCATTGTTGCTAAAATGTGGCCTCTCTCCAAGCCAAACTCAGCATATAAATGCATTATGAATGAGTTCATATGGCTAAGAGACTTCAAAGTGAGTCGGGAGGTCATCCCAGGGGTAACGCTTATGCACATATCAATAGGACCTTATAGGCTTCCAATGTGGATACACCCCAAACAGAGGGGCTCCTGAGGGCTCTGGAGACACCCAGGTCCTATATCAGGGTGGATAACTCCAGAGTTTTACGCCTTATCCGTGGGCCCTACTTTGGAATCCTTGCTCCTGAGAGTGACAGAGTTGGATGCAAATATGTCTTCCCTGCATATGGTCCATCTGTCCCTTCTATTCAAACCTATATGTGTTGCTGGAGTTTGTAGGTGTACTTCCAGAGACCAGAGTCTTTGGGCTGTCCGTGTGCCAGCTGGGTCCAGAACCTTGGTGGAGCTGCAACTCCTACTCTACAGCTCAATGGACTCACTTTGGACACCTGGTGATGATGATGGACAATGGCCATCCCAGGGAATGGAGAGAGTCTGCAGCTGCAGGCAGGATAATCCCATCCATCTTATCCATGAGATATAAGCCCCCTCTCACTTGGAGGTGGAGTGAACATCACCATCTCAGACTCCTCAGGATTGGGGGAAGAGCTATGGACTAGAGTGGACTTACTCATATCCTGTTATAGTCATATTGTGATTTACGCAATGGAAGTAATTCAACATTATTGTGGAGCCAGTGGCCACCGGATGCTTTAGGAGCAGGGAGAGGGAAAAGCAGTTGTAATACAGGGGCTTTTTCAGGACTTGATAATTATCCTAAGTGACACTGAAATGACAGATAGGCCATTTTAATATCATTAAATAACATGCAGAACTGTGTGTGAGAGTGTGGTCTACAATGTGAACTATGGTCCATGCTTAGTGGCAAAACCCCAACGTGTATATCTATTGCAGGTGATGTGCCACACTAATGAAGGATGTTTATGTGGGAGGTTGTGGGAGGAGTGGAAGCTGGGGAATATGGGAATCCCTACAATTTTTGTGTAACATTTATATAATCTAAGTATCTTTAAAATATATATATTATTTAAAAAAAAAAAGTTCTATAAGAAAACTTAGGAAAAAATCTTCTTGTTTTTGACTTAGGCAAAGATTTCTTAGCCATGGCAACAAAACCACAATTTCTAAATCAATAAAATAGGACTTCATAAAAAACAAACAAACAAACCAAAAAAAAAACATCTTTACAAGGTAACTGCTATGATTACCCCCATTTTATAGATGAAGAAACTGGAACTTTGATTAAAAAACCTTTCTTGATTTTAAAGCTAATACACAGGAGGCTGGGGTTTGGGCCACACTTTCTTGTCCCAGTGCCCATTTACAATTCTTTCTGTACTAGTCATATCTTATACCATGTGACCAAAGCTAAGTGGCCATTAAGACATTTTCAGGCCACATAACCTGGCCATTGGTTCCCATCACTCCCAAGTTACAATGATGAGGTAATTTGTTGTTTTTTTCCCCCAGTAAAATGTCTTTATCTCTGAGAGAGGTGCTCATTATTATTAAAATCAGCAGTTGTAGGAACTGCAAACATGTCTTTATGTAACTGTCTATAGATAATATGTTCCTGAATTGTTTTAATTTATAGTAGTACTGGAAGAATGTTATGCACATCAGTCTTATAAATAATGTGACATAAATAACTGCTGCATTTAGTGCCAAAGCAATTGTTCTCCGCCCAACTAATCATTCACTTTTCAGGGGGAACTAGAAATTTGCATCCAATGTTGTCTTGTTGCATAATGTAGGTAAGGCTCCTTTACTCTCTTGCCTTGGTGTTCAATACTTGAAATTAATTTATTTTTCTTTGAGAATTGTCAAGATGTACTGAGGCTTTTTTATAATACTTTTTTAATTTTTAAAAATACTTTAGATTGCATAAATGTTATTTAAAAAACACAGGGGATTCCCATATGCTCCACTCCCTTCCCCTCCCACACTTTCTCACATTAGCAACATCCTTCATTAGTATGGTACATTTGTTACAATTTATGAACACATATTGGAGCATTGCCACTAAGCATGGATTATAGTTTACATTATAGTTTACACTCTGTCCCACACAATTTTGTAAGAGTTGATAGAGTCCAACTCTGTCCCCCTGGGGGGTGTAAATTCCAAAGTAGGGCTCACTGGCAGGGTGCCAATCTCCTGAGCTGTCTGCCCTGCTTATAGTTTCTGGATGTCTCTAGAACCCTCAGAAGCCCTGTTATTTGAGGCAATATTTACTGTGGCAGTCAATGAGATCCTGCTGAGACCTGTATAACCATAACCTCTGGAATGACCTCCCAACTCACTTTGAAATCTCTTATCCATTAAAATTCATTTGTATTTACCCTTTCCCCTTCTGGTCAAGGTCTTTTTCCAGTTGCATTGTTAGTTGGTGCTTGGTATTAATACCTCGGTGCCAGGGAGGCTCATATCTGGGATTCATGTCCCATGCCAGGGGGGAAGGTAGTCCATTTATATGCTGAGTTTGGCTTAGAGAGAGGCCACACTTGAGCAACAAGGAGGCTCTCAGGGGGTAATTCTTAGGCAGCATATACTACTAGGCTAAATTTCAATTTTAAAAGAAAAGGTTCATAAGTAAAATCATTACTATCAAGGGCCTGTCACAATGGTTCCTCCTGCTGAGGCTTTTTATTTTTGTCTGGGGTAAGGAGCAGGACTGTGTTTATGACAACAGTGACATTAGTACCTATGTCGCTATCAGCATTATACGGTTGCTGTGAAGAGTTGATATAATGAATCTCAAGTGGCTGGTGCTGAGCTTGGCTAATTAACTTATTAATTCATTCCAAAATTTTTGGAGAAAACCTACTATACGCTGGGTCCTGTGCTGTGTTTTGAGTACACAATGGTGAACACAACAGAAATCAACAGACCAGATTATCAACCTCAAGAGGGTTTTGTCAGTGCTAAGATGCAGACAATAAACAATAAAAAATATTTTAGAACTTTCAATAAGTCTTATAAAATTAGGAACCCATGAAAGAAAATGGCTTAATGGCCAGGGACTATGAGGAGCTAATTTTAAGCAGGGACCTGAAATAGTAAAAGGAGCCATCCAGGCCAGTAAAGTGCAAATGTGTTCCAAGCAGAGGGAAGAGACTCTATAATTCTTTGGAGCTGGAAGAACTTGAGTTTTTGAGGCAGTGAAAGAAGGTCAGTGTAGATTGGACTTAATAAGCAAAGATGAGGCTAGTTCAAGATGAGATCGTAGAAGTGCATGGAAAAACATGAGGCTTCCCATTGGTAGGAACTTGCTCTGGGTCACACAATTAATTAGAATAAAAATCTGAACCCCATTCCTTGTAACTAACATACTAGCTTGTTTCTCATAGACCCTAGAGTGGAACCATTTAATTCAATAATAATGAAAATTAACAATAATAGCAATAGCTAAACTGATTTATTGCGTCTATGTGGCAAGCACTCTTCTAACTACTTCTCATGAGTTAAATAACTTAATCCTTAAAAAAATCTATGAGTTATTTTAATATTTGCATGAAACATCAAACAAATGTATGTAAACAACTTGTCCATATCATGTAGCTAGTAAGGGACGGAAATGAATTTGATCTCAGCTGTGTATGATACTTCAGAGATTGAACTTTCAATCCCTATTTTAATAGCAAATTAAAAGTTTTGTTTTTTCAAGCTGAAGCAATTTAAAACTCACTGAAAAGTTGCAAGAACAATACAATTTTTTCCTGAACTCTTTGAGAATAAGAGGTCAACATTTTTTACTCTGGCTCTTGAAAACTCTAGTGTGTAATACCAACAACTAAGACTTTCTCTTACATAATCACAATACAACCATAAACATCATAAAATTAAAATTAGTACTTTTTTTTCTAACCCAAGAACTCCATTCTCAAGCCTCACTAATTGTTCCAACAATGCAAAAAGATCCAGTCTAAGACAAAGCAATGCATTTAGTTGTCATATCTATTTCGTTTCCTTTGGAAGATTCTAGGTCAGTTATTTTGTAGCATGTCCCTCAATTTGGGTTTCTCTGACATTTCTTTAAGGTTAGAGTCAGGTTACACAATGTTTTGGGTGCAGGAACATAACAGATATGATGCTGTTCTTGTCATTGTCTCTTATCAGGTGGTATGCAATTTCAAGGTGTCCAAATTATGACAATGTTAGCTTTGGTCACCTGATCAAGGTGGTGTCTGTGAGGCTGCTTCTCACAGCTTGAACTCCAACATCCTGCCCTGGGCTTTCTCTGTTACCCACTTCGTCACTACAAGAATGCCCTCCTCGACCCAATGAACTCTGACTTCCTGTGCTAGGCTACTGGTGTCATTCCTGTCTCCTCACTCTTGTGTCCTACTCACCTATACGTGTGTGCTCCCTTCAACCCTTTCAGTCTCTGACCTGTCTATGAAAATACCTAACTTGCTCAGCCCCACCTAATGGCTGTTGGGCAGAATTTTATTAGGGAAGGAAGGAAGGGAAGGAGGAAGGGAGGGAGGGAGAGGGGGAGGGATGGAGGGAAGGTGGGAGCGAGGGAGACTTTTTTAAAAAGGCACAGAGAGAGAACACTAAAATCAATTGTTTTTATTTGAGAAAAGTCCTCAAAATGACCCTGGCTGAAATTATGTTGAACACATTGATCAGTCTTATTATACCCTATAGAAATCATTGCCCATGCCCAAAATAACAACATCACACATACACACACACACACATAATATTACTTATATGAATTTCTAACTGTTCAACAAAATACAATTACGATAGGCTAAAAGTATAGTAAAAGTGTACCTTTTATTAGCAAGGGGACCAACCCCACGTACATATACATTGTGGTACATTATATTTATGTTTCTAAGATCCCTGAGTTTGCCTCTTATTATATCTGCTATTCAGGTGTCTAATCACTGCTCTCAGGAACTTCAGTCTTTTCCTCATGAAGTAAGTTGTTAATCATTATTTATCCAAGTTTTTATTTTCCTTCCATGCTTGAAAATATAAACATGAAATTGGACAATGTAAATATGAATTTTGAGAACACAACTTCTGCTTTCCCTCAATCTTATGCCAGCATCTCTCTTCACATCTGCCCTGAGGTCCCACTTCATGGTCATGTAGCTTAGTGGCTATGGGAACTAAGTTTGGGGTCATTACAAAAGTATTCTTCCTATTTATGGATTATATGGGGGTTATTCTCACCAAACTGGGATTTTCTTAAGGGCGGGAATAATCTTTCATTGATTTCTATAGCCTCAGCACTTAACAAAGTTATTTATAATGTAAAAGGTGCTCAATATATTGATGTATCTTTTATGCACATATATTGAAGGATGGGAGATAGCAGAACTGTGGTATACTAGGCTATCAGTTCAATCGCTGGCTAAATGGATGAAAGAATAAAAGAATGAATGGATGGATGAAAAGATCAATGGGCAAAGCAATACACAATTGTAGCAAGATTAGGGTTAAAGGACTCCATATTTATTGACCATCTATCATGTACCAAGAAATTAATGGATTATTTTACATATGTTAAAGTATTAATATTCCATTAAGTTATTATGCTATAAAAGACAAAACCAGAGCTTAGGAAGGTAAACATAAATAAATAAATAAATAAATAAATAAATAAATAACCAGCCTACATTTTAGCTCTTTGTAATAGCTCTGTTTGAATTCAAGTTTCTCACTTTTTCCACTGTTTCCTGCTATTTGTGACATGGCTATAGAAATATGTACCCAGGGGTACTCTTTCTCTGGTCTCTCAGTATTTTGGAATAAAGAAATTAAGATGAATAATTATCTCCTCTCCCCAAATAGCCAGAAGTTAAAGCATTTCTCAAGGTAGGTATGCACATTGATTATACTTTAGGAAAATAGGCCTTTAGACAAACTTAATATTTAAAATGTTTTTAGAACTTTTCTGGGTAAATTCTGTAACCCCTGACTCAACTACCAATCACTGCAGCATGAACCCACAGGAACCCCAGTGACTCCAAATGGCACTGCGGCTGAAGCACAGAATTTCCTTAATATTAAATAAAGGAGTTTAGCAATAAGAGCAACAGTTAAGAAACAGGAGAAATATTGGGTGATTTTAGCCAAAATACAGGATTTCAAATGAATATAAGGAAATTTTTATAACAGTAGTGAGACACCATGAATTAATTCCAGAGCTTCTTGTTGAATGTATTTTCTTCTAACAGAAATGTTTTTGATATGCTCAATGCAAAGTCATCAAGGATAAAAGAGAGAAGACTAATTAATAAAGCATATCATTAGACTACTTGGACTTAATGAAGTGGGCATTCTAAAATTTTTGAATTCAGTAAAGTACCCAACATTTATTGTGTGTGAAAATTAGAGTAGAAAAGTTAAGATAAATAAAAATGGAAAAGTTAAGATAAAAATTAGTACATTTCACTAATTAAATACTTGTCCTACCCTATGTTTATGTTTAATGTACAAAAACATACAAGTTCAAAAGGACAGTCTCTGCATGGCTATTGCAGCAATATGTTTTTTCCCCTCCAAGGGAGTATTTTATTTCCTATTAATATATTTATAGTCCTAAGAATAATGGTCCATATGAAGAAATAAATGAAAACACCTTCAATGATTCCATTACAATGACATTCCTTGATAAATCCCAAACTTACTTGCTTGCAATTCCATCATAACGGCTCTACAAATGTTCTTTCTACTTTGCTATCACAGATAGTAAACTCTATATCTATTCAACATAAGAGAGCAAGAGTTTGCTATCTTCCCAGGAGAATGGATCATGAAACTATCAAGGAAACTGAGCATAGTCTAGATTGTTAAGGTAGAAAAATTGCACAAGCCAAACAACTGAAAAAATGAAAGTTTTGGTGAGCATTTCTAAATACAATTAAGCCTGTGTTCTTTCCTAGAAGAGACACAATTTCCTTAGAATGGATGCATTACAGTATTCTTGAAGATGAAGAATTAAACCTGTACAACATCGTGGAAGGATATGTGTATTCAATCCTGAGCAATTGTATGGGCAAAGACGCTATGGGCTCATACAGATCACAACTACATCTTATAATTTCCTGGTAAAAGTTCATGCCTGTGAGTAGGATGGAATAAACTAAAATGTGGGAAAATAGAGCTTACATTAGAGAAAATGGCTCATGAAATCCTGAATGGAAAATCGTGTAGGTAACAACACATTCATATAGCAAAAATTTGTGGAATATGACTACATTCTAGGCTTTTTAATAGGCATTTGGGATAAAAAGTCAAATATATATGCATGTATATGTAACCTGCCTTCTAGTGTCTCCCAGTGTATAGTGGTGAAGATTCTAGGGAAATAAATAGTTTCAGAGGCATGATAAATGTTTGTTTAACAGTGTGAATGATGTCCTAGAGGACCTAGGAGAATATTGTCTTTAACAGGCTGAAGCAGTCAGTGGCAGTTTTCTAAAATAAGTGCATTTTATTTGGTTCATGAAAGATGAGTGGAAATCTTCCTGGTGGATAAGGTAAGGTATTATGACAGGAAATCACAGAAAGTGGAACAAATGCACACCCAGGACTTCAAATGGTTCCTTTAGGCTTTAATGGCTCCATGTGGCCCAAATGTTCAAATATAAAGGCTCAAGTTGGAAAGTGACAGTTGAGGCTGAGAATCTCAGGAAGGCTGGGATTAGACCATTAAGCATAAAAGGAAATGCACAAATGCACATCTTATTTGCTGTTATTTTGTGGCCTCTTCATATGTGTGTTTATGTGTGTGTGTGCGTGTGGGAGAGAGTATGGTGTATGTGTGTATATATCTTAGTTTCTTACCTGCTAAAACAAATATTATAAAGTGGGTTGGCCTAACCACAGAAATTTATTGGCTCAGGATTTCAGAGGCTAGAAGGTTGCTTCTTCCTAGGGTCAGTATCTTCTGGCTGACTGACAATCTTTGGAGTTCTGTGGCTTTTCCATCAGATGGCAATGTGCATGACCATGACTTCTCCTTGCTCTTCTGGGTTCTACTGACTTCAGGCTTTTGGTTATTCCTCATGGCTTCTTTCTATGTGACGTTCACTCTTTTTATAAAGGGCTCCATGAGTCCTGAATAAAGCCTAACCTGATTCAGTGGGCCACACCTTCACTGAAGTAACATCTAGAAGAGATCTTATTTATAAGGGATCTATTCCCACCAGATTGCAGACCAAGTCTGAGAACATGTCCAAACTGGGATACACAATTCAATCCACTACTATATATGGTGGGATAGATATGCCATCATATATACACATATATATATTTCTAAAGTACAAGCTACAAACTGGATTTTTATCAATTAATATATTTAATTGTTTCCTCCTTCCCTTTTGAATGTTTTGCCATCTTCTCTCACCATAATAGTCACATTTAGGTTCCTCCTGATTTTATTCTTTCATGATTTCCCTTGTACAACACTTGAAACTTATTTGCTATTTTGGGTGCTGATGAGAAGTGACCTAACAGGATAAGGGAAATCAGAGAATCAGGAGAATCTCAGGGAATGGACTGGACAAGGAGCTTGGCTCAGCCTTCATCATTTTGGCCTCCATGCTTTCCTGCTGGAGGCCGCTCGTGTTCTGATACTTCATTATTTCCCAGGTGCATCCATCCTGAGGGCTGGCGGTACCTTTAGGCTTTTAGGAGTAATGTGCTCATTCGAGTATCCCTTTTGGCCCATGCTTTCCCAGCTCATATCATTATTCCTAGAAACAGCGCTCCTGAAATGCTCTGCCAGTGATTTTTCAAATGCCTATTGATAGCTGAATTTTGTCAGAGAACCGAATAAATTAAAAAAATAGTTTTGTAAAGCAAAGGTTATTAATAGTCACAATCCCTTTATTTATTATTGAATCAGAATGGACATATCAAGCAGCACTTTACTCACCAAAATGCCAATGCAATCTCAATTACCATTCCACTTCTCTATCTAGGCCATATTTTGTGCCTCTCATACTCTGTATTTGAAAGATATCATTGGTTTTCCTAAGCAGCTTTCAAAATAAGATAGTACAGTTTGGTTTTTTTTTTTTTTTTTTCAAAAGCAAAGAGCCTCTTCAAGAAAAAGACTACCCCTTGCCTTTCCTTTGAAGGTAATCATGTGTTGGAAATAGTAAGCCAAGAACAAAAGAATCACAGTGGCATGACTAAAGCTTAGTGAATTTGTCAGAAAAGTTCCCAAAATGCAGGTCTTTGGGAGCCAGTAATTTAAACCTCTGACATACTGTCTCATTGGCTCCACCACTAGGGTCATCTGATTATGCCTACTCATAAATGCCCAAATTAATCTCAATCCCTTTAAAAGTTATTATGCCTATAGCACTCAAGAAAATGTGGTTAGTTTACTGTCACTCCTGGAAGGTTCTATTTTTCTGGTATTAACTGATAAGGAAGGGGATTTTTCAAAGTCAGTCCCTCAAAATAAAGAACTTAAATCCATTGTAACATACCTCTGGGAAGGAGCTGTGCAGTAACCTAGACTGTGGCTTCTCTGGCAATAATAAGGTGTAAGGGAGTGCACAGCCACTGGTGATTTCAGCAAGTGATACAATGAGGGGGCAGAGACAATGAGGCAAATATAAAACGGGACCTGGGATTAAGGGATATTCCACTCAGCCATGAGAATGTTGAAAATTAATGTGGTATTGTTTAGTGAGCAGCTGTCAAGTTATTGTAATTTTCAAAATGCTTCTTTTTTCTCTCTTCTCCTTCACTGAAGGCATATTAGAAATGGCTTCATTTCTGAGGGATGACAAAGTTAATCCTATTTTGAGTTCCATTTCAAAGAAAATGACACTTTAAGCTTGTTTTGCTTTAATCAAATGAGCCAATGAGTTCAACATTTACTGAGTACCTCTGAATGGAAGACACAGTGTTAGATACTGGGGCTATAAACATGAATTAAGAGCAGTCACTTCCATCAAGATATTTAATGCACATTAAACAAAGCAGAGCATTGTGATTTTCTATTTCTATAAATATAAAAAGAGAGATAAAGAATGGGTGCTATGGAAGACATAGTTGGAACTAATAGGTTACCCCAAAGTTAAAGGGGAATGTCACGTGGACAGGAATGAGACAAATACAGAGGTAATAGTTTTGTGCCAGTCAAGGTCCTGGATCTGGGATGGATCTTTTGAGGTGCTTACTTAAAATATCCAAAGGCAATCCATACCGCCATAGATACATCTTATTGTATTGTAATTGTCCAATTATGTATATTAAATACAATTTAATTACCTACACATGAGTAAAAATACTGTTTTTATCTTCCAGCATCTACCATGTGGTATCTTGTATGCACAAAATAAATATTTGAATAAATGAATCAAAGAATGACAGAAATTTAGTCATGCCTGAAGAAAAGTTTTGAAAATAACATTAGAGCCACAATATCTGAGTTAAAAAAAACACAAACACAGAGCTATTATTATGAAGCAAAATAATAATTTAGAAGCAAGGGCACTAATCAACAGTTTAGGAAATGGGAGTCTAAAATGGGCAAGGGGAAACCGTCTGGTTTTTTGTCTATGTTAAATGTAGGAATGCTTGGGAATAATTCTTAGGAGGTGGTAGATTCTGATGTCTCATTGTCAGTTGGAAAACTTAACAAGGTAGCAGTTGTTCAGCTGAGCTGGAAAAAAAAAAAGGACCTTCATCCCCCTGGCATCCACTTTATGCCAAGGACATGCCAGAATCACAATTGCTTTGAATTTCCATGAGTGCTTCCCCACATTACTCAGCTGATAAAAACCTTCCAATCACAAGGATTGTATTGCACCCCCAAAGAGAAATGTCATGACGTTTATTCTGATAAATTGAACTCATCCCATATCTGGGAGGTCTACCAGGGATGGAGCATACATCAGATGATTACCTGGGTTCCCATTTGCAGGCCATTTCCTACTTGCCACTTGGTCAGAGGCTGATCAGCTGCTGCCCTCTCACTTTGATCCATCACATTTTATTTTTCCTCCAGCCAAAGAACCTGGCCTCCACACAAAAGTGTCATCGCTTGATAATGGATATGCTTGTGCCATCCAAGCCCCCTCTCAGAAGCAGGATATTCATCAGTCTTTCTGCAAAAAAGAATATGCTTAAGAAAAAGTTCCTCTCACTTCTACAGATTTTCAAGGTTGGGATTTCGCATCTGGCCATCTCTTTATTTTGTTTCTAATTTTTCCCAGCTTGGGTGAACAAATTGTGGGGGAAATAAGGAGAATTCAGAGATACTTATACTTACATATTGGGGCAGTAACCTGGATTATAAACTCAGATCTACCACATCTTAGGTGACTTTAGACTAATCATTCAACCTCTCTTGGCTTCAGAGTATTTATCTGTAAAATTTCCCATTATTCATCTCTCCATTCATTCATCCATTCAACAAGTATATACTGAGGATGCAGTATGTGCCAATCTAGTTACTAGGAATACAAAGATGAGAAAAAAAATATCAGTCATTATCAGAAGCCAACAAAGCTTACTATGCATCACATTTAACTGAAAATGTCCCCATTATAAACATAATTTATAGGGATTTTAACCTAGTCAGAAAATGTCTGTGAGAAAGTGACACCTGAGTTCTAAAGTTTTAAGATAGTTGAAGAGGGGAAGAGAAGAGTTTTACAGGCAGGGTAAACAGCATTTGCAAAGGTCCTGTGGTGGAAACTTTTAGGAAGTTTGAACAAAGGTCAGTGTGATGTTAACAGAGAGCAAGGAGGGAATGCAGCCATATCAATCCTTCTCAATCTTTCTTGTGTATATGTATCACTTGGGTTTTTGGTTGTTGTTTTGTTAATTCAGATTCTGGTTCTGCAGGTCTGGAGGGCAGTCTAAGATTCTGCTTTTCCAAAGAGATCTCCCAACTTCAAGTAACAAGGTGCTAGATTGAGTTGATTTCTGTCACCATGACCAAAATTGTATATCAAGCATACTACAATGGCAGCTTTCTTATTCTCTTATTTCTCTGTCCTCACTCTTTCCCACTTTTTTATCACCTGTCTGTCTTCGAAATAGATGTAGAAAGCAAAGTAGTTTGCCCTATAAAAAATAGCCCTTTTCTACCAGGAAGAAAGGGATATGACTTTCTGTCTCTGTGGATAGAGAGCAATATTGGCTCATCTTGAGTAATAAAGCTACCCTGGTCAAGATATTACTACTGGAGGGGAAATCACTGTGAGTTCATCAATGATCCCAATTTGTGTCTCTCAGTAAAATCAAAACAATAGATTGGACATGAATATATAGTTCAGGATTTATGAGCATTTGGGCAAGGAAAAGAAAGAGACACCCTTTTACCTTTTAATACTTCTATTTATGCACTAACATGAGTAAGGGATTTTTTAGGAAGGAAAGCAGGAGGATTCCAAACTAAATACTACTAATAATAAGACCTCAAAGTATGTGTTAGAACTTAACAAATAATTCTACTCTAAATGGCTCTAATTATATAGACACTTCTTGTAGATGTTCAGAATAGAGCCAGTAAAGGTCAATATATTACATGCGATCCAGACCTTGTCACAAACTCCTATGGCATGTGGAGAATTATTATGAGATTTGCAATTCATTTTTTGTAGAGAAAAAAAATTGAAAAAGAAGAAGCCAATTCAAGAATGTGGTATCAAGGCTGATCTGGTAAGGTAGAACAACAACTGCAGCACTGTAATAACATGCAAGTTTGAACTGGGCTTCTCAACCTTGGGTATTCCATTTGTTCATTTACTATACATATTTTTATTTTTATTTTTTTAAATATTTTTTTCTAAAAGATACTTAGATTACATAACATGTTATATAAAAAAATATAAAGGATTCCCATATGCCGCACTCCCCATACCTCCTACTTTTCCCCACATTAACAATTCTTTCATTAGTGTGGTACAATCATTGCAATTGATGAACACATTGTGGAGCATTGCCACTAAGCATGGATTACAATTTTAAAATAAAATTTTATTGAAGTAAATCATTTTTACATGAATGTACATAAACAATAACAATAAACGCATAGCAAAATTTGTGAATTTATAAAACAAATATACATATCATCATGTGAGATCATGTACATCACCCCACCACCAACACCTTGCATTTTTTGTGAAATATTTGTTACAAACTATGAAACAGCATTGCCAAAATATTTATACTTATAGTAATATTTAGCTCATATCTTACATTTGGTATATTTCCCCCCAACCCACCCATTATTAACACCCTATATTAGTATTATGTATGCTTACTATCGTTCAGGAAAAAATATTTTCATATTTGTCCTGTTAACCACAGTACATCATCCGCCACTGGATTCCCTGTATTATACAGTCCTATGCTTTGTACAATCCATTCAAAGTGTACACTCAATGGCTTTCATTTTCATCACAGAGTTGTGCTGTTATCACCTCAGTCAATTTTAGAATATCTTCATTACTCCAGAAGGAAAAATCCAATGCCCTCAATAACCTCCATTGTTGTCCCTAAGAATTGAAAAATATCTTCTTGCCATTGTTGCAAGATATTAAAATATTACTGTTAACTATCGTCCATAAGTCACATTAGTTGTAATTTTCCTGTTTATCAGCATATTCTTATTCTTAGCATTTTGTAGAAGAAGAGCCTTCCTATATTTATACTATTAACCACAATCTTCATCCACCACTGAAATCACTGTTATATATACTCTAGATTATTCTGTAGTTTCCTTTCAATTGACATTTACTTCTACATACTATCCCTTTCAGCCACAATCACATTATAAATCAGCAGTTTTAGTTATGCTCATAATGTGTTACTCTCCACTCTCTTCATTTCCGCTCTTTTACAGTTAACCTTATTGATAATGCTACATACATTAAGCATCATCTCCCATTTATAATAGTGACTAAAAGAATAAAATATTTAGGAATAAACTTAACCAAGGGCATAAAGGATCTGTATTCAGAAAACTACAAAACATTATTAAAAGAAACTGAAAAAGACTAATATAAGTGAAAGGACATTCCGTGTTCATAGACTGAAAGACTAAATATCAATAAGTTTAAGAAACTACTGCCTACCACAAGATCTTGAAGATGTTTTCCTACATTTTCTTCTAGGAGTTTTATGGTTGCAGCTTTAATACTTAGGTCCTTCATCCATTTTGAGTTAATTTTTGTAATTTATTGAGGTCTTCTATTTCTTTCAGGGTAAGTGTAGGTTGTTTGTGTGTTTCTAGGAATTTGTTCATCTCGTCTATGTTGTCTAGTTTTTTTGTGTACAGTTGTTCATAGTATTCTCTTATGATCTCTCTTATTTCTGCAGGATCAGTGGTAATATCCCCCCTCTCATTTCTAATTTTATTTATTTGCATATTTTCTTTTTTTCTTTGTCAGTCTAGGTAAGGGTTTGTCAATTTTGTTGATCTTCTCAAAGAAGCTACTTTTGGTTTTGTTGATTCTCTCCATTTTTTTTTGTTGTTGTTGTTGTTGTCAATTTCATTTATTTCTTCTCTGATCTTTACTGTTTCTTTCCTTCGGCTTGCTTTGGGATTAGTTTGCTGTTCTTTATCTAGTTCCTCCAGGTGTGCTGTTAGGTCTTCGATTTTAGCTCTTTCTTCTTTTTTAATGTGAGCATTGAGAGCTATAAATTTCCCTCTCAGCACTGTCTTTGGTGACTCATAGGTTTTGATATGGGTTGTTCTTATTTTTGTTCATCTCAAGATATTTACTGAATTCTCTTGCAATTTCTTCTTTGATCCACTGATTATTTAAGAGTGTGTTGTTTAATTTCCTTGTATTTATGAATTTTCCCTTTTTCCATCTGTTACTGATTTCCAGCTTCATTTCATAATGGTCAGAGAAAGTGTTCTGTATAATTTTAATCTTTTAAAATTTATTGAGGCCTGTCTTGTGACCCAACATATGGTCTATCCTGGAGAAGGATCTATGAGCTCTTGAAAAGAATGTGTAAGCACTAAGTTTCAATTTTTGTAGAGTAAAATTCATAGTTACTTGCGATAATATTGAGGGCTTGACATTATGGTCTGTTTTCTTTTATTAGATACTGCCTATGTTCTCAAGGGGTTCTTGTCCCTCTAACAGAGAACATAGAAGGGCTCCCCAGAATTGGTGTTTGATATTTTCTTGTTTATTGTGTGGATCTCTACCCACTGAGATAACATATTATGACAAAATGAACACTTCAATATTCCATAGAAACATGCCCCAGGTGTGCCCTGTCCCAGTATGCCACCACATCCAACATCCTACACCAGTAACCCTCCTTTGCCATATTTGCCTAAAGAACATTCCCAATGTTGTAGTTTTTCCTGATGATATCTAGGCATCTGATTAGGAGGTAGTTTACCCAGATGCTCAAATTCTTTCTGTTTTGTAGGAATTTAGTGGCAGGAGGCTTTTTGATTTTTGGCTCAATCTGAATTTTTAGGATTGTCCTGCTGGTTGCTCAAAACTGGGCACTGGACCCAGTAATCAGTTGTAGAGTTTCTTCCTAGGGCCTTGGGCAGGGAGGTAAAGGCCAGAAAAAGGCTTTCCTACTTATTTTTAATTTTCTTGTGTGTACTTCCTTGATCTGCCAGGTGATGGTGCTCTTTGGCAGCTCTCAGTTCAATGCCTGGTCGGAGTATATTTGTTGCAACACAGACCAGATCAATGAGATAGAGCTTCCTGTCTGGAGGCTAGAAGCCTTATAATTCAAATTTTCTCTGAGAGAGTTTGCCAGCCTTCTCTGGCAGCCCCCTCCCTTTTCCCCTGCTAGGAAAAATTTCCACTCCCCTTTGAGTCCTCAACAATCAGTCATTGTTAGTACAGAAGGAGATTGGGAGGGTTGTATATCTTCAGCCCCTTGCAGGTTCCAAGTCAAACAATGGCACTGCCCCATCCAGCCTGGAAGGGCTCTTGGGATACAGCAGACCATATTTGTGAGTCAAAAGCTGAGTCAGCCTTAGGCTGTGTTCCTATCTCTTCCTTTTCCTGGGGCTTCCTGAACAATTAGTCCCAACTAGAAGAGAGGGAGTTTGCAAGGCTCGGATTTCTCCAGTCCTTCACAGGCTCACAGGACAAACCACTGTGTGGTCACACCCGGCCTGGAAGGGCTCATGGGGTACAGCAGACCAAATTTGTGGGTCAGAAGTTGAGTACACCTTAGGCTGTGTCCCTCTCTCTCCCCTTTCCTGGGGTGGTAGAATGGACTCCTTTGCCTATAGTCACAGGCCCAGAGTCTGGAGAATTCTTAAGTGTCTTTAGTGGGGGGCAGGGTGCTGGCAGCAGCAGCCTCTGGTTTCAACTCACGGGTCTGTCGTTGTGATTTCCCTCCTTTGTCCCTTTCTCCTCTGGGTGGTGTCTAGCCCTTACCTGCTGTCCTAAACCCTAGAAGATCTTTTTCGGGACTGTTTCAGCCTGTCCTCTAGCTATTTTTCTTCAACATTGTAGTTTTAACCACAGACCAGCAAATCCCCAGAGTTCACCAGCTCCTTCCCCTGACACTACCCCAGTTCTGTGGATAGTTTAACCCAACCCCCCAACCTACTCCCCATCACAGACCAGCACCACTGAACTCAATCACATCACTGCATCACTCTGATGCCCATCCACTGCCCAACCACACCCTTCCACTTTATCATACATTTTGCCTATATGGAGATTGGGTCTCCACCCTTTACTCCCTTTCTGTCTCCTGTAAACCTGTCTTCCAGACTCTAGCTCTGTGGGTCTGCTCAATATGCTTAAGTCATATCAGTGAAGTCACATAATATTTGTCCTTCAATGCCTAGCTTACTTCATAAACATAAGGTCTTCAAGATTCGTCTATGTTGTCTCATGTGTTAATCCTTCATTCTCTCTTGCAGCTGAATAGTATTCCACTGTATGTATATACCACAGTTTGCTTATCCATTCATGTGTTGATAGACATTTGTGTTGCTTTCAACTTTTGGCAATAGTGAATAATACCGCTATGAACATTGGTGTGCATATATCTGTTTGTGTCCCTGCTTTCAATTCTTCTGGGTATATACCCAGCATAGAATTGCTGGATCCTATGGCAGTTCTGTAGTTAGCTTTCTGAGGAACCACCAACTGTCCTCCACAATGGCTATACCATTCTACATTCCCACCAGCAGTGGGTAAGTGTTCCCTTTCCTCCACATTCTCTCCAACACTTGTAGTCCTCTGTTTTTTTAATAGCCACAAGTCTAATGGGTGAAAGATGATATCTCATTGTGGTTTTGATTTGCATTTCCCTAATAGCTAGTGGTGTTGAATATCTTTTCATGTGCTTTTCAGCCATCTGTATTTCTTCTTTAGAGAACTGCCTGTTCAAATCATTTGCCCATTTCTTAAGTAGGTTCTTTGTCTTTTTATTTTTGAGATGTAGGGTTTCTTTATATATGCTGGATATTAGGCCCTTATCAGATAGGTGGTTACCAAATATTTTCTCCTAATGAGTAGGCTGCCTTTTCAATTTCTCAAGCAGATGATGATGGACAATGCCTATTCAAGGAGCAGAGAGTGTCTGCAACTGCAAGTGAGATATTTCCATCCATCTGCCCCATGAGACCTTAGCCCCCTCTCAATTAGAAACAGAGTGGGCATCACCATCCCCAAATCCTCAAGACGGGGGAATGAACAATGGACTAATGTAGACTTATTATTATTCTATTATACACATTATTATAATTATAATTATATTATTACTCTAGAAATGGAAGAACTTTTGTCATTAATATAAAGGCAGTAGCCACCATAGGTTCTGAAGGGAGAGACAGAGAAGAATAGGTGTAATATGGGGTCATTTTGGGGACATTGGAACTGTCCTGTATGATATTACAATGATAGATACAAGACATTATATATTTTGTCATAACCTGCAAATTTATGGGGGATAGAATGGAAACTATAATGTAAACTCTAGTCCATGGTTAATAGCGATGTTTCAATATGTGTTCATCAATTTTAACAAATCTACCACACTAATAAAGGTTGTTGTTAATGTGTGAAAGTGTTGCAGGGTGAGGGACTGAGGCATATGTGAATCCCCTATATTTTTTATGCAACATTTATGTAATCTAAAGCTTCTTTAAAAATAAAAATAAAAAATAAAAGAGTTTGTGTGTCCTGCTCTATAAATGTCTATTAGTTATAGATCATTTATCATATTATTCAAGTTTTCTCTTTCTTTATTTATCCTCTGCACAGATGTTCTATCCAGTCTTGAGAGTGGTATATTGATGTCTCCAACTATTATTGTAGAAACATCTATTTCTCCCTTCATTTTTCTAGTGTATGCCTCATGAATCTTGGGGCTCCCAGGTCAGATGCATAAGTATTTATTAAAGTTATTTCTTTTGGGGGCATTGCCCCCTTTAAAAATATATATATAATGACCTTATTCATTTCTTATAAAAATTTTGCATTTAAAATCTATTTTTTCTGATATTAGTGTCACTACTCTAGCACTTTTTAGAATACTATTTGCATGGAATATCTTTTTCTAACATTTCACTTTCAACATGGTTGTGACCATACATCTGAGGTGAGTCTCTTGTAGACATCATTAAGATGGCTTATATTTTTTTATCCATTCTGTCTGTTTATGTATTTGAATTGTGATGTTCATGCCATTAATATTGAATTTTATTATTGTAAAGGCATTACTTACTTCGTTCATTTTATTCTTTGTCTTTCTGTTGTCATATCTTGGTATTCTCTGTTTTTACCATTTAAATTACCCTTCCTAATCATCTTCATTTCTACACTCTCCTCCAAGTCTCTTTCCCTTGGTTTTTCCTTTGAGGCTGTAGCACTCCCTTTAGTACCTTCTGTAGTTCTGGTCTTTTGGTAAAATACTCTCTGTTTTTGTTTGCCTGTGAAGGATTTAAACTTACCCTCATTTAAAAAAAAAACTTTTTTTAAAAGAAGTTTTAGATTACAAAAATGATAATTTGAAATTATAGGGAGATTCACATATACCCTACCACCTCCCCCTCCCATCACATTTCCCCATTAAGAACATCTTTGATTAGTGTGGTACACTACAATTGATGAACACATATTGAAGCACTGATACTAATCATGGTCAATAGTTTACATTATAGTGTACACTTTGCACTGTGCATTTTTGTAGGTTTCACTAAATATATCCATCATTGCAATATCATTCAGAACAATTCCAGTGTCCAAAAAATGCCTAATGTTATACCTATTCTTCCCTTTGCTTCTCCTCAGAGCCTCTGGTGACCACTGTCTTTATTTCCATGTTACAAGTTCTTCCATTGTTAGAATAGTAATAAATCTAATTTAGTCCATAGTTGCATTCCCACCTCAAGTTTGTTCATTATTCAATCTTGAGGATTTTAGAATAGTGATGCCCTCTCTGTTTCTGATTGAGAGGGGGCTTCGAGCTCATGGGGCAGATATATGGAACTGTCTTGCTCGCAGTTGTAGATAAACTTTGTTTTTTTGGGGATGGGTGTTGTCCATCATCATCCTTTTGTTAGTTGTCTTGGGTGAGTCTAATGAACTGGAGAGTGGGTGTTGACTGCAACTCTACTGAGATTCAGGGCTCAACCAGCATATGAACAGCCAGAAGATTCAAGTCTCTGGTACATATATAATATTTAATGGGTATAGTGCTAATTACAGTTTCAAATAAAAGAGGCAGAAGACCCATGTGTAGGGAAATTATAAATGAGGCTAACTCTGTTACTTGGGGAACATATATTCCAAGGTAAGGCCCACTGACAGGATGCTGAATTTCTGAGATTGTCTGACTGCCTGTAGTGTCTAGATGTCTCTAGAGTCCTCAGGATCATCCCTGATTGAGGCACAGCTTATGTGGCATTCAATGAGATCCTCCTGAGATGTGCATAAGCATAACCTCTGGAATGACCTCCCAACTCACTTTGAAATCTCTTAGCCATTAAAAACTCATTTGTATTTACCACTTCTCCCTTTTTGTCAAGATATTTTTCCAGATGCATTGCTAGTTGGCACTTGGTAATAATCCCTCAGTGCCAGGGAGGCTCATAGCCAGGAGTCATGTCCCTTGCCGGGGGAAGGTCATATGTTTATATGCTGAGTTTGGCTTAGAGATCGGTCACGTTTGAGCAACAAGGAGGCTTTCAAGAGGTAACACTTAGGCAATATATAACACTAAGTTAAGTTTCAATTTCACAAAAACAAGGTTCATAAATACAATCATCAATATCAAGGGCCTGGTGTATTGGTCTGTCCTCCTTTGCTAGGCATTGCCCATGTACTCTAGGGATTCTTGCCGCTTTATTAGAGAATATAGCAGTACTTCCCAGGATGGGAATTCAATTTTCTTTAGTTGTTTTTGTGTCTCTACCCACTGAGACAACACCCCATGACCACTTGAACATATTCATATTCCATAATGGCATGCCCCAGGTTCACCTCTCCCCACACATTCCCCATCACTGACACCCTGCACCAGTGATCCTCCCCTGCCACAGTTGAGAACCTTCTGCAATCCAAAACCTCCCACCAAAAACAAAAAATAAATGAATAGAAATAACAAAAACAAATGAAATACAAAAGTAAAAAATTTTAAAAAATGTTCATTGTCTCTTTCATCACCATAGATATGTTATGTTTTATGTACAGTGATAATTTCTTCCCTATGTTCCTCCAGTGTCTGATTTTTTTGCTTTATTTTTAAAGAAGCTTTAGATTACAGAAAAGTCACATAGAAAATATAGACGATTTCCCTATACCCCACCTCCGCCCCTTCTCATATTTTCCCCAAATGATAAATCTTACATGAGTATGGCACATTTGTTACAATTGATGAACAGATATTGAAGAATTGCTGTTAATCATGGTCAATGGTTTATGTTATAAATTACATTTTGTAACGTACACTTTTATAGATTTTGACAAAACATATAATGGCCTGTATCTGTTGATGCCAGATCATGCAGATCAACTCCAATGCTTTAAAAATGCCCTGCACTCCATCTATTCTATTCTATTCTTCCCACCCTTCCCCTAGAACTTATGGTAACCACTAAGTTTCAGGTTTTAAAGAATAAGGTTCATAGTTACATGCATTAATATTGAGGGCTTGACATATTGGTCTGTTTTCTTTTATTAGACACTGTCTATGTTCTCAGGAGATTCTTGCCCCTCTAATTGAGGGCATAGCAGGACTCCCCAAGATGGGAGTTCAATATTTTCTTGTTTATTGTATTGATCTCCACCCACTGAGATAACACACGATGAGAAGATGAGGTGAACATTTTCATATTCCATAGAAGCATGCCCCAGGTGTACCCTATCCCACATATCCTCCCACAACCAGCTCCCTGCACCAGTAATCCTCCCCTGCAATATTTGCCAAAAGAATATTTGCACCACTGTAGTTTTAACTGCATACCTATAAATCTCCATAATTCACCTGTTCCTTCCTCGGCCCTCTCCCCATTTCCATGGGTAGGCCAACCCAATTCCCTCACTCTACTCTCCCTCATATTCCAGCACCACTGACCCCCTCACATCCCTGCACCAACATCATCCCCATCCACTACCCAACCATCCCCTTTCACCTTATCAGAGGTTTTGCCCATGCCCATGTTGAACACCAGCTCACCACACTTTACTCCCTTTCTGTCCCCTGATAACCTATCTTCCTGACTCTATCTCTGTGAGTCTGCTTAATTTGTTTAAGTCATATGAGTGAAGTCATGTAATATTTGTTCTTCAGTGACTAGTTTACTTCACTCAACATAAGGTCTTCAAGATTCATCCATGTTGTCCTGTGTGTTACTACTGCATTCCTTCTTACAGCTGAGTAATATTCCATTGTATGTATATACCACAATTTGCCTATCCATTCATCTGTTGATGGACACTTCGGTTGCTTCCAACTTATGGCAATAGTGAGTAATGCTGCTATGAACATTGATGTGCACGTATCTGCCAGTGTCCCTGCTTTCAGTTCTTCTGGGTATATATGCAGCAGTGGGATTGCTGAATCCCATAGCCATTCTATAGTTAGCTTCCTGAGGAACCACAAAACTGTCCTCCACAATGGCTGCACCATTCTACATTCCCACCAGCAGTGGATGAGTGTTCCTTTTCCTCCACATCCTCTTCAACACTTATAGTTCTCTGTTTTTTTTTTTTTTAAATAGACACAAGTCTAATGGGTGTATGATGATATCTCATTGTAGTTTTGATTTGCATTTCCCTGATAGTTAGTGATGCTGAGCGTCTTTTCATGTGCTTTTTAGCCATTTGTATTTCTTTATTTGAAAAGTGTCTACTCAAATGCCATTTTTAAAATGTATTATTTTGTCTTTTTTATTTTTGAGATGTAGAATTTCTTTATATATGCTGGTTTTTAGGCCCTTATCAGATAAATGGTTACCAAATATTTTCTCTCTTTGAGTAGGCTGGATTTTCACTTTCTTGACAAACTCCTTTGAAGCACAAAAGTTTTTAATTTTGAGGAGGTCCCACATATCTACTTTTTCTTTTGTTGCTCACACTTTGGTATAAGATTTATGAAACCATTTCCTGCTATAAGATTTCAGAGATGCTTCCCTACATTATCTACTAGGACTTTTATTGTCTTGGCTCTTATATTCAGATCTTTGATCCTTCTCGAGTTAATTTTTGTATATGGCTTGAGATGGTGATCTTCTATCAGTCTTTTGGATATGGATATCCAGTCCTCCAAGTCTCATTTGTTGAAGAGGCCATTCTTCCCCAGTTGAGTGGGCTTGGTGATCATGTTGAATATCACTTGACCATATATGCAAGGATCTATATCAGAACTCTCAATTCACTTCCATTGGTCGGTATGTCTATCCATGTGCCAATTCTATACAGTTTTTTTTTTTTTTTAACCAACCAATTTTATTGATACATATTAATAAAGCATAAATCCATACAAAGTGTACAATCAATGGTATTTGTTATAGTCACCTAGTTGTGCGTTCATCACCTCAGCCATTTTTAGAGCATTTTCATTATTCCAGTAATAATAATAATAAACAAAAACCAAACAATCAAATAAAAGTCATCACCTCTAAATATCTCTATACTTTTCCTGCTGTACATAACTGCTATTCTGTTTCCTTCTCTCTAGTTTATTTGTATTTATATTTTGTAAAAACAGTTTTACATATGCAATATTACCCATATTCATATTTCAAATGAGGTTTCCTTATGTTATACAGTTCCATATTACATTTTTTAGCTTTCCTTCTAGTAATATACATGTCCTTAGACTTTCCTTTTCAATCACTGTCATACCCATATAACATCTATACAGTTTTGACTACTGTTGCTTTGTAGCATGCTTCAAAATCAATTAGTGTGATCCTCCAAATTTGTTTTTCTTTATCAAGATGTTTTTGGCTATTCATGGCTTCTTGTCTTTCCAAATAAATTTCAACATTAGCTTTTCCAATGCCTTAAAAAAATGCTGTTGTAATTTTTATTGGGATTGCATTAAATCTGTAAATCAATTTGGGTAAGTAGGACAGGCATCTTAATGATATTTGATCTTCCAATCCATGAACGTGGGATATTCTTCCACTTATTTAGATCTATGATTTCTTTCAACAATGTTGTGTAATTTTCTGTGTACAAGTCCTTTACATCTTTACTCAAGTTTGTTCCTAGATATTTGATTCTTTTTGCTGCTATTGTAAATGGAATTTTTTTCTTGATTTCCTCCTCAGATTGCTCATTATTGGTGTACAGTAATGCTACTGATTTTTGCATGTTGATCTTATATCCTGCTACTTTACTGAACTCATTTATCAGCTCTAGAAGCATTGCTGTAGATTTTTCAGGGCTTTCTACCTATAGGATCATGTCATTTGCAAATATTGAGATTTTTATTTCCTCCTTTCTGATTTGGATCCTTTCATTTCTTTTTCTTGCCTCAGTGCTCAAGCAATTACTTCTAACAAAATGTTAAATAAGAGTAGTGACAGTGAGCAACCTTGTCTTTTCCCAGATCTTAGAGGGAAAGCTTTTAGCATTTCACCATTGAATATGATGTTACCTTTGGGTTTACATAGACACTCTTTATCATGTTGAGGAAGGTTCCCTGTATTCCTATCTTTTAAAGTGTTTTTTTATCAAGAAAGAGTGCTGTGTTTTGTCAAATGCGTTTTCTGCATCAATGGAGATGATGATGTGATTTTTTTTTTTTTGCTGATCTGTTAATGTGGTGTATTACACTGATTTATATTCTCATGTTGAACCATTCTAGCATAACATGGATGAAACCCATTTGGTCATGGTGTATAATTCATTTGCTGTGTGATTGGAGACTATTAGCAAGTATTTCATTGAGGATTTTAGCATCCAGATTCATTAGAGAGATTGTCTGTAGTTTTCTTTTCTTGTGGTGTCTTTATGTGGCTTTGGTATTAGGGTGATGTTGGCATCATAGCATGAGTTAGGCAATGTTCCCTCCACTTCTGTTTATTGGAAGAGTTCAAGTAGGATTGGTATTAGTTCTTTTTGGAAATCTTGAAGCCATCTGGTACTGGGCTTTTCTTAGTTGGGAGGTTTTTGATGATTAATTCAATCTTGTTATTTGTAATTGGTCTTTGAGTTCATCACTTTCTTCTTTCATCATTGTAGGCTGCTAGTGTGTTTCTAGAAATTTCTCCATTTCACCTAAGTTATCCATCTTGTTGGCATACAATTTTTCAAATATCCTCTTATGATACTCTATTTCTGTGGGATCAGTGGTGATATCCCTTCTCTCATTTTTTTATTCCATGTGTTTGCATCTTCTCTTTTTTTTCTTTGTTAGTCTAGCTAAGGGTTTATCAATTTAATTAATCTTCTCAAGAACCAGCTTTTGGTTTTCATAATTTTTTCTAGTGATTTTTTTATTCTCAATTTCACTTAGTTATGCTCTAATCTTTATTTCCTTCTTTCTGCTTGCTTTAGGTTTAATTTGTTGTTCTTTTTCTACTTCCTTTAGGTATGCAGTTAGGTCTTTGATTTTAGCTCTTTCTTCTTTTTTTAAAATAGGATTTTGCTTTAAATGATGAGATTGACATCTCACTATAATTTTGTTTTTTTAAAAAACAGATCAATTTTATTGTTGCATATTAATAAAGCATAAATACATCCAAAGAGTACAATCAATGGTATTTGGTTTAATCACATATTTGTGCATAAATCACCCTACTATTCCTGTAGCACTTTCATTATTCCAATAATAATAAGCAACAAACAAACAAACAAGCAAACAAAACTCATCACCTCTCATTATCTCTATGCCTTGCCTGCTGTACATAGCTGCTAATCTTTTTCCTTCTCTCTAGTATATTTATATTTTGTAAAAGCAGTCTTATATAAGCAATAGTCCCCATATTCATGCTTTATGAGGTTTTACTGTCTTATAGAGTCCCATGTTACAGGTTTCAACTAGTGATGTTGAACATCTTTTCATGTGCCTTTTAACCATTTGTATTTCTTCTCTGGAGAAATGTCTGCTCAAATAGCACATTTTTAAAATGGGTTGTTTGTCTTTTTATTTTCAAGATGTAGGATTTCTTTTCATTTTATAATATAATATTTTATTTTTTAAAGTTACTTAGATTACATAAATGTTACATTAAAAATAAATGGGATTCCATATGCCCTGTTCTGCACACTGCCCACATTTACCCACATTAATGACATCTTTCATTAGTGTGGTACATTCATTGCAATTGATGAACACATTTTGGAGCATTGCCACTAAGCATGGATTGAAGTTTTCATTGTAGTTTATCCTTTCTCCCACCCAATTCTGTAGATTACAGCAAGATACAAAATGGCCTGTATCTGTTGTTGCAATGCCATTCAGGACAATTCCCAAGTCCCAAAAATGTCCCTGTATTACACCTGTTTTTCCCTCTCCCTGCCCTCAGAACCTCCAGTGGCCACTGCTTCCACATCAATGATATAATTTCTTCCATTGCTAGAATCACAATAAGTCTATAGTAGAATATCAGTAAGTCTACTTTAGTCCATAGTTCATTCCCCAATCCTGAGGATTCTGGGATAGTGGTGCCCATTCCACCTCTAATTGGGGCGGGGGGAGCTGTGATCCCATATGGCCGATGGATGGGGCTCTCTTGCTTGTAGATGTAGATTCTCTTGGTTCCTTGGTATGGTAGTTGTCCATCGTCACCTCCTTGTTAGTTGTCCTGAGTGAGACCATTGAACTGGAGAACAGGAGTTGCAACTCTGTTGTAATTCAGGGCTCACCTGGCACATGGATAGCCCAAAGATTTAAGTTTCTTGGATGTACACCTAACAATTCTAGTACTAATTATAGGTTCAAGTAGACAGAAAAGCCATGTGTAGAGAAACCACAACTGAGCACAACTTTGTCACACTGGGGAGCATGAATTCCAAAGTAGGGACAGGGTGCACCTTGGGCAGGCTTTTAGGGAGTGTGTGAGTGTTCATCTTGCCATAGTGTGTTATATCAGTGGGTGGAGACCTGCATAATGAGTGGCAAGGTGGTGGACTCTCATCTTGGGGAGGCCCACTATGTTCTCAAATGGAGGGACAGGAGTCTCTCAAGAGTATGGGTGGTGCCTAATAGAGGAGAATAGACCAGTATGTCAAGCCCTCAGATGGTACAAGTAACTATGAATCTTGTCTTTCAAGGACTGAAGCCTGGTGGTTGCTGTGGGTCCTGAGGGAAGGGGGAGGGAAGAAGAGAACAGATGGAGCAGGGGGTATTTTGGGGGCAATGGAAGTATTCTACATGATCTTGCTATGATTGATACAGGCCATATTAAATTACATCAAAATTTATAAAAGTGTATGGTCCAAAATGTAAACCATAATGTAAATGATTGACCATGGTTAGTAGCTATGTTTCAATATTTGTACATCAGTTGTAACAAATGTACCATCCATATATAAAATGTTATTAATAGGAGAAGGGGGAAAGGGGGGAGGTTGTTGGGCGTATGAGAGTCCCCTGTATTTGGTACATGACTTTTCTGTAACCTAAAACTTCTTTGAAGACAAAATGAAAAAAGCAACACACTGGGGGAACAAACAGAAGAAAATGTCACTACATATAGGACAACAGATCTTACAGTGATGAAAGGAAAAATGTCAAAAAAA
>JAKSZT010034297.1:3431455-3463266 GCA_026826555.1 Tolypeutes matacus | reverse complement strand
CCCATTAGATCTTGACTGTTCCCTTCTCCCCAGCCCCCCAGGGCCCATGAAACCCCCCTCTCCTAACCCATGGAATGTCAAGATTCACAGTTACATGCCCTGGGGATTTGAACCAGCACTTCCTAATCCATCCACCCCCCAGTGCTGTACCACCAAACCCAGGAACACCACCGCTCATCTGCCCCATCCCCCAACATGCAACCACACTCTATCCCTTTACCATAGATTATGTCCATATGGGAGATAACTGTTGTTATTATTTCATATTCTTGTTAATTGTATTTGGCTATTTTATTGGCTTCATTTTTGAAAAAGTTTTGCATTGCAGAAGGGTTGCAACTGTGGCAGGGGAAGATTATTGGTGTGGGGTTTAAGTGATGGGGGTACATGGGAGGAAACTCACCTGGGCATATATATAAGGCATATAAATGTGTTCAAATGTTCATTGGGCATTGTCATGGTGGGTGGAGATTCACACAATAACCGAAGGAATATCAAATTCCCATTCTGGGGAGCTCTGCCACATTCTCTAATGGAACAATTAGAATCCCCTGAGTACAGGGGCAGTGACTAGTGAAGGAGGATGGTCAGTTGAAGGGCCCTTGATATTGATGACTATGCTTATGAACCTTTACTCTTGAAATTGAAACTTAACCTAGTACTACAAGGTGCCTAAGAGTTGCCTCCTGGGAGCCTCCTTGTTGCTCAAATGTGGCCTCTCTCTAAGCTTAACTCTGCATATAAATACTTTACCTTCCCCCAAGCATGGGATGTGATTCCCGGGGATGAACCTCCCTGGCACCAAGGAATTACTACCGAGCACCAACTAGCACTGCAAGTGGAAAAAGACCTTGACCGAAAGTGGGAAAAGGTAAAGACAAATGAATTTTTATGGCTAACAGACTTAAAAGTGTGTTCGGAGGTCATTCCAGAGGTTATGCTTATGCACATCTCAGCAGGATTTCATTGACTACCAAAGTAGATACTATCACAAAGCTGGGCTCCTCAGGGCACTGGAGACATCCAGACACTATAGTCAGGGCAGATAGCTCAGGAGTTTGGTGCCTTGCCAGTGGGTCCTACTTTGGAATTTATGCTCCCCAGTGTGACAAAGATGTAGGATTTCTTTATATTTGCTAGATATTAGGCCCTAATTGGATAGAGGGTTTCCAAATATTTTCCCCAATTGGGTAGGCTGCCTTTTCAGTTTCTTGACAAACTCCTTTGAAATACAATTTTTTTTTTAATTTTAAGGAGGTCCTGTTTATTTTCTTTCATTTCTCATGCTTTGGGTGTAAAGTTTATGAAACCATTTCCTACTACAAGATCTTGTAGATAATTCCCTATATTATCTTCCAGGAGCTTTATGATCTTGGCTTTTATATTTAGATCTTTGATCCATCTTGTGTTAATTTTTGTGTAGGGTGTGAGATGGTGATTTTCTTTCATTCGTTTGGATATGGATATTCAGTTCCACAAGCACCATTGCGGTTGAAGAGGCCATTCTCTCCCAGTTGTGTGCGCTTAGTGACCTTGTTGACGATAGAAAATTTAAGACCATAGAAAAGGAAAGATAGATAAAGAGAAAAAGAATAATATAATAATAATAAAAAAAGAAGATAGAAAATGAACTGTAAAAGAGCCTGGAAAAAAATACATAACAAGAGTGAAAAATTATAAGATGTTTTTTTAAGAATTAAAAAGTACAATAAAGAAATCAAGCAAGAAGAAAAATGAAACTAGAAAAAGACAGAATAATGTAAAAGATGGGAAAAATGAAAAAAGATGAGAAGAAAAATGAAGACCAAACCAGAGAATGTGAAATGAAAGAAAAGCAATGAAAGATGGAAAAATGAAAGAAACAAAAGGAATAAAGAAAGCAAAGAGGAAAAGAAAAAAAAAAAGGAAACTAAGAACTAAAAAATAACTAAAGACCAAAAAACACCTAGGAAAGACAGTCTTTCCTCTTAGGCCATTAGGATCCATCTCAGAGTGCCAGTGCTCATAAGTCAATCATTCTATAGCCCACCCTCCACAAATAAGGTACCTGGTTTTAGAGAATAATATAAAGAATAAAAATAATAAATAAAAAATACAATAAATTAAATTAAAAATTAAAAATAAGAAATATAAAATAACAGAACAAAAAAACCTAAGAAAAAAATCTTGATCTATAAGTTCCCAGGCACAAGGTGCTGGCTGGATGCCTCACAGCTGCTGGATCACTCCCTGGTACCCCTTCCCTTAAACAGTACCAGAGATTGAACCAGAGATCTAATGGATGTGGGGCAGGCATCAATTCACTGAGCCACATACACTCCACAGGTTTAGTAGGCTTCTGAAAATTAATCTGTCTCTCCCCTCCCTCTATCTCCTTAAGGGAGTTCGGCTTCTAATAATTTGGGGGCTAGCTCTCTTGCCTTGCTTCTTTTCAGAGCTATTAGGCTCCTGTTAGCTTGCCCCTTCACTGATGTAGTTCCTCCTTCTCCCAGGGCAGGTGGCTGTTCGAACCTGCCTGATCCGAACCCCCTCTCCCTGTGGCTGTTTCAGTGCTGCCTGGGATCTTTTTTTCCCCTCTGGTCTGCCCACCTTATCTCCCCTCACCCTTATATACTTCTCTCTCTCTGAGTTTGCTGGGTGCCTGCCCCACATTTATTTGCCCTTCAACTCCCCCACAGATGGGTCCTTCTCAACCCCCACTTGCTGGGCTGGCTATATCTCAGATTCACAGTGGGCTCAACTGGCCAAACTCTCTGAAAAGAAACCATTCTCCATCCTCCTCCAGCCCCTTATTCTTCCCAGGTAGGAGGATTGTTTTGTCCCTCTAAATTGGCTGCATTGAGCCATGGATTTTACCCAGGCTATTTTCCTTGAGGGTGGAGGAGTTCCCAGCAGCAGGTGTGAGCAACTAATGGTTTTCATTTGGCTGCTTTGTCTCTCTGTCCCTCTCCCTCATGGATAGTGTGCAGCACCAAAGCAGTACTCACCCTCATTTTTGAAGGACAGCTTTGCCAGATACAGAATTCTTGGCTGGCAGTTTTTCTCTTTCAGTACTTTTAGACTCTATGGTTTCTGATGAGAGGTTGTCACTTAATGTTATTGAGGTTCCCTTGTATGTGATGGTTTCCTTTCTGTTGCTGCTTTCAGGATCCTCTATCTCTCAAATTTGACATTTTGCGTAGTAGCTGTCTTGGAGTAAGTCTATTCAGATTTATTTTGTTTGGGGTGTGTTGTCCTTCTTGGTTATGTCTTTCATAAGAGTTGGGAAGTTTTTGGTTATTATTTCCTCAAATATTCTTTCTGCCTCTTTTCTTTTCTCTTCCCCTTCTGGGACACTGATAACGAGTATGTTTGTGCATTTTGCATTGGCATTCAGTTCCCTGAGACCCTTTTTTATTTTTTTCCATTCTCTTCTCTTTCTATTCTCGTTTTTTCAAGTTCCGATGTTCTCTCCTTGATATCACTAGTTCTGTCCTCTACGAATTCAAATCTGCTGTTACGTGTCTTTAATGTCTTTTTAATTTTATCCATCTTGTCTTTCATTCCCATAAGCCCTGTTACTTATCTTTGCAGGCTTTCAAATTGTTCTTTATGCTCACTCAGTGTCTTCTTAATATGTTTTGTCTCATTAGTACCATTTTTTTCAATTCTTTGAATTGATTTAGTAGAGTTGTGTGATTATAATTGATTAGTAGTCTTAAATTCTATATATCTTCAGGATATTTGGTTTGTTCCTTTGGCTGGGCCATCTCTTCCTGTTTCCTAGTATGGCTTGTAAGTTTTTGCTGATTGCTAGGCATCTGAATATGTTGGTGAGTTTACTCTGATGGCCTTTGTTTACTCTGATTATCCTTTATTTTTGTGAGAGAGCTGAGCCCTGTCTGCAGTACATATTTATATATTATATAACATAAATCAAATTATATTAATACAAACTATTTTAAATGACATTACTGAATACCTGAAAAAGGCCACATATTAAGCTAGATACAGGATAGCAAGATATAAAGGTCCATACAAAGATCTTTTTTTCTTTCTCCAATGGTCAATCTGTCTTGATTTATGATGTGTTTGTTTACTTTTTGATTTGTTTAATTTGCTATTGAATGCCCTTTTAAGTAATGAAAAATTAGAATCTTAAATTATTAGCGTGGATTTTACCATTCTTTTTTATATTATGCAATGCCAATTTTCACTGCAAATTTCTAGAGAATTAAACTCTTATGTGATATCACTGAAATTATACAATTCTAATTTTGTGGATCTACCTTGGAGGATGCCTCTCCTGGTTAGGAGAGATAAAAACAAGACAGACTCAGAAAGACCGGAATGAAGAGGAGAGGTCCTTCCTACATAGGAGTCAACAGAGGGAGTGTTCAAGTGCACGAGGGATATTCTTGGGACAAAAGCAGACCCTCACAGGCTTCCAGGGGTTGCATCTCCCTCCGGATGCTGGAATTATTCAGTGCACCCTAGCCAGGTACAGGCCTGGGGAAATAGAGCTAGGCATCTTCCTTTCTCATGAACCTACCACCCCAACACATGGCAGACAGGTAATCTCCAAGGTACTTTATTTTATTTTATTTTTTAAGATTTTATTTATTTATTCATTTATCCCCCCCTTGCTGCTTGTGCTCGCTGGGTCAGCTAACCACGCCGTGCGGGCGGGCTTGCCTTCACCAGGAGGCCCCGGGAACCGAACCCGGGGCCTCCCATATGGTAAACGGGAGCCCTACTGATTGACCCACAGCCGCTTCCCTCCAAGGTACTTTAAACCTCTGTGCCAGGAAGCTCTTGGCAGCTGGATAGGGGTTGGAGAGCTGCCCCCACCACTAAGAAGCATCTCCCTCCCTGCTAGATGCTCTGGGATGTTGCTATCCCACCATGATGTCCCTCCTTTAGGGGCTGTGGGGCTTGGGGAGAGGAAGGCTAGGCTGGACTGGGATGCCAGGGGCTTGGTGAGAGAGTGGACAAATGAAGATGAGTTCCTGGGAGGTTGTGGCAGCTGTAGCAGGGCAACCACCTGTAAGCCAAGGCTCTCAGCTCTTACTCATGTTGCATTAACCCATCTTGCAAAGCACAAAAGCATAGATTAAATTATTAAGTATTTCAAGATGGTAACTGCAGAATATTAATACCTAAGCAGAAGCCCTTCTGAGGGCTTCTGAGGGGAGCAAGGGGTGGGGTGCTGTGCAGCTGCACTGGTTGTAGGCCCATGAAATCAGCTCTAAGAGAGATAGAAACCCAGTTTAATGGAACAATAAAAATATACATTTAGTGCAGAGTTGGCACAGAAGATGATGTGATTAACCCTGCAAGTCTAGTGGAGTAAAAGGAGAATTACTAGAGGAGTGAAGACCTGAGTTAGTTTTGAAATATGAATCTGAATTCTCTAAGCGAATGAAGGATGGGAAATGCCATTCTTGGCCCATGAAACCCTGTGTCCAAAGTCTTGGAAGTGTGGAATGTCATGGCTTATTTGAAAAGCTGAAAATGATGGTATAGTTGCAATGTGTCCATGTGGACATGCTCATATGTAACCATAAGGTAAAATAAGATGCAGGAGAAGGTAGGAGGCATTTAGAGGTTAGGTTTTATTGTGATGTAAATTGTCTTCTACCATAAGGACCTCAGGATTTGCTCTTTAGATATTTAGAAAGACTTAAGGCTTATGTAAACTCATATTTTTTGATATTTGCAATAGCAGCACCCCATTCTCCTGATTCCAAAAATCTATTTTAGTATCATAGGCTACTAAAGCAAATACCATGAAATGGTTTGACTTAAACATTAGGAATTTATTTGCCCATGGTTTTGAGGCTGGGAAAATGTCCAAATCAACCATGATCAAGGCAATGCTCCTTCCCTGAAGACTGTGGTATTCTGGGTTGGTGATCTTTGGTTCCTCTGTCACTTGGCAAGGCACATGGCAGCGCCTCCTGGTCTCTTCCTTGTCTTCTAGGTTCTTTTCAGCTTCTGGTTTCTGTGGCTTTCTCTCTGTCTAAATTTCATTCTCTTATTAAGGACTCCAGTAATAGAATTAAGACCTATCCTAATTGAGTTGGGCCACACCTTAACTGAAGTACCTTCATCAAAGGGTCCTACTTACAATGGGTTCACACCTGCAAGAATGGATTAGATTTAGGAATAGAGTTTTCTGGGGTACATATGGTTCCAAATCACCATAGACCCCTTTTTGGAGGATGGGAAGGGTAGGAGTTGCCCAAATCAAGGTGGATGTAGAATTACAAAAGAGATCCAATAGTCCACATGCATATTAACACTTATCAATCAATGAATGCTAAATTCTAACTAATATCATATGGATGTTCATAGAATTTGGATTTGGACTTATTAGAAAGGTTTCCTTAGTTCAAAGAAGTGAGGAATCCATGGTCTGTTAGAAATAAAAACACTGTTTATGAGCATGTTTATGTTTTGTGTATGTATGTGTGTAGTGTCAGTAGAGATGCAGATGCGGGGGACACATTCTTTTTTTTTTTTTGGGACACATTCTTTTGATTTGGATAAGAGAATATGTTATTAAGTACTGTAGAATTTGGCTTTTTTTTTTTTTTTTTGTCAATATCCTCGATTTTCATCTTGTTAACCTAACAAAAACAAAAGCAATTTTAATAAGCAATATTTTATTATTTAACCATGCACAAGAACAATACTAGGTGATGAACATGCATGAACTCTCATGCTCAAAACAATCCTGTTAGGTAAATATTCTTATTCCTATTTTATAAAGGAGGAGATTGAGGCTCCTGAGATTAAGAAACTTACTCAAAGTCCTGGAGTTCTTGATTAGCAGAGCCCATCATTCAAACCCAAATCATTCTTACTGTAAAACCATTGTTCTTTTCTCCATAATATATTTCTCAAAGTGTAGTCCATGGCTAACCTGTACTAGACTCACCTGGAGGTGCTTATTGAAAGTGTAGATTCCTGCCTAGAAATGCATTGAACATATTTAGGGGATGTCATTCATGGGACATCTCTGCCTGGGACCTATCTCTAGTCCTATAGAGTCTGAGGGTGGGACCCAAGAATCTGCATTAAACATCATACCGTTAAAAGAAGACAAATTGTACTTGGTGAAATTTTAAATGTCCATATAACATCTAAATTGGAGGAGGTAGGGAATGGCAAAACAGGACATGGTTATTGGTATAACAACAAGGCACCTTATTGTGTCCATTTTATTTTTAATTTTTTTAAATTAATTTTATTTTTTTAAAAATTTTGTCACTGAGTTTTATTTGCCTTTATAAACTGTTGCAAGGGAAAACATTATATATATATATTATAAAGAGTCCATCAATTCACTTTACTTATTTATTTTTTTCCCACCTCACTGTTACAATTTCTTCCATTGCTTGAATCACAATATGTCTACACAGAATCCCATTAAGTCCACTCTAGTCCATAGCTCTTTCCCCAATCCTGAGGGGACTGGGATGGTGATGTCCACTCCACCTCCAAGTGAGAATGGGCTTATATCCCATGGATATGGTGGATGGGATTATCCTTCCTGCAGCTACAGGCTCTCTCCATTCCCTGGGATGGTCATTGTCCATCATTGTCTCCTCACCAGGTGACTTGGGTGAGTCCATTGAGTTGTAGAGTAGGAGTTGCAGCTCCACCGAGATTCCAGGCACAGCTGGCACATAGGTAGGCCAGAGGCTCCAGTCTCTGGAAGTACACTTACAAACTTTAGCATCACATGTAGGTTTGAATGGAAGGAACTGATGGACCATGTGCAGGGAGGACTTATTTGAGTCAAACTCTGTCACTCTCAGGAGCACAGATTTTAAAGTAGAGCCCACTGATAAGGCGTCAATCTCTGGGGCTATCCCCCCTTATATAGGACCTGGGTGTCTCCAGAGCCCTCAGGAGCCCCTCTGTGTGGGGTGATATCCACTTTGGCGTTCTATGAGATCCTACTGAGGTGTGCGTAAGCGTTACCTCTGGGATGACCTCCCGACTCTCTTTGAAGTCTCTTAGCCACATGAACTCATTTGTCTTTACCTTTTCCCCCTTTTATTCAAGGTCTTTTTCCAGTCGTGTTTCCAGTTGGCACCTGGTATTAATCCCTCGTTGCCAGGGAGGCTCATCCCCGGGAGTCATGTCTCACATTGGGGGGAAAGTAATGCATTCATATGCTGAGTTTGGCTTAGAGAGAGGCCACATTTGAGCAACAAGGAGGCTCTCAGATGGCAACCCTTAGGCACCCCATAACAGTAGGCCAAGCTTCAATTACAAGAGCAAAGACTCATAAGGCTAGTCATCAATAAAAAGAACCCTTCCGTGGGCCATCCTCTTTTGCCAGACACTGCCCCTGCACTCAGGGTACTGTTGCTGCTCCCTTGGAGAATGTGGCAGAGCTCTCCAGGCTGGGAATTCAGATTCCCTCATTTATTGAGTGATTGTCTACCCACCGTGACCATGCCCCATCCCTTGATCATTTGAACAATTTTATATATCTTTCATGTATATCAGATGAACTTACTCCCATGAATCCCCCACCCCAGACACCCCCCACCAATGATCCTCTGCAGCCCCCATTGTAACCCTTCTGTGATCTAAACCTTCCTTGAAGATGAAGCCCATAATAACCAAATGCAATTAATAGGAAAATGAAATAATAATGATAAGCTTAAGTGCAAGAGATAAAATACAAGGAAACTCAGAAAAAAAAACTAAAAATAAAATATAATTATCAGATTGGGACATTCAAAAAAATGGGAAAAAACAAAAAAATTCCTTTTTAAAAATTTATTCTTTTTTCCTTTTATCACTGCATTATTGGATGTCCAGTGTGCTGTGACACCTTCCCCCTCTCATTCTCCAGTGTCTCCCAAATTTTCATTTAATTTTCAAAGAAGTTTTAGGTAACAGCAAAGTCTCACACGGAATACTAGAGATTCCCATATACCCAACTTCCCTCCCCCTTCCCTACCCCATATTAAAACCTTTCTTTTTTTTTATGGATGTTAGCATTGTTATAACTGTTATACAGAGAGTGAGATATAGCAACTAAACATTGTCAATGGTTTAAGTATAGTTTACAATTTAGATGGTACAGTTTAATAATTTTTTATGATATTTACCATATCCTGTGTCCATTACTGCAAGGTAATGAAAAACATTTCCCATGACCTATTCTGTCCATTTTAAAGAACGCTTACATCCACACTGCTGAATATTCACTGGCCTTGAACATTTCCAAGGACTTCAAGAATTGGGTACCAATTTTTATCATTGGGTGATGTGTGCTGTGACTGTGACCTGGGCCATTAGAGCAGCTGCATGTAGTAATAAGTTTTGCATAGAACATCAAATATCCATTTTCTGACCTTAGAGCTGATTGGGATTTTTGTAATCTTTGTTTATTTTGGGAAGTAGTTTAGTCTTTATTTATTCTAAGAAAATGTCCAGTTTAGCTCCAGTTCAAATACTGTATAATCCAGCTCTCCGATGTAAACACTCCAGAGCTGAACTTGATCAAACTTAATACATTCCATTTTGTAACGTAATAACCAATTTTAAATCCAACTGCATTAGGAAACGACCAAGAATGTAAGGGCAATTTAAAGCCTAATGATTGTATTTGCTGCTGCTGATGGTGATGATGATGCCCTTCCCTAAAATGACTCTGACCAAGGAAAGCAAAGCAGTGCAATGGATTTCAAGCTTCTAAATTAAACCAAAAAAAAAAAAAAAAAAAAAAAAAAAAAAAAGGAGAAGAAGAAAAGAAAATGGTTTCACCCAGGAAATGCCTTGCTATTTCCTCAAAGTAAAACAAAAATAATTTTCAGTGGATATACTTCTATTTTCCCTAGCCCAGACCCCAAACCAGGAAAGACAAAGTTTATAGCTTCTCACCTGTGTCCTGCTGACTCTGGATATTCAATAAATATTTCCCATTCCTCGCTTTGTGGCTATTGGCTTGCTGCAGGAAGCAGCATAAGCTTCAGGGTTAAGAGAACGTGTACTGGAACAGACTGGTTATGAATTGGGGTTCTGCCTCTTTATAATTCGGTATATAAAGTGGGCTTCTACTCTATCACCTACAAAGGGGTATTTATAAGAGGATCTACTTCATAGGGCTTCTTTTGAATATTAAACGAGGCGATATATATATATATATAAAACAGCCCACAGGTTGCCATGCATTAAGTTCTCAAAAATGTCAGCTCTTATAAATAATAAATTATAGATTTAGTGAAGCCTCTTCTCAGGATAATTAGTTTAGAGGTCTAGATTTGGATAGAGTCAGTCAATGGGCTAGGAGATGAGAGAGGAAGTGTTGATGCATCACAGCTTAACTTGTGGAGAGTAAACCTGAGAGTAGTGCAATGTAGCTTCTTAGAAGGAAGGCGAAACAGGACCTTGCATGGATTGAGTTCTAGCATGAAGCACTGTGCTCTGTGCTCCACCTTCATTAATTCATGTATCTAGGTTTGGAACTTTGAGAATTAACCAGAACACAAGAGCCAGGAAAAATGGAATATTTTTCTTTTAATTTATGGAAGGTTATGTGGTATGGTAGAAATAGCCTTCTTATAATCCCTAAAATTTACTTGCTCTGAAAACCTGGGCAAGTCATTTCTTCTCTAGGGGCCTCTACTTTTGCATCTGTAAAATGGGGATAACAGTGCTTGCTATACCCCATAGGATGGGGGTATAATCCTGAGATGATGAGAAGAACATTTGTATAATATTACAGCTTACAGATGAATTTTTCTGGCATTCTAATGTAATAATTTGTCCTCTACTTTTTTTTTATTCTGCCAGAGAGGCCCTCTTCTACCCTGTTTGAGGAACTTTTGTCATCCTTCCAGACACATCAAAATGTCCTCTCCTTTGTGTAGCCTTCCTAACTCCTCCCACCTACCCTCCCTCAATTGGCTATTCCTTCTGTAGACATGCAGAAATTTCCATCTACCTCTTTTCAATTACATCAGATTACCTTATGATTTTCTGCATGTCTGTCTCCTTCTCCAGACAGCAAGCTTCTTGAAACAAAGGCTTATTCATTTTTGTATCTCTAGTACCTGGGGTGGCATCTGGTTAAGAGAGAGCACTCAATACACAACATTAGTAATATTAGCCCCATCAATATTAGAACTATTAGTAACATTAGAGAGGCACCTCTATTTCAGTTTTGGACATGTTACATCTAGGGATGAAATCAGAAATCAAAGAAGAAATTTTCATTATGCTTCATATAAAGCATGAAAAAAAAATTCTAGAACACCAACCATATCTCAGGAATGATAGTGCCATTTTAATATAATGCCATATATAACCTTTCATAGCATACATTACATTAGTCATATCCCTTCTTCAAAATGGATGCTATATATTTCTAACTCTAACTGTTAAAAGCATCTTGTGACTTCTTTCTGCATTCAGCTGCTCTCCCACCCTGTCACAACCTAAATTCAAACACTTCCTGACATAGTTCCTTCCATTTTTTTCTCAACAGCTGTTCATCTTGTCATTAACTACCAAAGTCCCAGAACTTTTCATTTTGTTTTGTTTATTGTTATTTTTTTTCATAAGAAATAAATTTAATTCAAGGTGGTTAGTGAATGTAAGGCTTGTAACCCCTTCAAGAAAATTAAAAGAATCCAGTGACAAAAGAAGCACTGTGTACGGTCTCAAATAGCTGAAGGTACAATGAACTCCCTATTTTACAAAGTACAAAACAGTTCATACAAAAACAATACAATGTGCAAAAACCATTTTCATAAGCGGCAATTTATAAAATGAAAATGAAAGAAAAGTCATTCTTGTTATTCCTTCAATTTCTTTCATATTTCCATAGTTCTATTTCCTAATGTGTAGATGACCTTAAATTTGAAAATCTGATGGTATTTCCAGGACCAAAGAGAAGAACCACTAGCTTGCTTTTAATCAAATTTTCTTTTTTTTAACCTTTCAAACTTGTTAAAGCTTTATCCAGACGGAATCAACCAGAAGGCAAGACTGTAGGGGAAAATAGTCTTCCAACACTTCTCATGTAAATCCAAACTTCAAAAACTTAAACAGTTTCCTTTTGTGGCTGTTTACAAGTTTATTTCTGAGTTGCAAATATTATTTCCCCTTCCTCATGTTTTTAGAATTTCCTGTATTCCCCCATTCAATGTTGGCTGCCACAACTCGACAGACAGAAAGCGTGAGGACCTTCTTTTTCTTGCATCTGTAGTGGAAACCTTAGCATTAACTGCTCTAGGTCTGTCAGATGCATCTGATTTATTTTTAATATAAAAAGACTAAAGTAATTTTTTAAAAGGAATGAATGAATCAGTTTCATTTATTTTATATTAAATTATAAGCTATCTGAAAAACAAGGATATAGAAATCATATATACATATTTCAGAACATTAGTTTGATATTTAACATATTAACATTTCAAAAGAAATGCAATGATCTATCTCCCTCTGACTCCAGTTGTCATCAGTGGCTGTAGGAGAGATGTTGTTTCTGTTCATTGTGAGCACATACCATTTTCAGAGCTTAAGCTGTACTTTTTCATTACATCCACTTTACATTATATCACATTATATCCAGGATTGAGGAGTTACCACACTTTGGGTATGCTGACACGAAGTGGAGGTACAACCAGTTGTTTGTGCACCCTCATAATAAGGTTGATTAACCTGGGCAGTTGAGAATATGTTTAAAACCCTTGACCAACAGCACTTGGATTTCCTTATGGTCCCATCTCTGTCTCTAGCTGAGTGGACATGAAATCAATATGCGTTCATGGAGAGCTGGACCCTGCGAGATACATTCTAAATAATGCAGCATATAGTAACAGTCAGATGGTGCATAATTCCCTCTATCTAAAACAAAATTGATTTTTGCCCTCTTAACTATTATCCCTCCTCTGCAGAGGGATCTATTTTCATTTAAAGTTTCAAATTTTTCAGCCATGCACCATAAACGAACACTAAAAGATTTCATAATATTCTCAAGATTGTCCACTCTCAGCAGCAAAGTGCCACTAAGAACGCCAACAGCTAAGAAGTAATAAACGGTCAAAAGCTCTGTTGCAAAGGCTCTGAAAAATCCCTCTCCCTTCATAGATCAGCAGGATGCAGCTCTGCTTACACTTTCAGGCCGTGATCTAGAAAGTTGCCTTTGGCTTTATTTGACCTCTTTTCTCCATGGCAGAAAGGGAGAGAAAAACACTCACAAGATGGAAAAAAAGAACTGAATGGTATGCTTCTTGTTTCTGCCAACTCAATGTCTGCTAAAAAAAAAAAAAAAAAAAAAGGAAGGAAAGGAGGAAGGAAGGGAGGGAAGGAGGGAGGGAGAGAAGGAAAGATGAATAATGAAGGAAGAAAAGAAGAAAGAGAACAAAAGAAAGATAACTACAGTCCAAGGAAATGTTTCATAACCTGTGTAGGAATCTCCTGGTGAGCTTGTTAAATTGCTGCTTCTGTAGGTCTGCGCTAAGGCCTGAGACTCTGCATTTCTAATAAGGTCCCAGGTGCTGCTGCTGGTGCAGGGGCCACGTTTGAGGAGAGTGTGCTGGGCAGAATTCTAAAGCTGCCTCTCACCCGGCAAGATTCATGGACCTTGGGTTGTCAATCAAATGGCATTCCAGGGACCACTGTGAAGGTAGTTTGCAGTTGTAATTAAAGTCCCAAGTCAGGTGACCTTAAGCTATGGAGGTTATCCAGGTGGACCTGATCTAATCATAGGAGACCTTTAAAAAAGCAGCAGAGGAAGGCAAAAGGGAAGCCAGAGAAATTTTATGCTTCAACACTCTGTGGCTGCTTTGAACATGGATGGGGCATGTGAGAAGGAAGGTGGCTTCCTTGGGGAGGTGAGGGTGACCTCCATCTGTCAGCCAGCAAGGAAATGGGGACCTCTGACTTGACCTACACCTGTAAGGAACTGGGGTGGTGGTGGGGTGAGGTGGGGGCGAGCTGTTCACCCTTAAGGCCTCCAGAAAAGAATGCAGCACTATCATCACCTGGATTTCTGCTTTGTGAGTTGCCTCACGTTGTGCCCAGACTCCTGATCCACAGAAACGGTGAGATAGTAAATGGGTGTTGCTTTAAGCTGCTAAATTTATGGTAATTTGTTACACAGCAAGAGAAAATTAATACAATTTGGAAGGTTCTAATACTATAGAGCCAATTAAAATGTTGCTATTCCCATATAGGTAAGAAAGAAGTTTTGATCATTTTTCCTCAATATAAATGGATAGAGTTGTTTTTAATGCAGAACACAAAGATTTTACGGTTAGCAGCATACATAGAGTAGGCTCATCGTAAATCTTTCTGCCATCACTTCTTTGTCTTTGGAGGAATCTTTAAACCTCTCTGGGTCTCTGTTTATTTAGCTTTTTTTTTTTTTTTCTCCGAAGAATTAATTGTACCTATTCTAAGTACCTGCTAGAGAGATGTTAGGAGCAGCATATAAGATAAGTGAAAAAGTCCTGTAAACTGTGAAAATTTTAGACATATATACAGAATCAGATACCGCACACATTTAAATTATGCCTCATTGAACCTTTCTTTGGTCATAAAAAGTTCTTCAGATCTTAAAATACCATAACTTATTGTTCAAAAATCTCATCATTCCAAGTGAGAGTAGATGAAGTAAACATAAACACTTTGAAAATACTTTGCTGTCATCCACTCTTTTTATGGAAGATAGTAATTTAATCGCAGAGTCTCTGATACAAATGTATATCATGTCTTCTTTAAAAGCTGTAAAGTAAATGCTGTATTTTATTGGATTAATTGGAGGAACCAGTCTATTCCAACTTGCTTTCTCCTTTGCTGTCAAATGCACTTAGGTAGCCTGTAAATAATTCAGGTATTATTTGCAAACAAGATTGTTCTCAGATGAACAGAATGGAAATTGCTGAGAGATAGGATATAGGTGAGTTGTGAGTTAGGAAGGAGCAATACAGAAACGCACTCAGGGTTAACAGAAGAGTTATCTAATATTTAATATCTTCCCCATGTGTGGTGGCAAATCATTATTTTATGGTAACCTTTCTTCTCTTTTTAGTGTGTGTTAACTTTCTGTAGTGAGCAGATGTGGCCACACACATTCTGTTTGGCATAAGGCAGATGCTAGTCTCCGAAATGGGTGCCCAGTTCCAAGGGCAACATCTGGATTTCTGGCTCGGCTGTATTCCTGTCTGTGCTTGTGGCTATACAATGCCCCCCCGGAGACATTTTATGATTAGTTTGCAACAGAGTTGGCATGAGTATCCTGTCTCCTTGGCAACCATTTTCCCTTTGAATCTTATACATCTGCTCAGTAATATACAGTATTTGGGAAACTGCTTCCCACCTCATTTCTAATCTCAGAGCAGATGACAGAGGACTTTTTCTGGATAGGATATCATTTTCCCTGGTGTCTAAAGCAATTGTTTATTACAACCAGTTCAAACTAGAGAGTACACCACCCCCCTCAAGGCCACCATACTTAAGACAAAAGTGCTAAACTCTAATGAACACTCTGAGGCACATCTTGAACTAGTAAGGATTTTTCAAAAGCCAGGAGGGAGCTTGGTAGTTGCAACAGCCTGCCCAGGCTTCTTTCTTGGATGAGGAGAGCCTAGTTGGATGAACCTGTACCTTCATTTTTTTTTTTTTTTTGTACCTTCATTTTTAAAGTCTCTTTTTTATTGCCAGGTCCTTGCTGCAGTAAGAACTCAGACTTCCTTATCGGAAACAGCATTAAGCTATGACTTTATTAACTTCTTCCTAGCAAAAGGCTATTGTTAACCAGGTGGTTTCCCTCAGGCTGCTCTTTTATCTGAAGAGAAACAGGGATGTGATTCAGGTATTTGGCAAAACTGAGTCAGCTAATAGCTATTCCCCCTAGTAATACTGGAGAAGGGATTGCATTGTCAAAGATGAACTCTACTTCCCAGCCCATCCCTGTACAGTTCCATTATTAAGGGATTTGAATTATGGGAGGACGGTACAGAGTTAAAAGTTCATGAGTATCTACTATGATCAGGCATTTATAGAAGGTAATTACTAAATTTTTGGAGTCATCTTTTAGAATTGGTTTGTGCATTCTCATTTTATGGGATTGGGTGAGGAGATTGAGTTTCAGAAAAGTTAATCAATTTGAGAGTGAAGTAGGCAAAATATAGGCTTTAGCATTTTTATTCCAATTGCTTATGTATAGGAACAGTTTAAAGGATAATCAAAGCAAAGGCACAAAGGACACAGAATCTAATAGGATTCTGGTGGAAGTTGTTGCCAAGGAAGCTAGCCTGCAAAAATTAGCTTAGCGTTGCTTCATTTTTTGGAAGAGTTGGGATTATCAGGATGAGAATAAAGATTTTTACGAACAGAGGGAATAGCTCAAGCTAAGGTCCAGCAGCAAGAAAAAGAGGTCAAAAAGTGTACAGAAGTTGCTGAAAGAGTTAATTTGCCTCTACTATTTCATGAAAAACCTAATCTCAAATGCTACCATTGGAAGCCTCCTAAATTATCACCCTAACATACTCCACCCTACTACCAAAAAATAGAAAGAAATTCCCAGACAGAGGTATTTCCAGAAGCTGTGATAACCAGCCCTTCAATCATGAAGATGGAGCTGTGAGACTCAGCAGACTATTAATAATAAATAATTTGATAATTTATTGTACATTATTAGTGTTTTTATGATTCTTTTTGTTCCTTTGTTCATCTCAAACTATTTCTCCATCTCTCAGTTCTTTGCATGAAGAACTACCATTGGTGGACCCCAGGACACAAGTAATATGGAGAGCCATGTGCCATATGCCTGAATGTAGAAAAGGTATAAAACAGATTACCAGACAATTAAATAAATATATGTGTATATCTTATGACAGATTCACCTTCTAATGACCTGGAATGCCAAGTTGGAATTTAGAAATTTCAGACTCCTTGGAAATTTGCATTGGTACTTGGAGGTGTGAGAAACAGCATTCCGTAGACTCCAGGCCATGATCTGTCCCCTTCCCCATCCCAATTCTGGCTTCAGCCTGTACTACAAGGAGCTCACAAGGCATGTGTGTGAATCCCCAGCCGCCTGTGTCAAAACATTGTCCATAATTCCCTCAAACAGCTGCCCATTCGTCATCCCTCAGGCTTAGGGACACACAAACACTGATGATTCGGTCCATCTTCGAAAGACGGACAAGAGGTGTGCACCACATTTGGAAGCAGGTTTGGGGCGTTTGGGGCAAGGAATTATGGTTGGCCAGGTACCTGGGCATGGTTCAGGAGGGGACCTTCAGGGGGCCTGTCCCCTTTGCCCTGGAGACTTTTATTCTTTTGAGAAAGGTGATGGGAGGCGAACCAGAATAGCGGACCTCTAAAGCTCAGGAAGGGTGACCTAAAGTCCTGGTCAGCTCAGGACTGAGGAGGTCCCAGGATCCTTGACTTAAGTCCTAAAAATTGAGAAAGTCTCAGTCCAATGGGAATAACTTGGTCAGTCTTCTGGGGCCCAAGGCAGGGTCCCTCTTATTCAGATCTACGGGCAGTGCCACCTTTTCACATCACATTCTTTCTGCTCCAGAAAATATGTACCCATTCTATATACCTCATTAACTCTTTTTCATCCGTCAGATGTTAGATCAATAATCTCTTCAGCAGGGAAGAATTGTCTGCCTGTTTCTTAGCCTAACACTTCCACAGCAATATGTGCCACCCCCTCATGCTCTCGTCATGGTTGCAAATTTATACATATGTCTCATGACAGATACTTTTTTGATCAGGACTTAGTATGCTTGCCACACATGCTACTTTGTTAAGCACAATTGCTCATTCTCAAGTGCTCAAGAGCGGATATAGACACTTTCATTTTAGGGCAGTGCCTTAGGATGTAAAATACGCAGCCCTGGAAAGAACAGTGATTTCCTCTGGAGGCCCTGAGAGGATTCCTCTAAAAGTGCTTGGATAGAGAAAAAGTCTTTCAGAAAAGTTTCCTCTTCCCTATGAGACTAAATAGAGTTTCAGCAAATTCCTAGGTTTCTATGCATTATCTCTTTTGGATTTTGTGGCAAACTCTTCTTTAGAAAGTGGGGTGCCAACCCAATTATTTGATTGATCAACAAACATTTATTGAACCTATACAGTGCCTGCCTCTCCAAATAAAGGTTATTGTTTAAGTTAGCCGTCAGTGCTGAAATGAAAGTAAAACAAGGTAATGAGGCAAATCCCCCTCTCCTTGGAGAAGTGTGTTCAGGGAAGGCATTTCCAAGGAGGCGACATTTGATCTGGCTGTAGAAGATTTATTTATTTATTTAAATAGTTTGATAGAATTGATGCGTGTGTGTGTGTATAAATGAGCCATCCAGGGAACAGGAGAAGGGACAGCGCAGGACAAAGGGTGGGAGGCAGAAAGGATTCTGCAGGTATGTGTCAGAGAAGGAAGAGGACTGCAGATGGAATCTGGGCACAGTGGAAAGAATGGGATGAGATGTGGCTGGAGAGACCAGAAGGTACAGGACTTTTTAAAAAAATCCATTTTATTGATACATATTAATAAGCATTCATCCATCCAAAGTGTACAATCAATGGTATTCGGTGTAATCACATATTTGTGCATTCATCACTTCAATCATTCTTAGAGCACTTTCATTATTCCAATAATAATAATAAACAAAAATAAACAAAACTCATCACCTATCCGTCTCTCTATGCTTCACCTGCTGTGCACACCTGCTATTCTTTTTTCTTCTCTCTAGAATATTTGTATTTATATTTTGAAAAATCAGTCATATATGCGATATCACACGTATTCACGTTTTGCATGAGGTTTTAATTTCTTATACAAGTCCCATGTTACAGTTTTTAGCTTTACTTCTAGTAATATATACCTTAGACTTTTTTCCCTTTCAACCATTTTCAGACTCATAAATGGCTCTGCTAGTTACAAAAACACCATGATATGCTTTCACCATTTCTATTCATTTCCAAAGATTTACAAACAACCTTTTTTTTTTTTTTATTTTTACCAGTTCTATACAGATTAACCCTCAGCTTTCCACTCTTTACCCTCCTTCTATTTTCTGGTGACCTATATTCTAATTATTAACTGCATGAGTTTACACAATATATTTAGTTCATCATAGCATGATAATGCAGTATTTGTGGTACAGGACTTTTGATGCCACGGTGAGGAGTTGGTAAGGTGTGAAGGACTGCCTCCCACCCCCATATAGAGACATAGCATGCAGGGTCTTAGTATGGAACAGCTGGCTCCTGACATTGGCATGTTGACAGGACAGGACAGGGCACCCAACTCATCTCTGTAGAAATAAAGGAGGACATAAAATGAGGAGAGGAGAAAAACCAGGAAATCATCAGTTCCCAATAACTACTAGCTATGCTTATTAAAACGCCAGAGAGCTGCTGAACACTTTAAAAATAGCCACAGTGTCTATTTTCCTCACATGTATAATGGGGATGATAATATTTTCTCTCCAATTGCGTGGTCAGGTTACACATACAAATTTACACAATTATTAAGTCCCTGAAGCAGGATATGAAAACGAAGTGGTTTGACTCCAGAGTCAGATTCAGAAACAATTACTCCATACAGCCACCCTTATTGAAGAATGGAGGGGCTGGTATGGAGTAAAGCTGGGGGAGGCTGGTTGATGCCAGGAGCACAGCTTTGGTGACTGAGGATGTTATTAAGTACAACATAAACTCAGGTTTTCATAGAAACATGTCCTCAAAAATATAAAATAATAATCTATTAAAACAAACTATTACATGGAAATTTATTTAAAAATCCCAATACAAAGAGGTAAGCCATCCCTGTAACCTGCTCTGTTGTTGTCCATAATCTTTCTGCAGTATATTAACATATATTTAAAATAAAACATCTAAATTGCATCATATTCCTTTAATTACATGATCCTTTGGCATTAAATATGCTTTCAAATGATTATATTGTCTGCATATACTAGTTTATCATAGATACTATATATTTTTTTACCTAGTACATGTTAAAAACATTTCTATTGTAATAACATATATACTACTCACAGTTTCCCACTTTTACCACTTTCAAGTGTGCAATTCAATAGTATTAATTACATTGACAATATTGTGCTACCATCATCAACATCCATTACCTCAATTTTTCATCATCCAGACACTCTGCACCTTTTTAGCATTAACTACCCCTCTTCTCCCATTCCCTTTTGTAATCACTTCATTTGTTTTCAATTTATTATTACTACATCCAATGCTATAATGAATATCCATATAAAAAATTAAAGTCAAATATCTATTTCTCTAAGTAGTTTGATAGAATTGAAGTATATATGTATATGCTAATATATGGGATACCAGCCTTTTTCTTTTTCTTCTCTGCCCTTTTCACAATGCCCTCCCCATATTAGGCCTATATTAGTGTCTGGCTTGTAATAAGAGTTCAATAATTATTTGTTGAATGAAAGACTGAATGCGGTTCTTGAGGCAAAGGATATGAGTCTGTCCAAGAGAAAAGGTCTTTTAAAGGACTCAGAATAGAGTGGACACTAGGACTTTAGCAAGGTGCAAACTAATCTAGGCTTTGCCTTTCTGCTTTGATGTGCACACCCTGTAAAACAGAAGTCATCCCTGATTGCCCTGTGTTCAGACAGTCCTGGGGTGCACTCATTTCGTGGTATGCACCAGAACACCAATCTTCACTTAACACAGTTAATGATATAATTTTTATTTTTAAAAGGCAGTGCTGATGTTTCTACTAGCTTCAGAAGATGTTTCAAATCTGGTTGTGGAGTCATTCTCTTTCCAATTAAGCAGTGGGGGGATTCAATTACAAGCTGTGGGAAGCGATGAGTTTGTGTCAATAAACCAGCAGTGGTATTAAGGGTGGTTGTCTGGTTTGCAAACATTAGCAGCTTGAATCCTAAAGGCATATGCTTTTGAAATTATCTAACTATCGCTTCCCATGTAGACAGGATTAAGAATACCTGAAATCCAGCCCTGGGTTTCCTTTGGAAACATTTTCTCCCATAGAACTCACAGCGAATTTGGGTAGTAAAGTAGCATATTAAAGGGCTTCATTAGGAACTTGTTAAGGAGATTAAAGCCATTTTAAAAAATGGTGTCAGAAAACTATCCAAAAGAAAAAATAATTTGTTACAGGATCTTTTTAGGGAGGGAACAAGGAAGGTACAAATGAAATTATATATTTTTAGAGATGATAGGGCTTTTGAATACACACATATAAAATACACACACACATACACACATTACTCAAAACAGGAAACTGAGGCCTCAAAAGGCGAAAGGACTGCCTAAGGCCTATCAACTAACTAGCATAGATAAGAGCCTACTATGTGTCAGGTGCTCTGCCAAGGGTCAAATATCAAAAAAGGAATAAGCCTTAATACCTGTCCTCGAGGAATATACAACCCAGCGAGGATCAACATTCTTTTCCTTTAGTTCCCTTGACTAACTAAACCATGCTGATCGCTTTGCAAAGAAGTTAGTTTTCCAACTATTTCAATAGTCACCTTAGTTGTCTTTGCTCTTGCTTTTTTTCACTATTTTTCTACTTTGCAATACAATTTAAAGTTGTTTTTTTATAAGTGATTTATTGAAAAAAAAGTTCCTGATAGGACAGATTGAGAATATTTGGACTTTATGTTCTTTCTTTGGAAAGAAAAATTATTCTTTTACAATGTAACATATTTCCAAACTCCTATTGTTTCCAAAGAGAGGGCTAGTTCCACTTACTTCCCCATGAAGCTGGAAGTAATTCCAGCTTCTCACAATTTACCACTCATTGTTCCCTTGGGGGAACACACTAGTTCATGCCCAGCTCAATCCTGTTGTCTCCATCTGATCTGCTCATACACGAGGTAAGCTTGGCATATAGTTGGGGCAGACTGCAGCGGTCTGGCTCTAGCCTTAAATTTTGAGTGAAATGTTAACACGACCATTTGGTTTCAGATTTAAAACTGCATTTGCTCATCATCTTTTCAGAAACAAAGCTTAAATTTTGACCTTCATCTCTCTAATTATTGGTCTCTAAATTGGGTTCCAGACATGGAAAGGGGGAGAAAGAAGTTTTAACTGGACAGAGAGGAATCCTGAACCACAATACAAAGGGTGGACTAAAGAACAACTCTGTAGTAGCTATTTTATTAATGAATGTCCCTGTTTTTCAAGCAGAGAAAACCATCTCCACTAAATGGTCCCTCGAGTCTGTGCTTTCCTGGTTAGCAAGGCAAGAGACAGAATAAACAAGTTGGCCCTTGCTTTTTTTTCCTTCTTTCAAAAACCACCAATTGGTAGGGGAAAGGGAAGGAAAGTGGTACACAGAGTAAATTAAATCAAGGCTTCAAAACTTTAATTCTGTAAGCTAATAGAGAATTTAAGTTGTTCTGGGGAGCTTCAGTTAACCAGGTATAGTCAGGTAGAATTTTAATTTCACCTTTTTCTCTTTTTTTTTTTCTTTTGATCTTTTATCATTTGGAAGGTGTGTGTGTGTGTGTGTGTGTGTGTGGAGTGGTAGTAGGGTGGTCTTTTATGAATTATGACTCTATTAATGTCTCTTTTTATTTTCTAATTATACTAATGCTGCCTTGTAGAGCAGTAGAAAGCTCAAGTCTTTAAAGTAGAATCACTTTTCCAGGATGGAACTGGGAATTTGGTACATGTGAGTGAGTATGTATATGTGAGTATGGATTGGCAAATGCACCTTCAGGCTCAGGCATGTGAGACAGGAGGAAGTGGTTAAGGGAAAGGTAGGAAAGGACTGGAAAAATTGGCTCTACCTGCTTCTCTTTTCCACACAAAGAGGGAGTTGATGATCTGAAATGGATTCTATTTGGGAGTGTGGGAGACTGAATAATGGCCACCAAAAATATCGGAGTCCTAATCCTGAGACCCTGTGAATCTGGACTTCTTGATTATATTATGGATCTTAAGATGGGGGATTATCTTCAATTATCTCACAGAGTCCTTATAAGAAAGAGGCATGAGGGTAAGGGAGAAGGGAATGGGGTGATGGAAGCAGAAGTTAAAAATGACATGAGGAAGGAACCACAAGCCAAGGAATGCAGGTGGCCTCTGGAAACTGGAAAAGGTAAAAACAAACAAAAACAAAAACAAAAAAACCTGAACTCTCCTCCAGAGCCTCCAGAAGGAAAGCAGGCTTGCCAACCCATTTGAGACTTCTGACCTCCAGAACTATAAGATTTTTGTTGTGTGAAGCCTCTAGGCTTGGTGGTCATTTGTTATAGCAGCAATAAGAAACTAATACATGAGTGATTAATGACCAAATGGTAAAATAATCAATGTCGTGCAATTCTGATTTCCCGATATTGTGGCAAGTTAAATATATACTTACTTTTGTACATATATGACGTTCCTAATGAGGGCATCTTAAGAATTTTTTTTTTTTTTTTACCCTCTATTTCTCTGCCTACTGAGGGCACTTTGATTTCTAGAATTGCAGGTATATTCCAAGGCTTAGATGTTTCTGCAAGACTGACTGCCAGTGGATAGCCAACAAGTGCTTATTTGGGAGCATCTGTGAACAACCTGGGTCAGGGATTAACCCCTTTAATCCTCTACCAAAACATTTAGTGAACTACTATTATGAATAAGCTTTTAAACAAAAAGGATTAGACTTGGGGCCTAGGCCTGGGTTTAGGCAGAAAGGAATGGAGATTAAATGGGTCTGAGAGCCAGGCTGGTAGCAAATGTTGAGGCTTCATTAAGAAACTAAAAGCCCATTAAAGACTGTAGAGCCATTCTTTTCTAAGCTGTTCAGTTCACGTTTTACATAAGGAAATATGTTTAATAGTGTATTCAAGAAATAATTGGATTTTAAAAACCCTAAAATTAATTATAATATAAAATTATTTCATTTTCCCTTAATCAAAATAGAGTAGTAAAATTTTGAGTGTCTTGACTAAAGATATTTTTTCCATATAAACTTCCATTTTGAAGTCCAGATTTTAATAGTTTTAAAAGATATTTTTTAAGAAACCCTAAACTTTACTATTATAGTTAAAATTGGATTATAAAATCAATCTAATATAAATTGAATCATTAAGTGAATTTTAAAAGAAATAATTCGATTTCATTAAGGAATTGTACCACTTGTATTACAAAGTGAATGGATTCATGTAATTAAACAGCACTATATTCCACATGACCATTTATCTTCCCCTTCCCCCATTAAAATTTTTTTTTTTTACCATTTTGGTGAATTTCTAAAACGGAATTTAATTAAATGCTGAAACAAAGACATAGCTCAAAATTAAAATTCTCTAGAACTCTCTGGCAAATCCTGGAAACAGTTTTCTCCCCAATACGTTAAGGGACCATGGTGAAGTCTATGTATGTGAAATTATGAGAAAGTATGTAATAAAATCAGAGCTATTAACGTGTCCTTATTCATTATCTATGTGATCTTCCACCAAGTAAAGGAGTTTTCTTTTCTGAATTTCTTCAATGAATATTTATAAGGTGACTGACATTTTCCTGGAGTTTAGGCCCTGATTCAAACAATCTGTTTTCCAGTGTTAGATTTGGTGCTATTCAAATCCTTCAGAAAACAAATGAGATATTTGGAAGATAATTCAAGGTAGGAGTCTTTGAGGTCAGATAAACTTCGGCTTGACCTTTTCCAGTGGTGTTGAACTTTGTCAAATTACTGAGGTTCAGTTTTTTCATCTTGAAAAGGAGAAACATAACATCTCTCACATGGAGTTGTTACAAGGATGGCATATAATACCTCCTGTCAAGTGTCCACTGCAGGCCCCGACACTTAGGAAAGAATCAGTAAATATTAGTTCTCCTTCTTTTTTACCTTGTAAAATTCTGCAATTGTAGCAGGAAAGGTGCCTTTAACCTCTGTTAGATGATACACTTGTGGGAGAGGCATTTTTCTGTCTTTGCTTCACAATTGTACTCTCCAAAATCTATTATGTAGTTTAAGTGGGCATAATTTAGGTAAAATAATCTTATGATAGAAATAACTTTGACAGTAGCTTGTAAACTGTAAAATAATGCAGACTCCTATGCATGTGAGGTAATACTGTTATTATCCTACTGTTCTACAAATAAGTTTTAGTTTATGCAATTTCCCAATTTTCTCTTTGGTTTCATGGATATATTCCTTTGAATGACTTTCATCAGCGAGTTCATCCACAGATCTACATCTTGAAAGAGGATCCAGTTATATCTCCTGATTTTGCCTCTCTCCAATAATTTGGACCACAGCAGCTAATTGCAGGGTCTAATTGTATCCTCAATTGGCTGATTGCACCCACGATTAACTAAATATAAGCACCAAGCAGTCTTGGTACATTCAATTTTATGCTTCAAAGGGAGCCTGTGTGAGAGGGTAGTTGGCTGTCTTCAGGAAAACAACCTCTCAGACTTGAAATCATCGGCCTAATGTTAAAGCTTCCAAATATTTTGTCATTTGCACAGTCCATAAACTTGGTGACTATCTTATTTATACTTTTAAAGACATAAAATTCGGATGAGTTGCAGACAGGCCACAGTTTAAGAAAAATATCAGTAGAGGAGTGGGGTTAAATCTTATCGGATCTCTTCTTATAATATGCTTCAGCAGCTCATGGAATTGCTGTCCTGATCAGTATGGGTGCAGTTGTGACAGACGGGAACAGAAGAGCAGGGCCCTTCATGTATTTTAATCCCAGCAGGTTGGATTGCCCTTCTTCAGCAATTTGAATGGCTTCTTTGAGGACTTAGCTGCACTGATGCATTTTAAATGCAGGTGCTCCTGTAAAGCAGGTGCTTCAAAAACTGACCTGGAGCCAATTTATATCCCACTCTAGAAATCAGACTGGAAGCACCATTAGGATGGAAGCCAGTCACAGCCTGGACTTGAATTTCCAAATTAGCCCAAGTCTTTGATAGACGCACCAAAGATAATCCCTGTCAATCCACCATTAAGGATAGAAATTCACACACAGAGTTTTGCAGAGGTTGTTCAGCAGTCACAGAATGCTGTTTTGAAAGCAAATCAAGAGACGATGGAAGTCTCTCTCTGGATTAGCAACAAAACAGCACAAAATAAAAAAGTTTATCAAATGAGCACCTAGAAATAAACAGATTGGGCAGTGAGACAAAAAGAATAGAGAGATGAATGTGAAAGAAATTGCCAGCCTTTGTTTTTTATCTCATAATTTTAGTCTGAGCAACACCCAAGTTCTCTGTCACTATTTCCAGCAGAGTTCTTGCTTATTGGTTTCAATACTAGCCATCATTATCTCATTTCCCAACTAATCCCAGGCTAGGGGCAAGTCTGTGACTTCTAATTTCCAATGCAGATTAGTATTTCCACAGTATAAGCAATGGTTGTTCAGTTCTGTAAATTTGAGCTCAGCAAACATGATCAGACTCCAGAATTCATCAGTGATACAAACCAAACACTCAATATGCTATTTCAGCTATTTATTCTTCCAGTGGCATTGGATTTTCACTACCACTTTGTTACATCAATCTCTCAACTCTTCTTTATAGATGAGATGAGGGAAAAATATTTTCTTACTATACTAGTAAACTAAAATATCTTGATAATTTTTATGGCTTAAAATAATCCATAAAAGATAGAGACAAACTTGTATTTTTAGGGTTATGGGTTTTGGAGGTAATGGTAGCAAGGGAAAAAGGAGAAAAGGGAGACATCAAGGATTATATTAGTGCAACTGTTAATTGGAGGGTTGTCTACAAAGTTGTTTTAAGACAGGACTTTCTAAAATGAGATTTTAATTTAGTTTGGTGCTGCAAAGCACAGTGTGACCTCAGTAAGGTCTATATGCATTGAAACAATGTGTGAATTGCATGTGTTAAAACCAGTGAAGGGGCTGGGCTTCAGGTCTGGTGTCTGTGTGACATGTTCAGAGGTAGGGAATCAGCAACAGAGGGGACCATGGAAATATAAATTCTGGGAACTGACCTAAATGTAGGGAAAGCTTTAGACTTCTCCATCTTGTGGATTTGGTTGTTCCAGATACTCTTACATTTCAAGGGACCATTGAGTTCCCAGCTAATAGGGATCTAATTCAGGTTCCATTAAAAACCACAGAAACGTTTATGAAAATAAAGCATTCACATGAGAAGCTGCCAGTCTGGTAAAGGAAACTAACAATGTTAAATATTAAGGATACAGTGTGATTCAGGCAATATTAGGCATGTTTGCAACTTGCTGTGGCAATGAAGGGAAAGCTCAAATTTAGGAATGCTGAGAAGTGCCTCAGTATAGACCAATTCTATAGAATGAGCCTTACCTTCTGGGAGATATACACCAGACTTAACTGCATTAGGCTTTCTGTACACCATGGAAAATTGGCAATTTCCTACCCTATCCAGGATTCCTTTGAACAGTTGTCTTTTGATGGCTGTCTCTTATCCTGCTGGATCTTCATATCAGATCTTTTCTAGGTAGGCTCTGAGAAATCTGAAGTGAAAGCCTGTTATTTTTGAGATTGTGGAGTTTTAAAGAGTTTGGAAAGTTCAAATGAGGTTTGCATGGAAATTTACAATTCTGAGTTCTTTATCAAAAATGATGTGGGGATTGTGAATCTATCACTAAAGTAACAGCTTAAAGGGCCTTTCTTTACTTTACCTAGACGCATTCCTGCCACCGCAAGTGATTTTCTTTTTCTATCTTTGGTGAAAAATTACTCTGCCTTTACCAGGAAGCAGGCGGCTGTCATTTATTTTTTGGCATAACTTAAAACCCTTTAAATGCTTATGTTTAATTTTAATAATTTTGGAGATGTTCACTTTGCATTAAAATTCAGGAAGCTGGCATAGCCCTAGGCTTATCTTCAGGGCAAAACTGTATGCAAGACATGCTTCTTTGAGATAATTTGTTTCCTCATTGCCATCCATTTGCTGAAATACAATTAAAGTTATTGCTCTAATATTAACATCAACATCTTGATTACTATCTGAAATATGAATATTTATACATTTTTTTCCTATGGTAGATATCTCTTAGATACTTTATTTTTTGGATATGTAGTTTCTTGTTTATTTACAAGTTTTAAATTCTTATAGAATAGTCATGTTATATGGAGGGCCTAGGTTAGTTTGCTGAAGTTTAAAACACTGCAGAATTAGACCATTTAGAAATTAAAGATCTGTATGTGGTGTCATTGAGAAGGAACTGTGTTTCGTTCTGGAGCCTGAATTCAAGTGAATTACTTGAAAACTTGAGAATCAAATCATGTTTTTCTACTTTGCAACATTATCTGTGAGGATCACGTGCACTAGATGGTTTCAGTGCTCCTTATTACATAAAGAACAATAACTTGTATTTTTTACAGTCCTTTACAATTTATAATAGGCTATGCATCCATCTCAAGCATGACTGATTTGTAAGACAGGATAGTTCACTATGAACTTCTAGAGACCCCATTTGTAGGGTTTTATGAGAATCAGTTGAAATACTCATGGTTGCTTAGAAGCAAAGATGTAAGAACATAATTCTGTAACTATATATTCAGAATAAAATGAATACAGTTTACCAGTTAAAGTTTTTAAATTATATTTACCCATCCATCAAACTCTTTTAATGTATCTTTTAAATTTTAAAAGTAATATAAGGAATCACGCATGGTAAATGTATACTAGAAAAACATCCTCTTAACCTTTGGATACTTAATTTACCTCTCTAGAGGCACGTGCAATAAAGAGTTTCTTGGTTCTTCCTCTTCCTTTTTCTCCTCTCCCCCCATTTGAACAATTATCTAAAATCATTAGGTGGTGACAAATGGAGTGAGGGGTGGGGGGAGCATCCTCAGGGACCCAGTGCATTGTCAGAGGCAGTAAATTTGTAGACAGGAGGGTGTCTGTACAGGGGCTCAGGAGACTGCTTTCTGTGGGTGTTAAGAGCCCAAGAGGGAGAGTAATAGGGTATGTACGTGGTTTGGGAGGTATAGGAATCAGAATATGATAAGGAGGCATCCACTATCTACCTGGGGGGAAAGCCCTGAAGAGAGATTGGCCATATATAGACATCTATTCAATAACTAATATATTAATTGTAATGGGAGCCTGGTTTCTCATTGTAAGAGGAGGGTATTTCAAATGCAGAAAGGGAGAAAATAGCAATAACCCCCGGGATGTTGTGGTATTTAAGATATTGATATGAACTCATAGTTTTTAATATATAGGTAGATAGGTGGTTAGATAGATGGTTAGATAGGTAGATAGATGGTTAGACAGATAGATATATACAATGGTAGATAGGTGGGTAGATAGATGATAGCAAGATAGATAAATAGATAGATAGATAGATAAACAGATAAAGATAAGCATACCTAATGTTCAGGTCTTGGTTTCTAAATATTATTCTCTACTAAAAGCAAATAGGGCTCCTGGGAGAAATGGCTGATTCTAGGGAACAGAGAACATCTTTTTCAGTGAGAAAGTAAGAATACTGAGAGCATATAAAAACAACACAGAAGCCAAATTAAAAGGGGCTCCTGCTAGTCAAATCTGGGAAAATTTCAGCATCAAAATAAATAATGAAAATAAAAGATTAACACCATGGTAGAAAAAGGATTTATAATACCATAGTGGCATAAATACATAAATGAATTAGGTGAAAGTTTGATGTGGAACAGTTTATTTATATAATCTTAAAATACCTCCCACCCAAAATACTTGTTAGTTATAAAGGGAAACATAGCTTTACAGTGTAGAAACCTGGTAAACATCTCCTCACTCAAGTGATCAAAATTAGCATCACCATCATCAGTGGACTATCCTGAAATTCTATGCTACCTGGAAGGATACAATGAGAATGCAGCATTATTACTGAAACATTCTTGCCTCATCTAAGATATGCCTCTTAAATCTAATAAGGAAGATTAGATGAACCTGACTTGAGGGCAGTGACTAGTGTAACTGACCTGTAATCTTTGGGAGAATCATGGTCATGAAAATGAAGAAAACGTTGTTTATCTATTCAATATCAAAGGAGACTAATGATGAAATGGTAAGTAAATGCAATATAAGACTCTGGATGGAAAACTTTTGCTATAAAAGATAATTGTTGGGACAACTGGCAAAAAGTTGAAGTGTCTGAGGAGTAAATGGTAAAAAATTAGCAAAGTTAACATCCTGATTTTTACGGTTCCATCACATTATATGGGAAGGTGACTGTGTTAGAAAATAATCTTAATTATTCAGGTATTGGGTAATTTACTCCCAAAGGATTCAGGAGTGTTTTACAATTTTTTTTTTGCATATGTTTCAAAATAAAAGAACAAAAATATTCTAATATTTTTCAAGAAATACCATCTTTATATGAAAGTAGCTATGAGTATGTAAGTGCTGTTCACATTTTCTCACAAAAATGTGAGAATGCACATGCTATTCTTCATTTGACATTTATCTCCTAGGGGTGATCTTGGCAATCACTACATATTACCATATGTACCAGGCATTCAAAAAATATTCAGTTTTTAAATAGGAAATTTGCCATCTGTTGTCTTGGAAACACAATTCTGAACAAAAGTGTATAGTTATATTCTGATCTCAACAGAACACCTTTACTGTTTGCACTTTGCACATCGTCTTGGGCTTAAATATGTATTGGGCTCTTATAAATTACTAGACTTGATTTCACTAAACTCATTATTCAAATCAACTATGCTCAGGTAAATTCAGGAAATGTGTGTGCATGTGGTATATAACACTGAAGGGAAATATACCAGGATGTTAATTATTTTTTCCTAGATTTATCACTTTTCTTTTTTTTAAACTAGAACAGTTGTTGGTATGCAGAAAAGTCATGCAGAAAATACAGAGTTCCCATATACCCCTGAGGCAGTTTGATACTATTTATGAATTCCAAAAAGATATTTTGATTATGTTTGTAAACTGGCCTGTTCCTCTGGGTGTGATACCCCTTTGATTGTATTAAATTCAGAGGTTTCATTTTTACTTTATTAAATCAAGATTAGGGCTTTGATTCAACCACATCATTAAGGCAGGCAGGTTGAGTCCCCGCCCCCTTGGTGGGCTGATAAAGCAGATTCTCACACGGAAGTAGATACCCAGAGAAGAAAAACACAGAAGAGAGCTCCACAGACATGGCAGAGGCCTGGGGAAGAGAGATGAGCCTGGTAGTTTGCAGCTGTAGAGAACAGAGCAGCTGAGAAGTCCTGAGAGATAAGCCTTTTGCCAGCCTATAGCTGAGATTGGAAGAACTTGGGTACATGGCACCTTAAAAGGAAGAAGGAAGGCTGAGCTCTCGCAGACATCGCCCACCATCTTGTCTCAACACGTGGCAAATGACTTTGGGTGAGACTGTACCTCTTTCGGTACCTTGAATTGGACTCTTTACAGTGTCGTGACAGTAAGCTTACACCCCAAATAAATACCCTTTATAAAAACCAACAGATTTCTGGTACTTTGCATCAGCACCTCCTTGGCTGACTAATACAAACCCCCTCACACTCAAAGTTTTCTCTATTAATATTTTGTATTAGTGTGGTAGCTTTCTTACAGCTAATGAAAAGATATTATAATTATATTTTTAACTATAGTCTATAGTTTACATTGGGGTTCACTTATTGTGTTGTACAATTCTTTGCTTTTATTAAAATGTTTTTTTTGTTAGAGAAGTTACAGATTTATAGAAAAATAATACAGAAAGTACAGCGTTCCCATATAATACCCTCATTTTTAACAAGGTGCATTAGGGTGGCAGCTCTGTTAAAATTGATGAAAGAATATTATTACAATTGTACTATTAACTATAGTCCAGAGTTTACATTAGAGTTCACTGTTTGTGTTATACAATCTTATGT
>JAKSZT010034297.1:3405464-3426455 GCA_026826555.1 Tolypeutes matacus | reverse complement strand
TTCAAAGGATCGGGGGATGGGGCATGGTCACGATGGGTGGATAATCACACAATAAATGAGGGAATCTGAATTCCTAGCCTGGAGAGATCTGCCACAATCTCCAAGGGAGCAGCAATAGTCCTCTGAGTGTAGGGACAGTGCCTGTCAAAATAGGATGACCCACTGATTTTTTATTTTTTTATTTTTATTTTTTTTATTGATGACTACCCTTGTGAGTTTTTGCTCTTGTAAATGAGACTTAGCCTGCAGTTGTGGGGTGCCTAATGGTTGCCACCTGAGAGCCTCCTTGTTGCTCAAATGTGGCCTCTCTCTAAGCCAAACTCAGCATATGATTGCATTATCTTATGTGTTTTTTAAAAATTTATTTCAGTAATATTTTACAACCTAAAAAGTTTTCCTTTTAACTACATTAAAATATTTAATTCAGTGATGTTAATTACATTCATAATGTTGTGCTCTCATCACCACCATCCATTAGCCAAATTTTTCCATTACCCCAAAAAGAAATTCTGTACCAATTAAGCATTACCTTCCCATTCTCTGTACACACCCCAGCACGTGGTAAGCTCTATTATAGTTTCTGACTATGAATTTGCTTCTTCTAATTATTTCATATCACTGAGATCATTCAATATTTGTCCTTTTATGTTTGACTTATTTCACTCAACAGGTTGTCTTCAAGGTTTTTCCATGCTGATGCATGTATCAAAACTTCAATCCTTTTTATAGTTTCCCATATAAATTTGATGACAAGCTTTTCCATTTATGTAAAGAAGGATGTTGGAACTCGACTGGGATTGCATTGAATCTATAAATCACTTTGGGTAGAATTGTCATCTTAACAATATTTTGTTGTTCAATACATGAACATGTGATATCCTTCCATTTATTTAGAACTTTGATTTTTTTAGTAATGTTTTGTAGTTTTTTGTGTATAAGTCCTTTACGTCCTTAGTTAGATTTATTCCTAGATATTTGATTCTTTTAGTTGCTACTGTAAAGGGAATTTAGTCTTGATTTACTCTTCAGATTGTTCACCAGTAGTTTATAGAAACGCTACTGATTTTTGTGGTGTTGATCTTGTACCCTGACACTTTGCTGAATTTGTTTATTAGCTCCAGGACCTTTGCTATGGATGTATCAGGATATTCTATATATAGGATCATGCCACCTGCAAATAAGGAAAGGTTTACATCTTCCTTTCCAATTTAGATGACTTCTATTTCTTTGATTTGCCTAATTACTCTGGTTAGAACTTCCGTTACAATGGTGAATAACAGTGGTGATAGTGGACCTCTTTATTTTGTTCTTAAACTTAGAGGGAAAGATTTAGTGTTAGCAGTGGGTTTTTCATATATGCTCTTTTTCATGTTGAGGAAGTTTCCTTCTATTCATAGTTTTCTAAGTGTTTTTTTTTTCAAGAAGGGTGGTGGATTTGTCAAATATCTTTTATGCATCAATTGAGATGATCATGTGGGTTATTCCCTTCATTTTATTAATGTGGTACATGACATTCATTGATTTTCATATATTGAACCACCCTTGCGCACCTGGGATAAATCCCACTTGATCATGGTTTATTATTCTTTTAATACACTGTTGCTTTGAATCTGTATTCCTAAGGGATATTGGACTGTAATTTTCTTTTCTTATGGTATCTTTATCTTGTTTTGGTATGAGGGTGATATTGATCTCATAGAATGAGTTAAGGAATGGTAAAAACTGTTTCCTCCCCTTCAATTTTTTGGAAGAGTTTGAGCAGGATTGGTGTTAATTCTTCTGGGAATACTTGGTAACTCACCTGTGAAGCCATCTGGTTCTGGGCTTTTCTTTCTTGGTAGGTTTTGTATTACTGACACAATCTTTTTACTAGTTACTGGTTTGTCGAGATAGTCTATCTCTTCTTAAATCAGTGTAGGTAGTTTGTGTATTTCTAGGAATATGTCCATTTCATCTAGATTATCTAATTTTTTGGCACGCGGTTGTTTATAGTGTCCTCTTATAGTCTTTTTTATTTCTGTGGTGTTGGTAGTAATGGTTCCCCTTTCATTTTTCATTTTAGTTATTTACTTCCTCTCTCTTTTTTCCTTTCTCAGTCTAACTAAAGATTTGTCAATATTATTGCTACTTTCACAGAACCAAATTTTAGTTTGCTATTGCTCTCTCTCTTTTTCATTCTTGATTTCATTTATTTCCATGCTAGACTTTGTTATTTCTTTCCTTTTGCTCACTTTGGGTTTAGTTTACACTTCTTCTAGATCCTCCAGTTGTGAGGTTAAGTCTCTGATTTGAGATATTTCTTCATTTTTACCGTAAACATATAGAACTATAAAATTTCTTCTTAGCACTGCCTTCGTTGCATCCCATATGTTTTGGTATGTTGTATTTTCATTTTTAGTCATCTCAAGATATTTCCTAATTTCCCTTGAGATTTCTTCTTTGACCCATTGATTGTTTGAGTTTGTTGTTTAATTTCCATATATTCATGAATATTCCAGTTCCACCTCTGTTATCTCTGTCATTGATTTTTAGCTTCATTCAATTGTGGTCCGACAAAACACACTTCATGATTTCATATTTTTGGATTTATTGAGACTTGTTTTGTGACCTAACATATAGTTTATTCTGGAGAATGATCCATGTGCACTAGAGTAGCATGTGTATTTTGCTTCTTTTGTGTGAAGGGTTCTATATATGTCTGCTATGTCTAATTGTTTTATAGTATTGTTCAAGTCTTCTATTTCCTTATCAATCTTCTGTTTGGATGTTCTATTCATTATTTAAAGTGGAGTATGAAGTCTTCTGCTATTAATGCAGAACTGTCTATTTCTCCATTTAAATCTGTTAATATTTGCTTCATAGATTTTGTTGCTTTGCCATTAGATGCACATATATTTATAATTCTTATATCATCTTGTTGAATTGACACCTTTGTCAGTATTTAGTGACCTTCTTTGTACGCCATAATAGGTTTTGACTTAAAGTCTATTTCATCTGATATTGGTGTAGCTATCCAGCTCTCCTTTGTTTACTACTTCCCTGGTATATATTTTTTCAATCCTTTCACTTTCAATGTACTTATGTCTTTGAATTTAAGGTGAGTCTCTTATAAATAGCATACTGTTGGGTCATGTTTTTTTTTATTATCCCTTTTGTCAATCTCTGCCTTTTGATTCAAAAATTTTAAATATTTTCATTTAAAGTAACTATTGATTATGCAGGACTTTCTTCTGCCACTTTGCTCTTTGGTGTTTGTTAGTCTTATATATTTTTTGTCTCTCAAGTCTCCTGTTAATGCCTACTTTATTTGAATTTCTGTTTATTACCATACAGACTCCCTTCTCACTTATTTCTGTGTATATTTTTTATATACTTTCTGTGTAGTTATCATGGACCTTAAATTTAACAATTTAAATCTATTAAATTGTCCTAAATCTATAACAACCACATTTGATTTTACACCAATTTAACTTCAATAGTATACACATAGAATGTTCCTATACCTGTGCATTCCCCCACCTTTCTGTTTTACTTTCTATAAATTATATCTTTATACATGGTATGTCAAAAATCATAGATTTTTCATTACTTTTTATACCTTTGCATTTTAGAGCCTGTGCAAAGTAAAAAGTGGAGTTACCAAAAATACAATATGATAATACTGGCATTTATAATTACCTATAGATTACCTTTACTGGAAGTCTTTATTTCTTTGTCCACTTTGATCCATTCTTTTGTGTCCTTCTTTTCAGTCTGAAGAAATAATTCCCTTTAGGTTTGCTTGTGGGGCAGGTCTAGTGGTGACGAACACCTCAGCTTTTATTTATTTGGGAATGTCTTAATCTATCCATCTTTGTTGGTAATTATTTTTTTCAGTAAATTAAATAATTTTTTTCCACTGCCTTTTTGCTTCCATTTTTACTGATGAGAAATTAGCACTCATTCTTTTTGGGACTACCTTATACACAACACTTTGCTTTCCTCTTTTATCTTTCAGAACTTTCTCCTTGTTCTTTGCATTGGAAAGTTTGATTACTATATATCTGGGCATGGTCCCCCTATCTTGCTTGAGTTTGGTTGGGCTTCTTGAATTGCATATTGACATTTTTTGTGTGTGAAATTTGGGAAGTTTTCCTGAACATTTTTTCTTCTCCTTTCTATCTTTCTTCTCCTTCTGGGACTTCCATAATGCATATATTGTTATATTTGATGGCGTTCTACAGTCTCTTAGGTTCTGTTTGTTTTTAAATTATTTTTCTTTCTGTTCCTCAGCCAAAATCAGTTCAATTTTCTTGTCTGGAACCACTGATTATATTTTTCCTGTTAGCTCCAATCTGCTTTTAAAATACTCTAGGGAATTTTTCATTTGATTTATTGTTCCCCAACACCCATATTTCTGTTTGGTTCCTTTTTAAAATTTCTATCTCTTTATTGAGATTCTCAAATTGTTTATTCAGTATTTTCCTCATATCATTTAATTCTCTGTGTTCTCCTTTATTCTCCTTCAATATATAAAAGGTCATTTTTTTTTTTTTTTAACTTTCTATCCAGTAATCCAAAGTTTGGTCCTCTTAGGTGATGGTTCTTGGATTGTTTTTTTTTTTTTTTAAATCTCATGCCTTTGGATGGACCATCATTTCCTGTTTTTTGTTTTTCTTGTAGTCCTTTGTTACACACTGTACATTTTAATATTTTTAAGTGTTAACTCTGGGATTTAGTCCCTGAGCTGTCTATCCCTTAAGTTTTTATCCAGCTAGTGATATGACAGAGATTTTCTTGAATGCCAAGAGCTAACCAAAACAAACAAGCACCTTTTCCAACCTTTGCAAAGTGGTTCTGTATTGGCTGGACCTGTCCTTCAGAATTTAGCCCTCCTATTAAGAAAATCACACTGAGGCAAATCCAAAGTGCACAGTCCTCTCTGTCTTACCTGAGCTTTGGGAGAGTCTGCTGCCTGTCCTGGGCTAGTGCTTGCTCATGGCCATAAGGATTCCCCCACTAACAGGAGTATGAATGCCCCTTTTATTCCCTGTGAAATAGACTTTCACCCCCCTCCTGGAGTCTATTTTATGACAATCCAGGCATTCCTTTGCCCCAGTCTGCTTTGCTTAATTATTTCTTACACTGCTTTAGCTCTGCAAGCTGTTTCATCCTGCAGGACAGTTCTGGAAGAGTAAGCCCAAGACAAGTTTCCTGGTTCAGTCTCTCAGACTTCTACCTGATAAGCACCTCAGTATGGACAATGGGGTTACTGTACTCCCTCCAGATCAGGGCCAGGGACCTGCAATTGGAGCATAGTCTGGTTCCATGCTATGCCAGATAGTGGGTGATAGAAGGATTAGCAAGGATGCAAAAGCTTCACCTACCATTTTTCAAGCTGTGATTTTTTTTTTTGATTCAGCACTTGCCCAGTTACTACAAGCTTTTAATGATTTTCCAGAGTTATACAGAAGATAGCTTTTCTAGTTTTTGCTCAAAGATTTTTGTTCAAAAATGATTTTTGTAAGCGAACAGCATTCTGCAGTATCTTACAACACTATCTTGGTCTACTGGCTTTGTCTCTATTTTCAGCACATTATTTGGGAAGGACAATAAAAATATTGGATGATAGATATCTCATTGTAGTTTTGATTTGCATTTCCCTAATTGCTAGTGATGTTGAACATTTTTTCCATGTGTTTCTTCACCATTTGTATTTCTTCTTTGGAAATTATCTTTTCAAGTCTTTGGCCCATTTTTAAATTGAATAGTGTGTCTTTTTATTGTTGAGATGTATGATATCCTTATATATCATGGATACTAAACCTTATCAGAAATGTGATTGCCAAATATTGAGTCAGCTGCCTTTCACTCCATTGACAAAGTCTTGTGAGGTGCAAAAGTGTTTAAATTTGAGGAGATACCATTTATCTATTTTTTCTTTTGTTGCTTGTACTTTGGGTGTAAGGTTTAAGAAACTACTGCCTACTACAAGATCTTGAAGATGTTTTCCTACATTTTTTTCTGGGATTTTTATGGTTGTTGTTTTTATGTTTGGGTCCTTGATCCATTTTGAGTTAATTTTTGTATAAAATGTGAAATAGGGGTATTCTTTCTTTCTTTTGGATATGGCTAGCCAGTTCTCCGAGCACCATTTGTTGAATAGACTGCTCTGGTCCAGCTGGGTAGGTTGGAAAGCCTTGTTAAAAATCACTTGACTGTAGATGTGAGGGTTGATTTCTGACTTCTTAATTCAGTTCCTTTGGTCAATCTGTCTGTCCTTACGTCAGTACCAAGCTGTTTTTACCACTGTAGCTAAGTAATATGCTTTAAAGTCAGGAAGTGAGAGTCCTCCAACTTTGTTCTTCTTTTTAAAGACATTTTTCACTATTTGGGAACGCTTAACTTTCTAAACAAATTTGATTATTGGCTTTTTGATTTCTTTAAAAAAAAGGCTGTTGGGATTTTTATTGGGATTGTGTTGAATCTGTAATTCAGTTTGGGTAGAATTGACATCTTAATGATACATCCACAGTACAAAGCAGCCACATTCTGGAGAAACATGGTTTTACTGAGATTAAGGTCAATATTTGCTTCTACTTACAGAAATGGGACCCATTCTGGGAACTGAAATCTCAGACTTACAGAGAGAAAGTATTGAACAGCATGTACGGCAGGCTTGTCAGTGCCTGGTCCATATCCCTTAACTTCTCTGTTTTAGTGATCTTTTTACGTCTCCCACTTGCCAGAATCTTCCTTTCTATGTCTGTACCTTCTTTAAGGAACATGGAGAGCTTCTCTGATCACACTCACATCAGATAGACCTGCCAGGGAGTTAACATCATTTTGGATCAACGCTTACCCTATGACTGGCAGCATCCTTTTCACTTACCCCTCATGTGGGACAACTCTGTGGCCTGAGAGTTATACTGTTTACCAGTTTCCTTCTGAGGTTAGGCTTCAGTTGCCCCTGATGGTAGGTGGCATAATAACACATTTCCTGCCCCCCCCATTGGCCACCTTCCATTTCTGTGTCACTTTTCACTTCCTGTCAATGTTCCCTGCTCTTTCCAAAAAACTCTGTGTACTCAGATCCTTGCCTCATAGTCTGCTTCTGGGGGATTGCTAGCTGGAGTGTTGGTGGCAGTAGACTACATAGCTGTATAAGGGCTTTGGAAGAAATGATCTCATGGAGGGATTTTAATGTATATAGCAACATCAAGTTGTTTAAAAACATGGGATGATAGAATTTCAGAGACAAGTATATGAAGGATATCTAGTGACATCCCAAGTTTCTGACCCTTGAGTTTCCACAGTATCCTCACTTCAATGACTCATTTCAATGACTAGGAACTCAAGCCCTCCTGAGGCACATATTTCAATTTGTTAGAACACTATTTTTATTTGGAGACAGAATTCAATTCTCCAGTCTTCTACCAAGCCCAGCAAATAATTCCAATTCCTTTTCCAATCTCAAGACTTCCAATATTTGAAGACAACTGTCACATCTAATCTGAGACTTCTCTTTTTCAGATTAAACATTTTCAATTCCTTCAATTTATCCTCATACAAAATTGTATGAAGTCACTTCTTGATCTCATTTTGCCAGACATGACACCAATGGGCAAATGTTGTTCTCTGGTTCCCCAAAGGGGATGAAATAGATAGTGTCGGGGAGATACTGATTGCTTGAGAGTAGTGAAACTCTCACTTCTGTTCTGTATGTTGCACAGCTAAAAGATCATCCAAAGGTAATATTAGCTCTTTCTTGCATGGTTTGATGTGGAAACAATTTTACCAAGCTCTGGTAATCCCACTAACCCTACTGCAAAATTGCCAGCCCATGGTCCTTTCTCCACCATTGTCATCCTCTGCAGGTAGGCAAGACATTAAAATGGCCAAAAAATTCCACCTTGGCCCTCAACAGAGCCAATAAAATGAAAGTTGCCTTTTGTAACTGGCTTTGTAGACTTGTGATTTTTCTAATCTGACTGATCACAGTAAAGACAAAGGAGCACAGGCAACCATCTAGCATTGTATACAGTCAAAATCAGTTTACCCATGTCAACACCACAGAGGTAAACTAGTGAAATGAAGCCTCACCCAAAGTAGCAAAGAAAGAAGCAGTACTCTTTTTCTCTTTTTCCGAGTGGAGTATCTGGATAGCCTCATCTGCATTAGCCCAGGAGTACCTAAGGACGGGAATATGATAATGTTTTATTTAAATTGAGAAATGATCCTTGTAAAAGCCTCAGGACATCAGCAACACTTTCTAGGCTAGAGATTTGAGGCCCACTCTTAGAAATAGTGCCAGGAAGGATAATAGCTGAGTGACGCAAGATCAGGGAGAGGCAGAGCATTAGACAGGTGAGGAGAGGTTAGTGGAGTAGCACCTGTGGGATGCATCCTACTGAGTCTGTGTTGTTTAATGAGGTTTAAGGAAAGGAAAAAATAGACAGGTAAAGTTTTATGTTGTGACTCCAATTCCTATAAGAGAAAGACAATTGAGAGACCTACTTGCACTTGTCTTTAGCATACGTGAAATTAATTGCATTTAAAAAATATTTCATAAAATCATTTAAGTCTGAGAAGAAGATTCTTCTTTCTTCACTTATAGCCATAGTATCCAGGAAGGGAAAGAAAAACAAAACACCAAATGCAAAAATGCCATCCACACTATGTCCAATGTGGAAAAGCAGAAGGAATTCTCTTCTCTGAATACATGATTTGACCCTCTGTTTTCCCTTCATATCTATAGCATTGTTGAGTATGGGGATTAATCACTTAGCTCTCTACCCCCAGCAAAAAGGCTCTAAATGCCTTACTATAGTAGGGGCTCAATAAATGTTGGTTAAAATATTCCACATAAATTGGAAGTACAGTGAGGATTATTGAATCACTGTTTCTGTGATATTTTTTCATAGCACTCATTTTACCGCTCTGGGATTCTTCTTTTCTTGGTCTCCTCCACTACACCATGAGGGTCATGTATCATCTCTGAATCATTAACACTTTACATAGTGCCTGGCACACAATTGTCATTCAATAAAGTTTCAATGAATGACTGAATGAATGCAGACCTTCCAAGCTCTGACGGAGTCATCAGTTGAATACATGTGGGTGGTTTATTTTCAATTTTACCTCAGGTAGTACCTTTTAGTACTATCTAAAATATTTTTATTTTTAGGTAGTACTTTTAGGCTAGTGGATGAAGGATACATCCCTCCTTCCCTCCCTCCCTCCCTCCCTCCCTTCCTCCCTTCCTCCCTTTCTCCCTTCCTCCCTCCCTTCCTTCCTTTCTATCTAATCTATCATTTATCTATTCCCTCCTCCCCCCTATCCCACAGAAACTGCTTCTTGATACTCATAATTACTACTTTCCTCTAGCAAGGAGGTAATGTGTATGAGAGACATGGCAGATTTACAGTCTTCAACTCAAGATATTTCTGGGACCAATTAAACTAACCCTAGCTAGCCCCCGGATTTTGAGAATGACAGAGTGTACAGGAGACTGACTTTTTTGCTGTCTTAATTCATTTCCATATTGCCCACTTTAGCTGAACTAGTTTCCTTTCCCCTAGTATCCAACTCATTGAATTAACTTCTTTGAGAATTGAGACCTCACTTTCTCATTGTAATTATAGTTGTCAGACTCACCTGCCAGTTATTCCAATGAATGCCTCAATATGGAACACTGTTTCTAAGAGTTGCTAATTATATTATTTTAATTTTTAGTATCTTCCAATTACATATTAATTCAAGGACTGTTAACATTTGCATTTGCCTACATTTGTGACAATTAAGTTCAAGGATATGTCATTCCCACTGTGTTGAATCTAAATCCCATAACTACTGCTGTCCTGCAGAAATAGCAGTTCCTCTTTGATCTGGTTATGTAAGACTCACTCAATAACAAAAGACATGTTAGATGGATTATTCACTCTTCATGCTTTGCCTCCATTTATTTTGCCCCACTGTTGCAGTTTGGCAGTTTGATGTAATTATGAATTCCAAAAATAGATATTAGATCATGCTTGTAAACTGGTCTGCTAATCTGGACATGATTAAGTTATGATTAGGGCATTAACTGGGCCACGTCAGTAGGGCGTTGAGCCACACCTCTTGGTGGGTGGGGCAATTGAAGATAAAAGACACAGCAAAAGGACAGTGTTGAAGCAGTTTTGATGTTGGGGTTCTGGTGAAGAAGGAGAGAAGGCCCAGTGATAGAGATGAGCCATTCGCCTGAGAGTTCACAGCTGGCCTTGTGGAGAGAAGAAAAACCTAGAGAGCCTCACAGTCTACAGCTGATCTTGTGGAGGAAACAGAGGTGCTAAGCCCAGAGAGAAACACAGCCCCAGGAAGAGAGGAACCCAAGAAGCCTGAACCCTGGCAAACATCGGCAGTTGTCTTGCTCCAACACATGGCAATGGACTTTGGTGAGGGAAGAAACTTATGCTTTATGGCCTGGTAACTGTGGACTTCTACCCCAAATAAATACCCTTTATAAAGACCAGCCCATTTCTGGTATTTTGCATCAGCACCCCTTTGGCTGACGAATACACCGACCATATGCCAGAAACTTTTATATATTATGACATTTAATTCTTAGAAATACCTTTCAAGGCAGGCGTTATTATTTCCTGTAATATTATTTACTTATGTAAGTAAGAAGAATAAGTTTCAGAAAGGTTAAAGAGTTTGGTGAAAATCAGAAAACTATTATGTCAAAAACCAGGATTATCATACCCTATTAAGTAACTTTCCTTTAAACCATGCTGACTTTGGGAATGTGTTTAATATTGATGATTAAGCAGGTATTTTATTGTCATGAATGGCACATTCTATCTGTAATGACATGATTGTATCTGATAAACCTTTAAGGAATATGTGAAATACAACAATGTCTATGCACAAGAAAATCCTATATAATATTGATTTTCAAGTTTCTTTAGAATCAAGAATGTACATATTTCACTTCATCTCTGGCAAACTCAGAGATACTTCTTGCATTGTATTCAGGTCCCAATATTCTTTGTTAATGATTCTTTGGATTGGAAAATATATTCAAAAGGCAAAGGCAGTTCCTAATATTCATATAATCTACTAATATTTGGCATCGGTATCTGTCTGTTTTAAGCTATAATGAAAAAGAGAAGTCATAGAAGTTTAATTAAAGCTCTTTCAAGAACTTTTCTCTACACTGCCACGTTTCACCAACCTTTCAGTAGAGGCGAATAAGCCACTGAAAAATCCAGACTTAGAGTCCATTTCCACAGTATTACTACTCCGAATACCAATCTAGTTGCATATGATTTAGTTTAGATTAAGCTTAAAATTATATTCAGTGCTTGAAAAGATACAATGAAACAAGCACTCTTTAACAAAGCACAGATTTTCATAATTCATTTGATAAGCAACTTGGCAATATAAGCAAGAGCTTAAAATTATTTATAAATTTTGACCTAATAAATATACTTCTTTGAATTTAAACCAATAAGACCATTCTGAATTCAGAAGGGGCATAGGAATGGCCGAAATATTTCAGTTCGAAGAAATTTATTGTAGTACATTTTACTACAATGAATTTTTTAAAAAAGGAAAAGCAGTAAAGCCCACAATTGGGAATTTGTTAAGTAGCCTATGGTGCATCTACTTTATAAAATATTACACGATCATTACAATGATCATTTTGGAGATTTTATAATAACATGGAAGATGCTTATTGTACCCTATTAAGTAAATTTGCTTTGCTTTAACCGTACCTTTACCTTTAATCCCTTTATATGAAATATTCCATGTCTTTGTTCCTGCGAAACTATTTGAAGGATTCGAACTCATATTTGTAGATCCCATGGCTCCCAACGTAATACGTCTTCATTAAAATATAACAGCCTCTGGTGCGCCTTAGAGAGACGACAATCTAAGTAGAGATGTAAAATTGATACAGCAGGGATGAGGAGCCTGCAGACGAACAATACGATGGTTCTAGTCTCAGATGAAATTCTGTATCTATTTTTTTTTTTTTTTTTTTTTTGCTTTTGCTTCTTGAAGATCTTTTAAAATCTTATTTCTCAGTGAGTAATTTTGTCTTTATGGTACAAAAGGTAATTCCCATACCTAATATTGTTTCTAAGCACATGTGAGTACCCTGCTGAGTTATATATGAGCTTTTTTATGAATATGACACAAAATGAAAATTCCATTTCTCGAATTGAAAAAAAATGTAAATTGACTTTCACGCTCAAGTGGGTTGTTTCAGGGATTAGGCAAGGGGATAGATGCAGTGTATCATCTACTCTACATTCATTTGTAATTGATGTAACTTTCAGCAACTGCTCTACATTTACAAACTTCATATTCAAAAAGTAAAGTAATAGACATTATTGATTTTAAACAGGTCTGAAGTTGCCCTCATCAAAACTTGTCTGCTCTTGGGTAAAGGTGTAGCAGTCTTTTTAAAGAGATTGTAAACTGCTGAGCACTGCCCAGTTTAGGCCTTTTGTTGTTCAGGTTGGATTTCTGGCTGTACTGCCAGAAACGGGCAGCTGACATTCTGTCATCATTCATATTTTCTTCAATTTTTAAAAAGCTCCCTAAATAAAAATGCAAAAAACAAAAACAGTACTTTGATGTACATGAGGAACTGTTTTTAATGATCTTAGCTGGCCCATAACAAGGATGTCATTTCTGCCAGAGCAAATAATTAAGGTTGTGAATAGATAACACATTAGTGCTGAAGTCTGAGAGGTTTCTAAGGGTTTTTGGAAGAAGTTTTACAGCGGACGGATGGTAAAGAGAAAATGCATTCACATTGGTGATAGTAAAAACAGTTTGTTCACACCATAAGTATAAACAGCAAAGTGCCAAGTTTTATGTAAAGGACTTTTCCTGTGCAAGACTATCCTGTTCAGTCGTTCTTTTAGTTCATTTGTAATAATAGGCTCCAAATGTTGATTATGTAAGCAAGGGCATATAGTAATTAAAGCTGGAGTCATGGATCAAACTAAGGGAATATGACTGCAAAACCCATGGTCCTCCCACTGCATTTTGTTACAGAGAAGCAATGCACCCTACGGAAACAGGTGTGAGCACATGCACACACGTACACAGAAAGTCTCTTTCGTGAACAATATCCGTTCACTTGGACGTATCCCTACTTACTTGTGTGTCTCTTGAAGGAAAGCATTACATCACAGTCTCTGATGTATCTGCAGAACTAATTGCTCTACCAAACATAGAGTCAGTGCTCAATTAATATCTTTTAAATGTGTGAATGAGGAACCGTGTGTGTGATTATGTATTTATATTAAGAATATGTTAAATCCTCTTTAGGTATGTCCTGGGAAAAATGGTTTATGTGTTTACCAACTCAAATGGTTCCCATACTTAAAATAAATAACATTTGTGTCCAATCAAAAGTAAACTATGAATCTTTCAATTTGACATCGGCATAATTCAACACCGGAGGATTTGGGGAGTAGAAATGGAAAGTGTAATTGAAATCCTTTGGGGAAATATTCTCACTTGCTAATGGCTCTACTCCTTAGCTAGAGTATACTAAGTAGGGTTTCGAGGCCACCAATTGTTCTAGGTGCATATTGTCATTTTGTTGTGCAGGAACTATAAATACAAGTTATGTAACGCAATTCCATGTGCAGGCTAATTTTCATGTGTCTATAATGGCTGCCTGCTGGGGTAATTGATCATTATTTTTAATATTATCTATCCTTCCATTTAGGAAAATGCAGCATTTATAGGAAAGTACACAGACCTCTGTGTAAGAATTAAAACCATGGGTTTTGTCTGAAAATACAGATGAAAGGTATTCCATTTGACACTATTATAATAATGAAAACTTTAGAGTGATTCTTATTAAAATACATGGTTTGCTATGTCAGTTAAGTACATCATGTGCCATAGTTTAGAAATTTGAAAGTGTCAGTGTTGGAAAAAACTAGATGTTATCTAGTCAGCTTCTTTATTTTAAATATAGTCATGGAAATTTCTTGAACTCTCCTGGCATAGAAATCTAGCTACATAAATTATCTATAGCTACTCAATTTACATGGTTTAATAACTCAATACCAAAACTTGTTTCTAGGGAAATCTTGACCCTCCAGACCTAGACAAAAAGTTAACTGCTCTTTAGTGTTTCTTCCTAGTTGGCTCAGCAACTGGGCTTTATGCATTTGAATTGTTTGTATAATTCCATAAGCTTACATTTGTATAATTATTTGTATTATTACTCATGTTGTCATATTTATATAATATTTTCAATGGCTTTACTTAGTACAGTATAATTTTAACATGAAAAGTTGATAGCTGAATTGACATTTGTTAAAATATCCTTAAAAGAAGACAATATGTCATGAAGGAGAATCACTCTGTTATATCACAGTAATAAAAATTCTTTGGAAATGTAATGTGGTACTCTAGTTTCTTACGATATTCATAAAACCCTGACTTCCTGAGAGCTTTGCAAGGGAAAGGAGAGAGAGAGGACTAAGGTGAAGGTCAGGCTTACAGGGGAATCACCAATGAGCATGAATTAGAGAAAAGATAGAATCAAAGTTAGCATCATGCTCTGCAACTCTGAATAGTCAGGGCTATTAAGTACAAAGACAGTGAACGCAGAGTCCAGTTCATTGTTGGCAAAAAACAATTTTTCAACCTTATGAATATCAGATATGGCATTTTAAAAGTGATTGTTGAATGTATTATGTGGTCCAACTCAAAATACCTTAAACATATATTTCCTGTGAATCCTCTAAGTTCCAAGAACAATGCCAAGTGCTGAGAAGACAAAGATAAGAAAGACTGAGTATCTGTGGGATATACATTGTAAAAAAGTACCTAAGCCGAAAGGGTGATTTTTTTCCCCAATGGAAGTTGGGGAGAAGAAGAGCTAATGGCTGAATACTTTTGTAAAGGGAGTGGGGAAAGGGTAGAGTCATGTAGATAAATAAGATAGGAGATAGTGCCCCAGATATCATGGGCATTGCATAGTAAAAATAGTCTTTCAGGTATCCAAGCAGTGGTTAAAGGTAAGGAGAGGTCACGAAAGTTAATATAGTGATCCAGAGGTGACTTTTACACCTGTCCTTCAGTTTCTGGGTTTGGGCCATCCATTTCCTGCATCTCTCTCTGATCCTGAAGGTCCAGGTTCTAACCTATGGGCTCACCATTATTTCCATCTTATCACAGGTTACATTTTCCATGTAAGCTGCACAAATTTGGGTATAAGTTCTTCCAAAATGCCCTGCAGGGCTGCCACATCTAAGGGGGTGTCTTTTACATCATAGGTACTGTCAATTTGTGTGTTTAATATGAGACTTTTTCAGAAAATAGCAGCAAATGGTCTTGAGAAATGAGGACCTTATTGTAATACTCAACCGTGTTCTATAGGTGGGGGTGCCTTTGCTGCCAAGATCCCTCATGATCCAAGGAAGAAGAATGCCAGCAAGACCTTCAGAGGTGTCCAGAATCTTGCTAGGAAGAGGACATTACAGAGGTCTGTGTGAGAAACACCCTTGGCTTCATTCAGGTAGGAGATTTAAGTTTCGTGAATAAATAAAGTCCTGTCCTGCTTCCAGCAACCTTGTAAATGCTGTGAGAGCTCCTTTCACAATGGGCCCTGTCTTGTATTTAGAATTATGTTCAAATTGTGGACACTATTTTCATAATCGCCATCAGCAGCTACCTCTGTCTCACTTTAGGTAGCTTGTAGAGGAAAATCTAGCCTTGGGTCTGAATGCCTTGCACTCCAACTGGTCATTGTCAATCTGTACAAAATATTGCTTGGTCTTCCTTTTTCACCCCTATCCTAATATTCAGACTGTTATTTAACACTGTTTTCCCAGCAATAAGTAATCTCAGCTGCCTTCCCAAAATGTATGGGTTTCCTTCAAGCAGATCTGCCTTGTGTTGCGTTCCTCCAACTATTCTAATCTTATAAGCATAAATTGGGCAGCTGCCAACAATGTAACTATCCAGGAACCAAATTGCATTCCAGTGGAGCCACTTAACATTTGATAACGAAGATGGGCATTTTTACTGACTATTGATCTCCATAGGAAGGGAATGGGTGTGGGTCCTGGTTAGAGGTGGTGTTGGGAGCACTCACCTCTTCACCGGAGGACATACTAATTTTTAAGTGTAATTAATAATGATACACAATGTAATAAAGACCTGGACCCTCATCATTTGTATTTTTTTTTTCTCCTTATTCCTCTATATATCTGCCTGCCCCTCTGGTTTTACTTTCAGATGTTATCATTTCCTGAAAGAACTATCATTGTGATCAGAAAATTTGAATTCTTTTTTTTTTTTTAATTTATTTTTATTGTGGGTAAAAATAAAAATTCTCACAATACATACAAACATTTGCAAAATGATATATAAATATATATGCATATATGTGTATTTGCTTACAAAAATGTTATTTTTATATATATATATATACATATATTTTAAGAGGTGCTTAGATTACCCAAAATATTACACGGAACCCACTGGGATTCCCATGTTGCCCACCTCCCACACCTCCCACCACATCCCACACAAACATCTCCCACAAGTGTGGCCCACCACCCTCAATGAACTTACACATCCTGGAGCCTTGCCACCAACCATAGACCACAGTTCACACCGTAGACCACACTCTCTCCCACTCAGTTCTGAGTGGTGTGTGCTGATTTAAAATGGCCTACATCCGTTGCCACAACAGTACTCAGGACAACCTCCAACTCCCAAAGAAGCCCCTGTATTTCAACTGCTCATCCCCTCCCTACTCCAAAAGTGTCAGAAAATTTGAATTCTTTACATTATTTCTAATCACTTCTCTCAGAAATGCCATGAAAGGCCAGTTCTTCTCCCCTTTTCATTGACATACAGTAACTGAAATACAAAGCTCAGCCCATCAAGGTTGGAGTAGATACATTCATGGAGCAATCACATAATGAGTTGTAAAATCAAGATTTTTAATGAAACTCCATTGTCTGCTATACAGATTGGAGTATGTCATCTTCACGAACAAGCAGAAACATTTTCAGATTGATTGAGCTGTCTTTACTGAAGCAGTATCTCCATTTATTTTGCTAGGGCCTTTAACCCCTAAGAATAGTAGCTGATTGTAGTTGCATAAATGGCATAATATTTTAGGGACCTATGGAGAACTTGAGTAGCACTGAAGCATTCTTTGAGCTGAGCCTGCCATTGTAAATAGTTCTTATTCATCATTCCTGATTTCATTAGTAGGGACATTTGTATGGTAATGGATTAAGGTTTATAGGTTTATTTTATTGTGCTGTAGATTCTGCTGTAATTATACCACTGATGGATTATATTAAACTGCTTTATGGGAAGCTTTCAAAACACATCAGACTCCAGAAGTGCTTTTGGTCTACAAAATCTACTTTTTTGTTACACCTGGAGTTTCCAAGTGAGTCTGCCCCCACTTAGCTCACCCACACCTTCTTACTTATATCATTGTTCTCATATTTTTTTGGTTTAAAGGAAATTAAATTGACTGTGGTAAATATCCTTGAAAGGCCCTCTAATTCCAAGTATATAAATATTCAGAGGGAATAAGCAAAATTGAGTAAGAAGGAGAAAGGGAACAAATAACAAGTTTATCTAGTCTTATTTTAAGTTTTTTAAATCCTTACATCTTAAATTTTTGAATAAGATGCTCTAGGGTGTAGAAAAATTTTCATGGATGTTTGGATTACACAGGTGTGAAAGTTTTGGTGGGACCTCATTATTTTCTTTCTAAGTTAGTCTATGATTTCTAGGAACTGACAAAGGTTTGAACAAACATCTGTCAACGGGCCATTTAACTGGACTTTTGTTATAGGTCATTTATGTATGGCTATCAGGTTACGATGTGGGGGATTCAGGACTCAGTAACAGTTCCCTCCATGTTCTTCCTCAGCTTAGGAGGCTGGCATAATTGTTTGATCATATATATATATATGAAATCTAAGACCATATTCTTAGAATGTATGAACATGAGGGGCCAAGTATCTGGTCGCTGTTTCATTCAAATGAACTGAGCCTAAAGAAGCTTAACTAGGGAGGCAAAGTGAAATTCAAATAAGGGAGGATACTTGAATCCCTCCTCTGAGCTCCAAGTTGTATATCCAATTGCCTTTCCCATATTTCCATGTAGATATATACAGGCATCTCAAATTTCACCAGTGCAAAAGGAACCAAAATATCTTGATTTGTATGCAAAGGTCTTTTCTTACCTTTACAATCTCAGAGTCGTTATTTCTTCTGTATGTAAATACTCAGTAAATAATATTACCATTCCTCAGGTAAAACCCCATGATTCATCTTCTTATCACTCTCTCACACTTATTTCATCCAATCCATGTCAGGTCCTATAGGCTCTCATTTAAAAAAGCAATCCAATTTGACCAACTTTTTCAGTTTCAGAAGAGCTGCCCTTGTCCAAGCCACCATGATCTCTCTCCTGGGTTATGAAATAACTTCTTTCCTAGCTTGTATTCCTGCCTCTACTCTTTTACATTTATGGTTCATTCTCTATCTGGAAGCCAGAATAAGCGTTAAAAAATGAAATCAGTACCTGTTATTCCCTTGCTCAAAACACTATTGATGTGTAATCATAGAATAAAGTCCAGACTTCGTCCAAGAGCCTGCTCATCTCCATTATCTTTTTGCCCTCCCTTCCTCCTTTATTATATCATAAAACCTTCTCTCCTTTACTGCTTCTGCTTTAGAAACACTTGCCTTCTTATTGCTAGAACATGCTCAACTCATCTATGTCGTACCAATTTATATGGGTCTGTTAAATTTCCTTGGAAAATTACTTCCCAACATCTTTACATGTCTTGCTTCCCATTCATTCAGGTCCCTAAAGAGATTAAGGCTGAGTCCTGAGGAATTAGAATTTTTAAAACCTGAATAAAGGTAAGTAAATAAGACTGGCTAGGAAGGTCTGAGAACGATCAGGAGACCTACTAAATATGGCAGAGCCCTTGACTTCTCTTTCATGAATATGAGTGAGATATGCACTGCTTTGTAGAAAAACAAGCAAGTCCTCAAACTGGCATCTGGGAATGAGGGCAAAAGAGAAGTGGAATCATTTAGAAGTTGCAGACTGTCCCGTTAGCAAATAACTGGATGCAAATTTAACTGGATGTGCTCCAATAGAGAAAATAGTGTACTCATTAAAACATCAATACTTGAAGTTCCAAGCAATCTGGCATCTTTTTTTTTTTTTTTTTCTGAATTACAATATGTGAAAAAGAAAGGCCCGCTACAATATTTCATCCCAATGATAGTTTTCTTTTTTTTTTACCCAAAATTTATATCAGGTGCACATTTAATGGAGATAAAGAATTCCTAAATATTGATTCTGGTTTTGAATCAATGTTATAAGCATATTCACATTTGCAAAACTGATAGAATGTTAAATTCTAGTCTCCTGAGCTTTAAATAAATTCTAAACACATATTTTCATATCCTTTTAATTCTGAGTTGGATTTCAAAGTAAAATACCAGCTTTTATAGTGGAAAGAACATTAGCAGTCCAAAACCCTAGGTTATTGTCCTGGGTTTAAACATTACTAACTTGTTAACTTTAGATCAGAACTTGCAACTTAGTTTTCCCTTATGCAGATCCAAGATTGTTTACAGATTTGCTATGAAGATTAAATTAGATAACATTTATGCCTGAATTTTATATATTTAAATTATCATAAGGCTATTTTTTTTTAAAGGAAAATAACCCATGTTGAAGATAATGGAGAGAAATTGGATGGAACTCTAGTGCATTGTTTTTGGGAATATAAAATGGTGCAGCCATTGTGAAAAGCAATACGATAGGTCCTCTACAAGTCAAATATAGAATTACCACATGACTCAGCAATTCCATTACTGGGTATATGGCAAAATAAAGTAAAAACAGAGTCTCAAACAGATACTAACTAGTACACCAATGTTTTTAACAGCATTATTTACAATAGCCAAAATTGTACATTCAATTGGGAAACAACCCAAGTATCTATCAATAGATTAATGGATAAACAAAATATGGAATATTATTCAGCTATAAGAATGAAAGATGTTATGAGACATGTTGCAAAATGGAAGAACCTTAAAAACATTCTGTTCAGTGAAATAAGCAGGGCACGTCAGGACAAAAACTTTATGATATCACTTATAAGAAAAGACTAGAAACAGGAAATTTGCAGAGTTAGAAAGCAGATTAGAGGTTACTAGGGGATGAGGGAGGGGAAGGGGGGGTAGTGTTTGTGGGGAAAAGGGTGAATTTTATGTAATGTGAATTATATCTGAAGATGCTAAAAATATAATTGGGAGAATTATAAAAACAAAGAATAAAATTAATGCAGAAGTAAACATAATAACTTTGATTTAAATGCCTGTTGATTTGTGTACAATTTGAGAGTATAATATAAACTTTTTTCTATAGTCATAAAATCCTATACAATATGGTTCCTGGCTATTATTCCCAACATATATTGATCTTGAAATACTGGTCTTGATTTTCCTCCAACATGGCAGGCCTATTCTCACTTCACAAGCTTCTCATTTGCTCTTTCTTCTTTCTGGAATGTTCTTCCTCTGGATGGCTTGGTCCTTTCATAAACATCTCAGATAATACAATACATTCTCAAAAAGACATTTCGTGCCACCCTATATAATGAACCACCCTGCCTTCATACATACGTCCACAAATAGGTACTCACTAGCATATTCCCCAGTTGTATTGATTTAGTAGTCTTTTATAGTATCTGAAATTCTCTTATTTATGTATTTATTGATTTCATCATCGTCTACCATCATAACCCACCTCTTACAAAGAAATGTAAGATTTATAAGAACATGCACTCTTGTTCATTACTATATCCCCAGTCTTAGATCCATGATTATGGAAGGAAGGAAGGAAAGAAGGAAGTAAGGGAGGGAGGGAGGGAGGGAGGGAAGGAAGGAAGGAAGGAAGGAAGGAAGGAAGGAAGGAAGGAA
>JAKSZT010034297.1:3348565-3405454 GCA_026826555.1 Tolypeutes matacus | reverse complement strand
AGGAAGGAAGGAAGGAAGGAAGGAAGGAAGGAAGGAAGGAAGGAAGGGAAAGAAAGAAAGGAGGAAAGAGAAAGAAAGAAAGAAAGAAAGAAAGAAAGAAAGAAAGAAAGAAAGAAAGAAAGAAAGAAAGAAAGAGAAAGAAAGAGAAAGAAAGAGAAAGAAAGAGAAAGGAAGAAAGGAAGAAAGAAAGAAAAAGGGATATAAGAAAGAGTGAAAGAGATACAGAGAAGGAGGAAGGGAGGATGGAATAAATCTCAGTGGCTTAACATAATAAAGGCTTTTGTTGTTGTTATGACACAGTTTGATTCAGGTGATTCTTCTGGGTTCCAAGCGGTGACTTAGGAGTGCAGGCTGCTTTCATCCTGTGAATTTACCACCTTCTTATGGAACAGTGTGACTGTGTCTTACATAACACTTCTACCCACCTTCCTTTCACATTCCTTCCACATTTTTCTTATTTCCTGGCAGAGCTTCTTGAGTTGTCTTCTCTGCTATTAATCCAATTTGATGTCATATCAGTTTTTCTCTTTACTTTCTGCTTACATATATGAATTTTACCATTGCATTTTCAATTTCTTTATAGTCATTTTTCCCACCACAATACAACTGCCTTTCCTCCTTGTAATGGAACATTGTTATCCCAGAGACAAAGTGCTAAAGAGAGAAAAGCTGTTTCATAAGCTGTTTCATAAGGACTAAGAATGTGTGGGTTCTTTTGAAAATATCAAATATTTCCCTAAATTTCCTTCAATCTTTAATTGTAATTTGTATTGAATGATACATCAGAGATTCATCTGAGTTTTCATGATGAATTCTTATTCTCTAGCTCAGAGGGCTCATTTTTTTCACCTACATGTGCTTCAAGGACAAAAGCGCTATATGAACTGACTTGACTGTGTCTACAGGTGTGTGAATCATCCAGATCAAGCCAATAGAGTATATCAGAAGGTAAAACCCCAGTCTTAACTCTTACCAGGGCTATCCGTATCTACATTTCACTTGCTGGATTTCTTCTTCACAATATGATTCACTACCACCCATATCCTCCTATATCATTTCCTATTATTATTGGTAATAAACAGGTCATATTTTGATACAGAGAAGTAGTAAGAGATTCAGCTCTGGGTGAAGAAATACACTACAGTTATATCAAAACTAGTAAGTATGCCAAAAAAGGATGGCTAGAAAAGTTTTAGGTTGTTAGGTACCTCGGGTCTCTGGCTCAGAGGAAGTGAACAGGAGAGAGGACTAATGGTTCTTCTTCCCTTTCAAGCCAGGGTGTTTTCCTCCATTACGAGTGGCAAAAAGGAAAGTGTTGGCCATCAACTCAAATTGTGAATTGAGATACAGAGATGTTAGACAAAGATGTTCTAAGAGAATTTTATACTGTCTGCCTTAATTTTTGACAATGTTATCAGTTTAATGTTATTTGTTTTAGGAAATAGTAAAGTTGAGATATGCAAAACAGGGATTGCTATTTAGATGTCACAGTAAACTTTTAGAAACTGTAGTTCTAGTTGTGAGTGGTTTCTAATTCATAAAGACAGAATATTACCTTGTATTTTCCAGTTTGCTAAAGCAAATTAACCACATTGTTGACTTTCTCTGGTCCCCTTTTAAGGGGCAAAGCAATAAAAATGAAATAATGGTAATAATCACAGTTGCTGGAAGGTTTTCTCCACTGCGCATATAGGGAAGAGAAGCACCCATAAATGAAATCAAATGAAATCCCAAAATGATCAAATCTTCTTCAGGCAGGTCACTAATTAGCTTCTATAATTAATGCCTTACTACATACTAGGAAAACCAGGTAATTATCTGGTATGTTCTGAAGGTGAGTCACCTCATTTTAAGAAGCCATCATCCTAGAAAAACAATTGTAGAATAACAGCTTCTTCTGCCTGTTTAAAGTCATAAACCTCTCCAGCAATTCTACCTACAGCTGTAAGAAGCATCTTTTCCTGCCAGCAAACAGATTCTGGCATAAAAGCATTTCCTCTGACCAAGGTGACAATGAAGAGCTTCTTTTATTTTTGAAAGCACACATTTCTTGATGCAAGAGCTTTAAACTATTTTAAACTATTTGAACATTTCTTGTACAATTAGAATTTAGCCCTTTTATTTTTGAATCTATTTTTTATAGATACATATATACTCAACTACCATGGTATTTAGTCCTTCTCATTGGCTACTTCCTACTCAGGGAAAACTTGTGTGGCTGAGGACAGTGATCCAAGAGAAAACATGGGGAAAAGGAGCAGACCGGAGTTCCTGTCCCGAAATGGATAGATTCATTGAAAGACAAATTTTTCTTGATAATGTTGCCTCCTTTTAAGATACCACATCCCCATTATTAATCTAATTTTTGAGCTGTATTCTTTATATGTATGTGTGTGTGTGTATATATAGAGAGTGAGAGAAAGAAAGAGAGAAGAAAAACATGCACATACATGAACAAGCTCATATTCTTACCTGTTCAAGGTAATTTAATTTCCCAAGTTACTGTTTAAAAATAACAATAACACTAGTTAACATTCTTTTTTGCTTTATTCTATGCATGGCACTGCTAAACACTTTGCCTATATTAACTTGGATTCTTAAAATATTAAAAGTTGTGATCTTTATCCTCATTATTACAAATTGGGAGTTTGAGTCTCAGAAAGATTCATATAGTATAATTAGCAAGTCAAAAGCCTGACCCATTTTGGTAAACTTCAAAATCTCACTTGTATTGCTTTATATATTACTACTATTTGTTTCTCAGCAAAAAAAAAAAAAAAAAAGGCATTTTCCTTATGTTTATGTTTAAACATAAACATATCAGGACACTATTATGAAAGAAAAACTGTGTAGATAGCCAAATTTGGTTATGGACTAGTCTAGGCATGGGAAAACTGTGGCCCATAGGTCAAATTCAGCCAGTAACCTGTTTTTTTTTTTTTTTTTTGTAAATAAATCTTTATTGTAATAGAGTCATGCCCAATTGTTTATATACAGTCTGTGGCTTTTTTCATACTACAATGGCAGAGTTGAATAATTGTGACAGAAGCTGTATGAACCATAAGCTTAAGAAATGTTGCTTTCAGGTCCTTTACAGAAAGTTTGCTGACTCTTGGATTAGACAATTACAGCAGTAACTGTGTTGATGTGAGGTTGTGTCAAAGCAACATATTATTTATTTCATTAACATTGAGTCCCAGGAATCTGAAAATATTGAATTCGTTTTCTCTCCATTAGGTGAAATCCTTCCATGATTTCTAAACCAGCTTTACTCAAAACAAAAATTGGCAATGATTATATATTATTTTGACATTTTTCCATTTGCACTATATACCTTAATTGAACCCAAATCTGATAGCAACATTGTGTGAGTATCTTTGTCTTGTCACAACCCATCTTTGTAAACTACCTTTTTTCAGCAACATATTACGGTGGTAGTTTGCTGAACCCAGAAAAGATCATGTCTTTAGAACTATTCCATTTCTGTGGGTGTAAAACTATTGAAGGTGGGAGCTTCCTTTGGATTAGATTACTTCAGTAGGGAATGACCCAGGTTGGGTCTTAATCCTCTTACTGGAGTTCTTTAAAAAGGGATGAATATGTAGAGAGGGAGATACAGAGACAGAGAAAAAAGACAGGAGCTCAGAGAGGAACCCACAAAAGCTGAGAGAGAAGGCCACAGATGGAGAAGCCAGAACCTGAAAGCAATGGATCCTGGAGAAGGCAGAGAATGGCAGACATGGCCATGTGCCTTCTCATGTGACAGAGAAGTCCAAGATGGCCCACAGCCAGTCTTGAGTGAAAGAGTGTCACTTAATGCCTTGATCTGGATATTTTTCTCAGCCTCAGAACTGTAAGCTTATAAGTTAATAAATTCCCATTGTAGAAGCTAGCCCATTTCTCATATATTGCCTTTGCAGCTTTTAATAAACTTAAACACAATCCATTACAAAGTCTTGTCAATTTTTCCTTTGAAATGAGTTTTGAATTCAAGATCTCATTTCTTTTCAGTTTTCATCCCTTTATATTGTTATAACTTGAATATTATAATAGCCTGTTATTAGCCCAGTTTCTCCTTCTACCTAATGAAGTTTTTCACCTCTCAATTCTGTCTGTTATGAATATATAATAATAATAATAATAATAACAATAATAATAATACACAGCACTTACCATTCCTATTGTTTATATACTAATCAACTCATTTAATACTCACAACAACTCCATGAGATTTTATCATAATGTAGTTGAGGAAACTGAGGCACAGTAGTGTTAAATAACGTGCCCCAGAATATGTATCTGAACTATTTGAAACTTATATCTTTCTCGACAGTAATATTCATATCCGTTGTTCTCCTTCAAACATCCATCTCTCTGCTGAGACCTGTAGTACTAATGATCTGATCTGAGAATTACTGTTTCACTTTAGGCTTTAGGACCACCTCTCATCCCCACCCCGTCCTAGAGTGCATAAATCACAGCCTCAGTACCTTAACCCATCTGTGGTCCATGATGGCAGTGGAAGTGCCCATGGGAAGGATTCATAGGACCTCTTTGAACCCAAGTGCTTAGAGGGCATCCTTCCTAAATTGCCATTTCTGTGCTAAATATTGGTTGTTACTGCTTATTTCATTTTTTAAAAGAAATATCTGTGGTCTTTAGCACCCTTTGCCACCCGAATCCTATCTGCAACTCTAACCTTATATTTTATTTTTCTGAATCGTGCCTTTTCACATCAATGTTCAGTGTGGTTCCCTTAACTGTGGCTTTTAAATACCAATTTTTTGGCTTTGTTCATTTGATTGCTCCTTTATAGGCTGCTTTGCTTCTGCTTCTCATCCTTTTTGTATAAGAACTGACTTTATAATTCAGCTGAGTAAAAAGCAGGAGAAAAGCTGAAAGTGAGTGCTCAGCAGTCAAAAAGTCAAGTTTTTTTTCCCACTCTCAGGACTCACTAAACCTGTGGCCCAAGGTAAGGAGCTTCCCATATCTAAGCCCCAGTTTCTTTTCCCACAAAAAAGAGATCATAATAGTACCTATGGACCATAAAGTGTTATTAGGACCAGTTACTGGGATAATCCCTGGAAGATGCTTAGCATATAGCCTGGCACATAATGAGCGCTCTCTTTCTGTATGGATGCACACAATCGTCTGAATACAAAGAAAAAAGTACCAGGAAAATATTTCTTTAAGGCAGGAATCAGCAAACTTTTTGTACAAAAAGGCATATAATAAATATTTTAGGTTTTGTGGGTCAAGAGGAAAAATCGTGATTATTATCTACTTATCTAACAGCTATTTAAAAATGCAAAAACTATTCCTAGCATATGGACCACATGAAAAGAGGTGGTAGACCAGATTTGGCCTGTGGCTATAGTTTGCCAACCCCTGCTCAAACAGGTGAATAGTAAATACACATAAAGATTATTATGTCCCCAAATTGGATTTATTGCTATATCATTCTACTTTTCTACTTTCCTAAGAAAAGAGAATGATTTGTCTTTCCCAATTGTTATTAAACACCTATGTTTCATTTTGCTAAAATTTTTTCTGTTGTTGCCATTGTTCTTTGGCTCCACAAAAAGCACAGAACCATAGTACAGAGTGAAATATATGTAACCATTCATGTATTCTAGGCACTGAATAAAGGTCAGTATAATAAAATGATAAATAAAACAATTCACCAAATGACCAATTTCATTCCCTAATTCAGTCACCTGCATTATGTCATCAGTGTTTACGTTACTGATGGTCCACAAGTTATTTGTTAGAGAAAGATTGTGGTTTGTTCTGACTAGAGTTCAAGCATTTGCAATCAACATTGTCTATAGGATCTGATCCTTTTAGAAAATTAGCACAGTTAGCTGGGAAGAAAATAAGGTTGATGAAAACACTGGGGAACTAAGGTCTGGAAATTCCATTTACTCATTCATATTCCTTGCAGGATCCAAGAATCCCTTTCATGTCAGGCTCGGAGCAATTTTGTAAGGCTGTGATATGGAAAATATTGGCCATATTTTAAATGAGCTTTGACTGTCCTTCATTCAGGTGTGACGGGACCCTGCTTCACCTGCCTAGTGATTTTACATTACTCATTAGAGAATCAATATTCTCCAAGATTGGAGCAGTTAATACATTTAATTATATTTATATATAAATACAAAGTCCATAAACATCTATTTTTAGGGTTAGTTTCTATTCATTCTATTGGGGAATGAACAATGGACTAGAGTAGACTTGCTGTTATTCTACTATAGACCTATTGTTATTCTAGCAACGAAAGAACTTATATCATTGATGTGGAGGCAATGGCCAGCATAGGTTCTGAGGGGAGGGAGAGGAGAAAAATAGGTAAAATACGAGGGTATTTTGGGGACATTGGAATTGTCCTAAATGACGTTGCAATGACATATACAGGCCATTATATATCTTGTCATAACTTACAAAATTGTGTGGGAGAGAGTTTAAAGTATAATGTAAAGTATAATCCACACATAGTGGCAATGCTCCAATACTTGCTCATCAATTGTAACAAATGTACCACCCTAATGCAGGATGTTGTTAATGTGGGAAAGTGTGGGAGGGGGAGGCAGTGGGGCATATGGGAATCCCCTACATTTTTTATGTATCATTTATGTAATTAACTATCTTTAAAAAATAAAACAAAACAAAGGAAAAAGAAAGCAACAATGTCCTGAGGCAGATGATCCAGCAGCAGCACTGATCTAAGCCAATTGGAAAACACTTTATGAAAGATCCTGGTAAGAAGATGGCCCAGTGCTCAGACTGTGATACTGGAATGAAGTTTGGTAAATCAGGTGCATTTCCTCCTGGAAGACAGTAAAGTAATGCAGGTTTTTGTCTGGATTTTGTTGCCAAATAGTATTCTGTAATCATCATAATTAGTTTTCTTAATATACAGATGTGGAAACATTGTCTGAGAGTGGTTAAATTACTCCCTGAATATAGCATATCTGTTAATTGGCCAATCTATGAATTCTAACTCATATGCATTTGATTCCCATACCTGTGTCAATATTCAAGAATATTTTTTATTAGCAAAATAGTTGTAAAACCAGCAATCCATTTGGACATAATATAATAAGTATTATTTTTAATTAATAAGTATTTCTATTATCGTTGCTAATTCTACTGGAAATAAGTACTTTAGTCTCTAAGGCTATCTGCAGTTTGATAAGTTGTTATTTTAGTAGTACAAATCAGAGTGAAGAAAGCAGGGTCTACTCATGTATTCCACTGGGGCTCATACCCTGGTTCCCATTCCTTAGAAACTATTGTGGTACAGTTTGGTGATTTTCCTATTCTCATGGTTGTTTAATAAATGAGTGGAAAATAGAATGATCAACCTTGTATACTAAAATGTTTGAGAAACTCAAGGTCTCTATAAATTGTAGACTCATCATACCTACATTGGATGATGGGAAGATAGAGATGTAATTTACTTTCATTCTTTTCTTTCTACCATCCTCATATTCAATTTGATACAAAGCCTCGATGATTTTGTTTTCTAAATAAATATCTCATGAAAGTCTACTTCTTTCCAATTTTACCCCATACTCTGTGCCACCTTTGTAATCAACCTGATCAATAGAATAAAGTCCAAGTAGTGCCAAGTTCATGACTTTCTTGGGTTCACAGTTTAGTGGGGATGAGAGAAAAATACATAGAATTAAGTAGGGTAGTGATACATGCTATGGAGAAAAACAAATTAGAGTAATGCAAGGGAAAGAGAAGGAGGATGGGGTGGGTATTTTGGTAGACTTGACTTAAAGATAATGATTAGCTAGGGATCTGAATGCAGATGTATGTCAGGAAAAGGACACGCAAGTGCAAAACTCCTAAAGTGGGAGCTGAATTAACATTAAAAGGGGGGAGTGTGGGAGTGGACCATAGTGATGTGGGAATGTGGGTGAGAGGACGATGAGGTCAGAGAAGTGATTGGGCTCCTTTATTGAGAGTCTTATAGTATGGCAAGGACTTTGGATTTTTTTTTCCCTTAAGTGTGATGGAGAATTACTGATGGAGTTTTGAATTAGAAAGTCTAATATTATTTATTTATGTTTTAAAAGGTTTCTGGGTGGAAAATATAATGTTATGGGTGGAGTTGGGATAGTGGAAGCAAAGAAACTAGCTGAGGCTATAACAGTGATTAAAGCCAAGGAAAATAAGGGTTTGTACTGTGGCATCTGTAGAAACAGTGGCAAGTGTTGAAGGCTGGATCTATTTAGCAGGTAAAACCAGTGGGATTTACTGAATTAATAAATGAATACTCTTTCCTTGAGTGGTTTGACATCTCAACATCTCTCCATTTTCTCTTTCTATCACTTTTTCTTCTGTATTCTTATTCATTCTCACCTTTCTATCATTCTTCTCCAGTCCCCTAGAATTCTAGCCTAATGTGCAAGTCCTCTGTAGCTTTCTCGTGGGCACCTGGTGCATAATAACAAAATTAAACTCATCGGAGTTGAGAATGATCACCATTTGCAGGGGTCTAAGTTCTTTAAATCTGCCAGTCTTTTCCTTGTTGCGATAAGGAAGAAATCCTCCTTGGGTACTTTTGTTCATATGTATGATTGTATTCTTCCCTCCCACCCATATGAAATTAAATGCAATCTCTTCTTCAATATGCAAGTTCCAATGCAGTTTTACAGGTAAATTAATTGTTTTATTTGATTTTCTTCAGATTAACTCCAGTTTATTTCTCCTCGATTTGTCTTTGGCAGATTTATTTTTACAAGTCTTTTATTTCAGTTTCTAAAGTATTTATCCTTTGGGTCTATTCTCTTTCCTTTACGATGGGAGACTAATTATTCTTCTCCTAATGAATGTTCTAAATGTATCCCATTTGGTAGCATATGTGTGTTCAGACCAAAGATGCTTTGGGATAAAATAAGTAAATTCCTCTCATGGGGTTTCCTCACAAACTTCTCTTTGTAACAGTGCTAAGTTCAAAGATTCATAGCCTCTAGGTTGCCATAGAGATCATCTTTTCCCCCTCTACCGCCCCCCCTGCCTCCCCCACCTTCCTCATTTTACAGACAGAAACAGAAGCCTGGGAACTACTTAGCTGGATCATGAGAGTTAAAGTATGGGAGTCAAGAAACTTGAGTTCTATTCCCATCTCTGCCACTGACATTTTAAAACTTCTTTTATCTTACAGTCACTTGGTTTCCAGATGAAAAAACCTGGTTCAAAGGGACAAGGGGAATATAAACTCCTCAGGGAAATCTTCTCTGATCCTCTCATTCTGGTCAAACTTCTTTTCCTCAAAGAAATTATTTCTGTTTATAAATTATATAAATCAAAATCTATATTTGTCAAGGTCAAACAACTAGTAAATGGATAAGGGTTTGAATCCAGGTCTGTCTGATAAGGTTGTACATTATTCATAACCACTGTATTCTGTATTATATATCCTGTTAGATTAAAGATGCACCTTTGCCACAACATATTTTTATTTATCTAACTTTGATAAGTTAGAAAAACTTTGAAAACTTTGGTTTTCACATTTATCTACAGTTATTAAAAATTAAACAGGAGCCATTTTGCTTAAGTTCACACTAATGTTACTGGGTATAGAAGCAGTGTAGTATCATAGATGATCCAGAAGTTTTGGGAATAAATAAGGTTGAGAAATAAATGGCAAATGCTGAATAAATGGTAAAAGACCAAGTTCAGTTTGGCTTGACAGATATTTTGTAATCCGTGGGCACCGCTAGCTGAGCTGTGGGAGATGTTGAAAAGTCAATTATTTTTAAAATACAGAACTAACCATATCCCCATCCTGCTCAAAATCTATGTTGGCTTGGCTCCCTATTTCTTATCTAATAAATTCCAAGGTCTTGAGAATGGCTTTAGTTTCTAGGTAGAGCATACTTTTCATGCTCATGTTTTTCTACTCTGCCCCATATAATTTTTTTCAGATACACAACTGATTGAAGTTCCAAAAACATGATACACTTGATTTCACTGTGCCTTGGTCATTCCATTTCTACCTGGCCAGATTGTCCTTCCTCTCAATTCACCAGGCAGCCAGCTATTCTTATTCATCCTTGGACATCAACCATTGTTCATGTTCTCTATAAATAGGGCGGCTAGATAAACCACGTACAATATTTAGGACATATTTTCACTACAATTATTATCTCATATTTATCTGAAATTTAAATTTAACTGAGTGTGCTGTGTTTTTATTTGCTGAATCTGGCAATGCTATCCATTAAGGATCCCTTCCCCCACAAATGTTTCTCTGATCCCAGAGGCCTGTACTAATGGAAACTGGACAAGTGGTATTTAGTTATTTAGTTTGTACATATAGCCTTCTCTCATGTTCTAGGGGTTTGCAAGGGAAGTGTTTGGTTTGTTTATTTTCACATGTCTAGTTTTAGGTTAGTGTTTCTTCATTTCTCCTTCAACTAGTTACCAACAATACATATGGATGAACTTTGTAGTAGGATAGGAGGGAGAGAGAAAGTGAGATAGGGAGATATTTATTCCTAAGTCTAAAAATGTCATAGCTTTCATCTTGTTTAATACCTATCTTTATGCTCTATAGTTTCATAAAATCATGTCACTTTTTCCTGCTTTAAACTGTGATTTTGGGGAAAGTGCTATCAATTTTATTTCCAGTCCTCGAGTTTGTTTAAAGGTCATTTTCACTGTACTTTGTGAGTGTGTCTGTAGTTGCTGGAGAGTATCATGTGTAATATTTAAATGTTAATGGTTACATATTTTGGCACCATAAAGTTACCATAAAAATAAATGGAATATAAGAGAAGTGAAATATCACTTATTGAGGACCTACTATGAGCCAGGGAATGGATTAATCATTGTATGTGTTATCTTGTTTATTCCCATATCAAAGCCACCAGAGCCAAGTGATAGCCTCGATGTTGTGGTTGAAGAAAGTGAGCTTGTAAGAGCTTAAATAACTTGCTAAAGATCACACATAGAGTAAGCACTAAGTAGAGTTTAAATCTAAATCTAACTGATTCTAAAGCTACTCTCTAATTTATTTGGGTGAAGAGGTAATTGTAAACTGCTTTATACCAAATCTTCTATATGTAAATGGAAAAATAATTTCAGAAAAAAAGATATTAGCAACTATATTCCCACCATCCAGAATTAATTAAGCAATATGCTTTCCATGTTTTTGTTATTGCTAATGTTGTTTTTAAGAGAAAATAAACATTTCTAATTATTTTTATAAATTGGAAAATATATATTAGAAAGAATTTGAACCATGCAGAAAACTGCCAAAAAATGTGAATAATCCTACCAAATCCTACCATTAAACTTTAGGTATTCATAAATCCAAATATCTTTCTTTGCATCAAAAAAAGTAGGAGTGCAAGAAAAGGGGGTGGGGAGGAAGATAGCAGGGATGAAAAAAAGGGGGAAGGATGTAAATATAAATGCTTTTTAAAATGAAATCATATTTAAATGTTTTTTACTAAAATTATTAAACTATTACTTGACTATTATACAGTTAAAGTGATATAAATCTGAAAAGGTTAAAAATAATTCAATTCCATATTTTTTTCACCACAAGTGATATTATTTACTGAAAGATCCTATTGAGTTAAAATAAAAGAGAGATTATGGAAAAACATTGAAGGTTGTTCTCATTTGTTAATGATGTATTTTAATTTTAGACAGTATAATAACTATTTTGAAAGATGAAGATACCAGAGTTCTGTCCTTTACCCACTCTCCAATTTTTTTTATGTGTGTGTGAATTTATAAACCTGGAAAATTAAAAATAATAGTATTTTTTTTTTACATTTTTATAGCTATAATTTGCATAGTTTTAATTTGTTTTAGTATTATCATTAAACTTAAATGGACCTTATGCTCACCATTGGTCTTTTTTATCATGGGTTGTCAATTCCTGGATTGTTTATTCTGATTTTTGTTTGTCAAGCAATTTTTCAAGAAATTCTCAAAGATTCGGTGTTCATTGAGTTTTTTCATGATTGTGTAGTGCTGCTTGTTGAAAGCCATTTTTAGGTTAAATATTTTTGAGTGTCACTTTCTCTCAAAAATCTAGACATTTTCTGTAGATATGCAATTTACTATCTTCTAAAAGTAAAGAAAGCTGTGGAGAAGCTGGAGAACAGCCTGACTTTTCTTCCATGTAGGTGTTATATTTTGCCTGCCTAGATGCTTGGAGAATTCTTTATTATTCTCTAGGTTTGACAATATATTTAGGATATATATTCATTCTAAGATTTTGGTATCCTAAAACACTCTGTGTTCTTTTGTTCTGTATATTCAATCATTCCTTCTTTTTAGCAATATATTTTGCATTACATGACTAGATAGAATTTCTGCTATGTATATTTTATTTTACTCAAGGGACACCAATTATTCTTATGTTGAATCACCACATATTCCAAATCTATTAATTTGTCTTCAGTTGTTTTATTCTATTGTTTTCATCTGCATTCACTATGATTATCCCAGTCTAGTAATTTAGATTTATAGATTATATTCTGTTGCTTGCATATTTTTAAATTTAGTAGTTACCTAATGATAATGGTAAGTTATTCTATGACATGAAGAAATTTTGAGAAACGGTGAGTTAGGTTTTATTCTTGATTGGACTCTGACTCTCATTTGTATGGTACATTCCTATTTTCTTGTATATTTTGTTTTTACGGTATATATTTACTATATCATTTCTTTTCATCTTAATTATTTTCAGATAACTCTTTGTAGACATTTTATTTGTTTTGATAGATCAGAAAGAGAGTAAAGAATGTGACTCACCCTATAAATGGGAACTTTTTTTTGTTTTGTTTTGTTTTGAGCAGCTCATGAGGGCATGGCATTTTGTGTTTTATCAACTTTTCTATATGTAGGGTATATAGGTTGGATAGGGGTGACCAGCTGGTGTCAGGAGAGCATAGATAAGGTAATGTACAGATTTTGTAATGCATGAGTTCTGTTCTCATGTAAGAGTGTTTATGATGCAAGAGCATTTATTGTACCCTAGATCATCTTCAATACACTAGATTAGGTTTTAACCATTCTCATTTATTTTGGTCATCTCCTGCTTCAAGGCATTCACTTTCTCCATTTTACTCTTTTTGCCTTCGTAGTGGTTTCTATGAATTCTGGGTCAGAAGATGAAACAAAAAGATAAGGCTATCTACTAATCAGGGATAATTCCTAGGATATTGTCAGCTCACCACTTTGCCTTCTATGGGATATCTAAACTATCCACTCTACTTCAGGTTCTTTTCTTTCTTTGCCCAGACACCAATTTTGAGGATTATTTCATTAGGTTATGCCTCTTCCTGTGTAGGCTGTTTATATGCTTTTCTCCAGATTTTTAAAAATTTCTATATCATAAGGTACTTGGCAATAAAATTCTTTGAATTTTATTATGTTTATTTAAATCTGAAATTTAAAACATGTTATTATATCTCCATACTCAAGATGAAAATTCATGTGTCTATAATTCACTCCTAATTCCTTTGGAAATTCATTTTATTGGCTTCTTAATCACATTCCATTATTATTGCACATTTGCTCTCCTGTTCACCCTAGTAAATTGTGAGTTCCTTTAAGGTAGAGCATGCACCTTTTCCTGCTCCTTTTATTTTTCTACTTTTAGCATCTAGCCTACTGCCTGTTACATTGTACATTTTCAAATGGGTGTAAAATTAATGAATACTTGAATAACTTTACATGGAGGCTGATTTATGTTCAACAGAAGGACTTATTTCTGATAGATAGGGCTTTCCAAAAATTAGGTAGAGATTTTCCAGAGAATCACCACTTGTGGTAGACTGAATTATGTGCCCTAGGTAAGACATGATCTTAATCTTGGTCTGCATTCTGTAGGTGTGAACGTATTCTAAATAGATTCTTTTAAAGATATTTTAGTTAAGATGTGGCCCAACTGAAGGAGGGTGAGCCTTAATACCTATTACCGGAGTCCTTTTATAAACAGAAGAACTTCAGATACATTCAGAGCAAGCCACAGGGAAGAGCCTAAAGTCAATGGAACCATGAAGAGAAAGGAGAGGATATCACACCATGTGATGCAGCAGAGATAAAAGCCAAGGAATCCAAGAATTGCCAGCAATCAACTCCAGAATGCTACCAACCCCAGAAGGAAGCAAGCCTTCTAGCCAATGTCTTGATTTGGACTTAAGGGCTTTGAAACTGCGGGTCAATTAATTCCTATTGTTTAAGCCCACCCACTGTGTGGTGTTTGTCATAGCAGTCTGGAAAACTAAAATACCATTTGTAAAAATATTCATCTGGGAAATGAATGATCATCTGGAAGGAGTATGTGGGAAGGAGATTTTCTAAATGATTGAAATTGTACATCATGTTCCCCAGTTAAGATTTTACTAAGGATCACTTACTAAAAAGATCTTGAGTTGTTTCCAAAGAAATTTCCAGCTAAAATACCTTTGGAAATGAGAGGGGAATTATTTCAAATATTCTGGAAACTTCTAGTGCTAAAGTGGGGGAACCATTTGTGAGTGTTGTTCTCTGTTACGTTTCTCATACACTATCTCTTGCTTTCTGGATTTTAAAAATATAAATATTTCACATATATTTATACCATAAATTTTAATATACTTATAAGAACAATAACAACAACAATAATACTAACAGCAATAAGAAGATAAATAGTTCCTCCTTAAAATAAAATATTTTTGTCATTTGTATTTTGAATATCAAACTCTGGCATTGACTATGACTGTTTTGAAGGCATTGTGAGAGTTTATTCAGATGCATTTTAAAGCTTATGATTATTAACTTTCCAAACTTGCAAGTGTCCCTGGTGATCTCTTCAATAGCTGTGTCCTCTACCTGACTTTCAGTATCTGCCTGCAAACAATCGTGGGAGTACAGACCATTTTAAAGTAAAATCACTTTGGCAGAAAGGTTTATTTCCCCCTTCTTTTGTTGCCTTGATATACTACTAGTTTCAAATGCCTAATTTGAACTTGAAAGAAAATTCCTGTTGTCCTTGCTTTCCATTTCTAGAGATCCAATAGAGTACCAGGTTCTGAGGTAATAATCTATTCCTAAGCTTATAGGAAAAGATAAACTTAAAATAGGTCAAGAGCCTTTTTCTCAAAAAAAGAGTTCTGAGAATTTTGACAACATGAATAAACTTCTCTTGACTATTTTTATTAACTGCAGTTCATGGTTTAAGTAGAGCTCTCTGTGTAGTACAGAGAAATAAAATCTATGGATTGTTTTTTCAAATTTTTTTACTTTTAATGGCTAATCACAAAACTTTTAATAGTAATAATAATTATTATTTTTGTATGTATCACGTCCAATTATGGGGATGTCAGGTATTCAAAATACTGTATAACACCATATGATAATTGCTTTCCCTTTACCTAAATGGAAAATTCAGACTCAGAGATGATACGTATCCAAATTAGTAAAATGTAGAGCTAGAACTTGAAGTGAACACTTTCTGATTCTAACACCATTCTGAAACAATATCGCTGTGATTAGGCTGACTGCAGAATTTAGAATTTAAAAAGAAAAGGCCTGACGTTTAAATAAAGGCATGCACAAGTTAAAAGTTCAGGGGGAATTTCATATCCGGAGTGGGATGTTTTGATAAAGCAAGTCATCGTAAAAGAAAAATAGAGCAAGATAAGGAGGAGCTGGAGTTGTGGGGAGTTTCATTATTAATTAGAATGCCCAGATGGTCCTTCTTGAGAAGATGACATTTGAGCAGAGAAGCAAAGAAGATAAGGAAGTTAGTCATGCTGGTTGTGCTAAACTAGAGAATACACACCAAAACTAAAAATTTTGAGTTTACAAATTATAATAAAACATATTTCTGATTAAACAAAACATATTAAGAGGCTGAATTTGACCAATGAGACCCAAGTTTGAAATTCCTAATTCAATTAAGCACCCTTAGTTTATAGAATAGGATGCTGGGCCCATAGAAGTTTAGTGTCACAACCAGCATTTTTCTGTTTCCTCTACAAAATGTGTTATGGTTTTGCAAAGTTTTAGAAAAGGAGATTTAACATAAGCTTAGGGGAAACTCAATATCCAAGGAACGCTTGACATGACTGGAGACCTTGAGATTTCATTGCATAATCTAAAAGAACAAGTTTGCTTTTAAAAGTTGGTTTGCTAAATCCTCATGATAGAGGATGGATTGCACCACCAGTGAAACTTCCATCAATGTAACTTGGTGAAATTACTTTTGGATCAAGTTAATCCTTTCCTTTTTCTATCCAGTTCTGCTGGAGATATCATTTCAGATGATAAGGACTCTTCTTCTTCCCTAGTATGCATTTATCTGTCTCTTATACTAGATCTTTAAACTTTAGGAATGCAGCAAGGGTCTGTCTGTCAGTGCCTGTATCATGTGGTGTTTAAATTACTCTTTGTAAAACATCCTGGTTGTATTAGTCAGCCAAAGGGGTGCTGATGCAAAATACCAGAAATCTGTTGGCTTTTATAAAGAGTTTTTATTTGGGGTAGAAGCTTACAGTTACCAGGCCATAAAGTTACTTCCCTCACCAAAGTCTATTGCCATGTGTTGGGGCAAGATGGCTGCTGAAGTCTGCCAAGAGTTCAGGCTTCTTGGATTCCTCTCTTCCTGGGGCTCTGTTCCTTTCTGGGCTTTAGCTGCTGTGCTCGCTCCACAAGGCCAGCTGTAGACTATTAAGTGAACGGCTCTGTCTCTCCCCCCCGGGGTTTCCCCCGGGTCTAAGGAGCCATCTCTATTCCTCTGTGTTCTCCTTTGTGTTCACGCCCAGGTACAGACCAGTTTACAAACAATCCAATATCTATTTTTGGAATTCATGAACAATGCCAAACTGCCACACTGGTGAAGTGGACAGAGCATACCATATAGTTGAATGTCCCAGATTCTTAGGTCTCCTGTGTTTGTATATTTTTCTTTGAGTCTCAAAAAATAAGTTACAAAATAACATAAGCTATATGCAAGCTCCTATATGGCCTGGCGCATAGTGAACCCCCTATTCATTCCCATATGCTCTTCAATAACTGTAGTAAATGTTCTAATGCATTGTATGTATTTGGTAAATCCTAGTTTCCCTTATGTGTTTCTACATGTCACACATGTTATGTGCAGCATAATGTCTTGCACATAACAGTTGCGGCATGGCTAATTGGGATGGGTGGATAGGTGAGTAGATGGATGGGTGGACAGACAAATGAATTAATGTAGAGTTCAGCACTTTGGTTAATCTTAATTGTCTTCTAATATTTCATTTTATTAGTAACAATATCCAACATACATCAAACTCTGAAATGTTAGGATTCTATAGCGAAAATGTTTCTCACATATCATCAGGGCCACATCCTATGCTGAAGAAATATTTTTCTTTCATATTTATGAGACTATATGAATGAGATTATATGAATATATGGGGCTCTTCTGATTCACAAAATGTTAGTTTGGGTTCAATTCCTTTTAGAGGTACAAGGATCTGTAAAATATTGTTATATTTTTACTCGAGTCTCATATCTTCATAAATAAATATTAGGACTGGCAGGAACATTTGAAAACACTGAGATTCCTTCATTTTATAACTGGGGAAACTAAGGCCAGAATGATCAAAAACAATCTGAGTCTCATCTCATTCATTGCTACTTAAGATCGCTATTTTTGGGGGCTTCCATGTTTTTGATAAGCAAAAGCAGAAAACAGTTTTAAAGTCATTGGAGTAAAGGCAAAGTACTAAGTTTGGGTTAATGGAAGCATATTATGCTACTTTGCTAATGCTATATACGCATTGTGATCACTACATTCTCAAAATCCTAAAATCTTTGCAGATTTTTCTTTACCTGATGTGTTAAAATTTAAAATTAATTCAATGACCCCAAATCTATGTTTCTTGTTTTACAAAACAGTTCATCGATTAGCCAAGGTCTAAACAAAGCTTCCTACATGATTAATTGATCAAAAATAAGATCTGAGAGCTCATTAGCTCGTTTGTCAGATACATTCATTTATTCAAAAGCTCCTTTTCTCCCTACTTACATTTCACAATACAAAAAGCAAAAGGGTTTATCTACTTTTAAGTTTCACCCAGCATATATAGTAACTATTATGTTCTTTTCCAAAGGGGATTTTGGAGAAGGTAAAAATTCTAAAGATCTCACTTGGAAGATAAAATGTCCTGAAAATAAAACTGTTTAATATTATTTCAGCTTCAAATACTAGAGAAAATATACTCACTAAATATCCCCATTTTGTTATCATAAATTACTTATATAATCCAATCATAATACAAAATGCCAACTAATTGAAAAAATGGAGGATCTTTTGGAAAATATTTTGCATGTTTTTTTTTTTTATGGTTGAGGGACTCATAGGTAAAAGCTTTCAAGATTAATACCAAAAACTTGAATGGATTTATTATTCAACTTGCCTCATATTTATTCACACTTTTCATGTGCAGAATCTGAGCTCAGCTTGGGTAAATGGTCCATATTTGCATTCATGGATCCCAAGTTATATTTACAAGATATCTTTTATTAGGGCAGCTATATAATTTATCATTCCAACTAGAACATTTTTTAGTGTGAAAGATAGTGTTAGTAATAATTATGCTGGAACAATCAAATCCTACACAACAAGGACTTATGAAAACCCTACATTTAATTGAATAAATGACAGATCTAATCATAACTGCAGGCTTCTATGTATGTGCCCTATTTCTCACTGAAGAGTGCTTTGGGAATTATTATACCAGGATATCTTATAGTTCAAACTCTCTTTTTCCCTCCAATTTTTCTACTTCTATGCATCTCATGTTCCATTCTTGCAATGAAGTTCCCTGGTCCCCTGGCTCTCATTGATTAATCTTTCTGAGAAGTACTAAAAATTTTCACTGTACATCATCACTGGATTTGGTATTGTTTACTATTGTTTCATATGTGTAAGTTTATCTCCCCAAATATATCGCATTTCTCAAAAGCAGAGATAAATACTATGGCATACTAAATTATGTACCCCAATTTAGACATGTTCTTAATCTTGGCACACATTCCTGTGGGTGCGAACCTATTTTAAATAGTATCTATTGCAGTTGTTATTTTTAGTTAAGGTGTGGCCCAAATAAATGAAGTTTGGTTCTTAATATGCATTGTTTAAGGCCCTATAAACAGAAAGAAACTGGAAGCCAGAATAAAAGAAAGCCAGAGGGAGGAGCCAGAAGCAGGAAATCACTGGAAACCTTGAAGTAAAGGAGAGTACCTTGCAATGTGGCAGGAAAGCCAAGGAACCCAAGGATTGCCAGCTAGCCAGAGAGCTACCAACCCTGGGAAGAAGCAAGCATTCCAGCCTAAGAAACCATTATACAATGAATTCTCATTGTTTAAGCCAAAGCATTGTGTGGTATTTGTCACAGCAGCCTGGCAAACTTAGACAAATGCTACTTCATCTCCAGCAGGCTTAGTGTAGGGTTCACCAGCTAAGACATTGATCATATGTTGAATGATTAAACTGAGTATTTTCTCTTTCACATCTACCCCCATCTTTCTCAGTGTCTCCAGCCACATTAGCCTACTTTCCATTCTTTAACATGCCAAGCACATTGTGGAAGTTTGAGATTTTTATGAATCCCAAAAATAGAAAGATTATGTTTGTAAACTAATCTGTTCCTCTGGGTGTAATACCCTTTGATTGCATCAAATTCAGCTGAGGGGGCTTTGATTAGATTACCTGTTAAGATTGCTGTAGGGCTTTTTACTGGGCTATGTCAGTGAGGCATGACTCAGGTTGAGTCCCTGCCCTCTTGCTGGTCTGATATAAATGGACACATGTAGAGAGGCCCCAAGAGGCTGGGATCATGGAGCAACTCAAGAAGTGATGAATCTTATATCTGATAACTTGCAGCTGAAATTGGGAAGAAAGCAGAGCAGTTGAGCCTGAGAGAGGAAGCCCAGTGGGGAATGCAGAAACCTCAGCAGAGATCACCCACCATCTTTCTTCACCATGCAGCAACATGCCAGGATCAATAGTAGCTGACTTTGGTGAGAAAGCACCTCTTATGATGCCTTGAGTTGGACTTTCCACAGCCTTGGAACTGTAAGTTTTTACCCCAAATAAATACCCTTTATAAAAGCTAACAAATTTCTGGTACTTTGCATTGGCAGCCCTTTGGCAGACTAAAACACACATCACATCAGAATATCTGTAGCTCCCATTCAGTTGGTCTGCTATGTGTTTTCTCCCACATATTTGCAGTTTATGATCTCTTTTTTCATCTGGATCTCTACTCCAAATTTACTTCTTCAGAAAAGAGTTCCTTGGTGTTGTCTATAATAAATGAATTCCTCCTCCCATTATACTTTTTTTAAAAAATTTACTTTATTTTTTAAAAAATTTAGGAGGTACCAGGGATTGACTCCAGGACCTCATACATGCGAAGCAGGTGCTCAACTGCTGAGCTGCACTTGCTCCACTCGCATTATCATTTATCCCCTTAACCTCCTCTCCCTGCTTCATTAGTCTTCACAGCTCTTTTTTCCTAATGTCAAATAAACCAAATAATGTCACCCTCCCAAATAAAGAGTGCCATGCTTTGTTCATCTATGACCAAAACTGAGAAGAGTGCATGGAACAGAGTAGCTCCTCAACAAATTTGTATACTTGATGAAATAAAATGACAGGGAAGGAAAAAATTCCTGAATAAACATTGAGGAGGGAGGAAATTATGGAGCAGTATGGAGCTATTTAAGAGTTAAATTTCATAGGAACTGGTAAGAGATATTTCAGATATAGTTAAAGGAGGGAGAAAATTGATTCCAGTTTTCTGGCTTGAGGAATTTGTCAAATGAACCACTATTTATTGATTAAGGGAATTGTTTTAGATGTGATGGGTGAAGAGAATTGTTGGAGATGAAGGGTTTGAAGTTAATTTTGAGAAGTCCATGGGAACCCAGTGGAGATGGTCTCCTGATTTCCAAATCCATATGGGCTTGAAAGTTATATTTGTAAACCATCTGTTTCCATATAAGTAAAGAAGACAATTTCAGGAACACATATAGAGTAAGAAGGGATAATTGTGAGGCACTGAACATGGGAGAATTTAAAAAAATAAGAAGAAAGCAGAGGATGTGAAGCTCACAAAGAAATCTAAGTAGTAACTTTCAGAGACATGGGAAGGTACAGGAGCAAATGCTTTTATTATAAGGAAAGGTGTCAGGAAGTGGAATGTAGACAACCATGTCTAATTCCACATTGAGGCCAAGTAAGGTGATTTTTCTTTAAATTAAACATTGGCTTCCTCTGTATGGAGAACATTGCTAATCTTTTCCAGACCAAAAGTTTGTAGGAAAAAACAGGAGTTGTGGAAATAGGGAAAAGATTATTTTACACTAACTAAAGAGACTGAATTATATGTGAAGGAATGAGAGATACGGTGCAGTAATTCGACTGGCAGAGGGAACTGTGTTTTAGGGAATTACTTCTGAGAGAGAGAGAAGAAAGGAAAAGAGAATATATATGAATTGGGTTTTTTAAAGAGAATATGGATCAGGTTTGTTATTTGAGTGTGGAACCTGTACTTCTGTACTTGAACTTCAATTGGTCTTTTGACCTTATTCTCTACAATTTTCTACTAGCAATATCATGCTAAATGATCACAATGTCTAACGTTTATTCTGAGAAATTTTCCATTTCTAGAAATCCTTCAACATATCCTTCACATGGGGAGTTGAATGAAAGGAAACATCTGTTCTGAAATTCTTTCTCAGTTGAACAACCAAAAATGAGCAAGTGTGATCATCATGCAAAAAAAAAAAAAAAAAAAAAAAAAAAAATTCACCAGATATTCCAGCAAAGAGGGAGAAAGTAATAGTAGCAACATATTCTGGCTGATTAGATACACTGCATATCATTAATTCTTGTGAGATAAATTTAGCATTTGCTGCTTTAAAATAACTATATGTGACCCAATGATAATATGTTATAAACAAAGTATTTTAGTGGATTTTTTTACTTTTATGCAATCAGTGTAGATAAAATGTAACTGCATCCTGTAAGACCCTTTTCTGTATACATAACAGAACATATAAAATTTGTCTAACCATCATCCCAACCTATTTTTCCTAGAAATTGCACCTCTGTCATTTTGAAAATTCCTCCTTCCTGTCTATGGTTAAATTGTCTGAACAGAAGCCACTGCTTTATAATATGATACAGCAAGTAGAGACATGGCCCAAGTCCAGTCCACAACTGTAGCTCAAGTTAGACACCTGGCTCAAGCTGGAGCAATGAGAGTTATTTTCATAGACTTGTCAGATTTGAGCTAAAAGGAGAAATCTTTTCTTCTTTGGTCCCAAATTTCTGAAGATATAGGCCTAGAAGCTGATAAGACCCATGTCACTCTTTTAGAAAGACAGTGTCTCCTCATAAAAATTAAGACAGCAAACAAAGCTCAAAAACAAAGAAACAAAAATATAAATAGTGTAAAACAAAATTTGACCATAGCTGAGTGCCTGGTTCCAGCTACCTGAGATAAACTTTAAAGCTAACCATTCCTTTCCTTTGCTTTAATTAAGTGACTTGAAAAATTCTTCTCCAGCCCTTTGTGAATGGATTTTCTTCTACTGCTCACTTATCAGGTACTAAAAACAACTGTAATTTATGTTGCAAATCTTTGTAGGGCTCTTCTTCTTTGATGCTTCTCTTGAAATTTGAGACCAAATTGTTCCCTCCCTCTTCTCTACTATTTCTTCTATTTTTTTCAGACTTCTACAGTTACATGTCATGTTGCTGTATATATATATTTTTGTTTGCATGTGAATCTCAGCTGCTACATTACATGTTCCGTGAAGTTAGGGTTCTGTTTTTACCCTCCATTGCTAGAACTCATTGCTTTAACATCATATGTTAGGCTCTCAGAAAGAGTTTGAGGTAATAAACTCAAAAGGGACTCTCTTTTCTTGCTAAAAATGTGAGACAACTTCATTGGATGTCACTCCTGATATTTGACAGAAATAATAATTAAAAAGCAAAAAATAAATAAATATTTACAAAATAATGAAACTGCCATTGGAGACAACAGCTTTTTTTCTATATTACAGGAAACGTTTTGGTCAATTCCAACCTCCACCGACACCTTAAATTGTTGTGGAACATTTGCCACAGATTATGAAAGAACATCATCAAAATATTGCTACAGACTATAGCTTACATTTGGTGTATTTTTCCATAACCCCCTATCATTAATGCATAATGTTGTACATTTGTTATAGTTCATGAGAGAACACTTTCATATGTGTACTGTTAACCACAGCCCATCATCCACCACATGGTTCATTGTGTTACACAGCCCCATTCCTTGTACAATCAGTTACGTTCTCTTGCTGTAGAATTTACTTCATCAGAAATATTCATAAATTTCTCTGAACTTCTTTTGAGTATTTTATTGCAATCTCTTAACTAAATGACACTCAAGGAAAATTTGCATTTTTAAAAAGAAAACGTGTATGATATTATATAAGACATTAAAATGTCCCACATCTAAATATTCTTCTATTGAACTCATTTTTTTCATGTTACAATATTAAATTTTTTTTTTTAGCAACTAAACATTGTCAATGATTTACAGTATAGTTTACAATTTAGATGATACAGTTTAATAATTTTGATGATATTTACCATGTCCTGTGTCCATTACTGTAAGGTAATGAAAAACCTTCCCCATGACCACCAAACACCCCATTAGATCTTGACCGTTTCCTTCCCCCCAGCCCCCCAGGGCCCATGATACCACCCTATCCCGACCCATGGAATGTCAAGATTCACAGTTACATGCCCTGGGAATTTGAACCTGCCCTTCTTAATCCAGCCACCCCCCAGTGCTGCACCACCAAACCCAGGAACACCACCACTCATCTGCCCCTTCCCCCAACATGCAACCACACTCTATCTCTTTACCATAGATTATGTCCATATGGGTGATGGCTCAAAAATTAAATTTTTAACTTACTAATATATTTATTTACTGCTTATCTTACTTTTTTTTCTCTGTTTCTATGGATTTCAGGGAGGGTAATTTAAAATAAAATTAATTGAAAATTAGATTTAATTTGAAAAGCATCCTGGGAAAATATAGAGTAAATAACTCTGCTGTTACAATTGTGCCATTTGGAGGATGTTTCAAGTATAGTGTACATTGAAACAGGCTTAATATAATTTAGTTTTCTTGTCACTGGCAGGAGTGGAGATGGTTCTACCTAAAGTTTATTGGATAAGAATCCATGTTTTGAATCCAAGCTTAATTTTAAACAAAAAGATATCTAGATTCACATACTTTCTTCCCAGATGGTATTTCATTTGTTTGAATTTGTATTAGCTCTGTGTCAAAAGTTCAATACTACAGCTATTTTAAGTAGTCAGGAAAATATAATAAAAAAGACCAAACTAGAAAATCTTTATTATACATGAGAATTCAAACAAAATCCCTTTCATAAATTTCCATAGAACTTTTTCTAGGCTATTGTGAGAGTTGGACATTGAAGGATATAGTTAGCATAAAAAGTGTTATGATGTTGGCACTGAACTGGACACTGAAGGTGTGTCTTAACTCTCCATCAAAAAGACACATTTCGTAGTCTATAATTTAGCATTCGAAGACTGTTTTCTTGCTCTCTGTTCTCCGTTCTCATTCCTCACCATTCATTTTCCAGTTTACTCCATATAGTCCAAATATACTGAACTTGTTACGGTTACCCTAACATTTCCTCTTAGTCGGGTGTGTGTGTGTGTGTGCTTCGTCTGCTTAGCATATTTTTCTTTACCTATCAAGCACTGTGACACATCATTTTTTTAAAAACGAGGTTTCCAATAGCTGGACAAGAGCTTGACTTGAGTCATCAAATACTGAATTTTATCTTAACTCTGTCACAGTAGCCACAGACAAATCGCATAATCTCTTCCTTTACCTCAGTTTCTTCATGTGTCAAACAGATAGAGTAGTAGTGTATATGAAGAGCTCTTCACTTCACAATATTTTAGGCATTTTATAGTTTTTAACTATAAAAACTGCCAATAAATAAATGAAGGTGGGTTAATATAATTTTCTCTATACTATTATTTCTCTGCCCTGATGATACATGGATGGGGAAAAATAAAGAAAATGATAACTTTAGTGAGAAGTAGTGTTTCTTTTAGTATATTCTCCAACTAAGAAAGCACTGGAATTTTTGCTCTAGTTTTTTTTTTCACATTTGTATGTTTAATGCAACATAAGATTTTATATAATACAAGAATAAAGCATGTATTCAATGGTAAAAGGAAGTTTGAGGAAGTTATCAGAGATCTGTTAGAGAGTCTGTCACCAACCATCAAAATCAAAATTGAAGACTAAAGAGAAACCTCAAAGATAATTATAGTGAATGTAATAACATAACATAATAATAGTATTTACAAAGTACAGATATGAATATTTAAAAATATAAATATATGTTTTATTTTTGCATATAAGCCTTCAAGGAAGTATAGTTATGTCAAGATAGCTTTTCCATAAGTAGAATATGTTGTTTGCTCTATTTTTAATAGTTACCAGAATTACTTCATGTATGCTCTTGTACTAGACAGAGATTGTCAAATCATCAGAATAACCTGGAGTCTTTATATAAATATAAATTTAATATCCTCTGCCCCCACCCACCCCCATGAGATGCTGATTCTGAAGGTTTAATATAAGGCTGGAATGTTTGGTAATTCAAATTTGCAATCAGATTGAGGTCAGTTCTCTGCTTCAATTTGGTCACCATGGTCATCACCTCTTCATTCTTTCCCTCTCCTCCTCCTTAATTTTTCTAATTTATTTTATTATATTCAGATATTGCATCCTACCATGTCTGAAAACTTATCAAAAGCACTCATTACTGCCCTGTTACCCTGCATTCATTCATTCATTTTTTCCATGAATACTTACTGAGTGCCTTCTATGTGGAAGGCACTGGGCTTCCTGCTAGAGGTCCGCTGTTTACTGTTAGTTCTAAAGGGAGTACTACTAACTCACAGGAATTAAGACCACCTGGGTCTTGCTAGCTGTTGTGTGACACTGGATTGTCTAACCTCATCCATGTGTGTTTCGACATCTCTAACATGTGGATGTCCCTAACTCTCTGGACTCTTTGTAAGACTTTATGTGAGATCTTTATTGGCACCTAAACAGTGCAAAAAACATGTTAGTTATTATTTTTTCATGAATAACAGTATTAGTAGTCAGGGAGAGAACATAAAAAACATGAACAAACAAGTGAAAAATTTTATGGTGTGATAAGCTACACAAATGGGAAAAAAACATGTGTGCTTGGGGAAAAGCAGAGGAACTAGATGCAATAAGGTGATCAAAGAAAGTTTCTTAAGAAGGTGATAGTCAAGGTGAGATCTGGAAACAGGAGAAAGAAAATGCCACAGGAAGACCTGGGACAAAACAATTTCTGGCAGAGGGAGAAGCATGTCTGAAGGCTTGTGTCAGGGAAGCATCTGGCATATTCCAGAAACTGAAAGAAGGCCAGTGTTCAACTACTGCCCACCATGAGAATGCAATTGGCTGTGTCACAGGGTTTAGTGCCCCAGGCTAAAGCCTGCTGAAGCACCTGCATCCCCTAAAGCCATGTAGCTGTCCCTCGGCACTACAGCTATTTCCAGCTGTGGTGGCCAGTGTTTCTGATGAAGGTGTCAGGATATCTGCTAGAATGGTGACAAACAAGGCTTGCCAAACATGAGATGATTTCTGGAGACTTTTCTCCTCTAGATCCTTTCTTTCATTCTGCCTCCTTTCACCCGAAGGTTTCACATGGTGCCAGGAGCCCAAAGCTGAGCCTCTAAATTTAAGTTCCTGTGGAACTTTTACTGAATCAGTTCTTTCAGATTTATTTTTAGATGCATGTTTTTGGCAGATGGATAACCATTAGACTGTAGGGTCATGGTTTATACTCCAGGTCTGCTACTAAGTTCCTATGTGAGAGTTTGTATACATTTTTTATTGCTATATACAAGATTATCACAAACTTAGTTGTTTTTAAACAATACCCATTTATTAGCTCATAATTCTACTGGTGAGAAGTTTGGACACAGTATGGCTCGGACCTTAGTACAGGGTTTCACAAGACTGAAATCAACGTATCAGCCAGGCACTCATCTAGAGGTCATGGGCCGCTTCTAAGATCATGTGATTGTGGCAGAATTGAGTTCATTGTTGCCTTAGTACTGAGGTCCCTGATTCCTTGCTGGCTGTCAGCCAGGGGCTTCTTTTGCTTCCTCAGAGTGACCCTTGTTTCTTTCCATGTGGCATCTTTCAATTTCAAAGCCAACAACAGAGAATCTCCCCATGTTGAATCCTTCTTGCTCTTCAGATCTCTTTCTTTTGGAAAAGCCAGGTCCATTTTAAAGGCTCACCTTATTAAGTCATGCTCATACCAGATAATCCCCTTTTCTTAAATTCAGCTGTGCCATGTAACAACCAAATCATGGGAGCAACTATCCCATCATCTTCACACTAAAGGGCAACAGCAGAAATCTTGGGGGCCATCTTAGGATTCTCTTTCCACCTCTTTGTCAATACCCTAGGGCACACATTCCCCTTTCGTAAATTGGAGATGATAAAGGGACCTGGATCATAGGCTTGCTATGATGAACAAATGAAATAACCAATGCAAAGTGCTTTGTATTGTAACTAGCATGTGAAAGCTCCTAAGAAGTATTAGGGCCGTTACTCACACTAGTGTTACTACTTCTGTAATCACCACCAGCACCTCCACTACTGCATTCCTCTCTATAACTTCAGTACAAGTCTTGTGTGATCTAGGACAGATCGCATATCATCCCTACCCACATTTACCCTGTTTTATGACACTAAGATGATTATTTGCCTAAGAAACCAAGGACATTCCTGACTCCAAACAGACTCATGGATGACTTGCTTCATCATTCCCCCTTTAGGAATGTGATTCCTTGAGTGAGCAAAGTGAGACTTCTGTTTGTACCAATATTCTTGAATACATATACACCCACACAAAGAAAGAGACGTGATCATTTCATTTGTATTTTATAAGTATAAAAACTGTATTTATATCCAGGCTCTACTGGGATAGTTAATTTTGAAGATCCTCTACTTCCTTATCTATAAAATATGTATATTAATTGTGACTATTATAGAGTGGTGATTAGAATTAAGTTGCTATATAGTATCTCAGATAATTTGTAGCAATTGTTGTTAATACAAAAGTAGTACAATTTGTCATACTAGTACTAGTAATTACTTATGAAAATTACTCATGTTGGAAATTTCCAACTGAGAAGACTTTCAAAAATCGGTTATTTCCTTTCATTTTTTAAAACTGGAGATGAAAAAGATATGCATTCTTAGTCGTTTATAACTAAGTTAAACTTTTTCTTTCTAGATGCACACAGGATAACATTTTTTTGATGGAAATTATTTAATGCTTTGTGGCATTTCATTTTTAGTTTCAACTCTGTTCGGTTTATCATAGAGTATGATTCTGGGTGAAATTTCAAAGCTTTTCCATCACAGTTCACAAGGAATGATGTGTAGGTTATGGATTTTTATGGGTGTCATATTTTGAGGTGTCCCAGTTAGTTTTCCTTACCTTGAGCATTCATGCTGATTGAGTTATGAACAGGGTAGTGTTAACATCAGTTCATGACATCTGTTGTGTTTCTCACCTGTACTAGTCAGCCAAAGGGGTGCTGATGCAAAATACTAGAAATCTGTTGGCTTTTATTGAGGGTATTTATCTGGGGTAGAAGCTTACAGTTACTAGGCCATAAAGTATAAGTTACTTCCCTCACCAAAGTCTGTTGCCATGTGTTAGAGCAAGAGGCCACCAATGTCTGCAAAGATTCAGCCTTCTTCTTCCTCTTAAGGCTCCATGGACCCAGCTTTTTCCAATCTCAGTTGTAAGGCTGGGATAAGTCTTGTCTCTCTCCCAGGGCTTGTTTCTCTCTGGGCTCAGCTGCTCTGGTCTCTCCACAAGAGCAGCTATAGACTATCAAGCTGTCTCTCTTCCAGGGGGCCCTCTGCTGTATCTATGGAGCTGACTCTATTCCTCTGTGTTCTTCTTCTGTGGGTTTACTTCCCAGGGCTTGAGCGCCAAAAACTCTAACTCTCTCCTTTGCCTCGGGGTTTTCTTTGTTAGTCCCTGCCCACCAAGGGGGCAGGGACTCAACATTCTATTGACGTGGCCCAGTCAAAGCCCTAATCTTAATTTAATCAAGTAAAAGTGAAATCTCTGAAGTTAATACAATCTAATAAGCCCAGAGGAACAGACCAGTTTACAAACATAATCCAATATATATTTTTGGAATTCATAAATAATACCAAACTGCTACATGACCTGAACCACCTCACTCCAGAAGTGGTGTCGCCACACAGAAAAAGCAGACACAGTTGCAGCCATCAATTTCAGTAAATGCTTTTCACAAAACAAGAAACTGAAAGTGGGGTAAAAATCTAGCTGTTGTCTTAACACCCTAAAAAAATTGAACTGTATTTGTTGACATTCCATATTTCACTCACTGGTATTTATCACCAAGGCTGAGCTGTTTTTATTGTATTTAAAGCTAATACTGTCTTTGCCTTTTCTCTTCTTTTGTTTTTGAATCACATGGAGATATTTTCAAAAATTTGAAGTGCATTCCAAGTAAAGCCATGCTCAATTGAAGGGTGATTTTTGTTGTTTGAAAGTATTATTTTCATTGCTTACTTTTAGCATTTATTGTGTTTTTTACTAAAAAGAAAGTGAGCTTCTTTATTCACTAAAGAAATGCTCATTGGACATTTACTTTTTTGTCAATCACAAAGTTAGACACTGAAACTATAAATATGTGGCATATAGTCATATTCTGATAACAGTCTGGAGCCAAACTGTCCAGGATAACCATTTATTAGCCAAGGAACTTGAGCAAGCCACCTAATCTCTTTTTACTTAGTTTATCTGGACAATGGGGAAAAGACTATTACTACCCCATAAGGTCATAAATTAGGACGAAACAAGTTAATGTTTGTAAAGTGAATAAAACACTGCCTAATGCGTAAGTTCTATTTAAACTGAAAAAGCATTAATAAATTTGTCACATTTAGCTTCATGTAGCTTACAGTCTTTAGGGAAAAAAATAAAGAGAACTCTATGATCATAGCTTGTGATATGTGTTCAAAAAGTTAAACCTTCATAGAATAAATATAGTATAACACCTAATGCAGTTGGGACTTGAGGATGAAGAAAGAGTAATGAAGTCTTCAAGTAAAACTGATGCTTTATTTGCCCTTGAAGTCTGAGTAGGTGCTAATGAAGAAAAGGAATAGGGACGTTCCAGGCATAGAGTTCTATGCTGAGCAATACAGCAGAAAAGCCAGTGGAATGAGACTATATGGGAGGAAATAGTGGGTGACAAGGCTGCAGAAATAGGCATCAGCTGATGGAAGGGATGTGTGTCAGTTGCTTTTGTTTCCTTCTACCTGGGACCATTCAGATACTTTGACAGAAGTAACAGAGTAGAGGGATTATGTATACTGTTAGAAGAATCATGCAAGTATGTATTTGGAGGAAAGAGGGGTAAAGGCAGGGAAACCCAACCAAGAACCTGCAGCAATAGGCTTGGGCCTGATAAGTCACCAGTAGTGGGAGTAAAGATAGGAAAAATCACACAACCCTTGGCTTATGGGGCTGCAAGCAGTACAGGAAAAGAAAGAGCTTTGGGCTGTTGTATGAGGGAACAAGGAAATTGATTTATTAATCCCTAATCCTTCCTGGCATAGTTCATCCATTAGTACTTCTTGGAAGATTTTAAAAATTGCCATGAATTGTAGTTCATATTACATTGGTAGAACTTGATGGGACAGTGGAATGCAAACTTAAACCAGGGAAACTTGCTTTTATAATTAGAGAATTGAAAAGAGTGGAATTAGAAAGTATCTAATCTACCACTCTCAGAATACTATAGATCAGAGCGATTAAGTATTTAGCCAAGATTTAGGTATCTTGTAAACTTTAACACAATTAAAAGTGCAAGGACTCTGCAATTAGGTGGACCAGGATTTGAATGAGTCAATAGAGCTGTCAATCTGGGAAGTCAGTGTTTTTGTCTGTTTTCCTGCAAAATGTCTACCATCATGTCTATTTTATATATTTGTGGTGAGAATTAAAATTTTGTTCCATAATTTATGTGAATCATCTAGTTTCTGGTGTGTGTTACACACTCAAACAAATTATAAGAATAGCAGCCACTACCATTTATTCATGTCTTAAAGATTTGATCCATAAAGGATTTGAGTTGGCTTAAAATAGGAGCACATTCATTAAATAGTAGAACATTGAGCTAGAAATTAAAAGTCAAGACCATAGAAAATGTAAACAAAATTTGGATTGTGGGAAGGGAAGCAAAAGTAGAAAATAAAGGTCAACTTAGTTGCTAGAGTTAAGATAATATTTGAATTGATTTTCATCAACCAGATAGATAAATCCGGCAGAACCAAGGATGGTCCCAGGTTTCCTGCTTGCTATGTAGTGCACTTTTTAGTACACCCAGACAGACATGAATTAAGAGCAACATACTGCAGGAGAAAATATCCTGCAGTTAATTAACAGCTATGAAGTCTTTAGAAAGAAAGTTCGTGCAAACGTTTTTCACCCATGTGTTTCATTTTGAATTTTTCATAGTGAATATGAGAAGTCATATTTGCTGTTCTATTTTCACATAAGTAGTCCTGCATTTTGTGGTTTTCCATTTTGTAGCTATCTTATTAATGAAGAATTATTATAGGAAAGAAATTTTTTTGAGGCAGTTTAAACTAGCAAACTGCTTCAAGGGGAAGAAAGGATGTTTTCAAGTTGTAATCAGGGACTCCTAAACATTAGGACACATATCATCATGCTCCCAATCTTCCACTTAAGCCACAATCATAATGTATTTCTTTTTGGAGTATCTGGTGGGAAGGAGAAATAAACAGTACTCAGCAGAAAATAACTGTGTTGGATTTTCAGTGAAGTAGATATCCATACAGTTGTTAAACTTGGAAATGAGAAAAAAGGTGAATTTCTAGAGACAAATAGCTATGTAGGATTCAAAGGTAAATGATGTAATATTCTTGTAAAAAAATTGCTAAGTAATCAGCAAAGGGGAAAAATGGCCATAGGACCTGCCTGAGATAAAGCAGAGAAAAATAATTGGCCCAGACATTCCTATAGGGGAAAAGGAAGAGGAAGATATCTTTCTTCAGAATAAGAAGCACTATCATTTATGAAATGGTAGCTTTTGCTTTCCATCAATTTTTTTTTCTTCTTATTCTCTTATCCTTTTCAAATCTCAGCCAACATTAGGAAAATACAATCTGGCTCCATAAAGAGCTTAATTTGTTCCAGGGCAGAACAGTTTTATTGAACCCTGAAAGTTGACTAGTCTAAAAGTTGAAATTTAGTGATTTGAGCACCATTTAAGGCCTAGTGGTATTGGGGCTAAAACAAACAACCCAAATGAGCAAACAAAAGATTGATATATTGGCAGATATCTTACAAGCTTGTGATCTATATCAGTTCCTATTCTGTGGACTCTGATTCTAAACACATGATTGATAAAAGATTTGCTCTATTAGTTAAATATTACTATGGAACAAATTATCATAAATCTTAGTGAAAACAATGCACCTTTATTATTTCACAGTTTACATGATTCAGTATTTCAAGAGCAGCTTATCTGAGTGATTTTAGCTGAGGGTCTCTCATGAGATTGTTGTCAAGGTATCGGCCAGGGCTCTAGTGAGCTGAAGGATTGAGTGGGGCGAGATGATCAGCTTCCAAGATGGCTTATTCCAAGGCTTTTGCTAGGAAGACTCGGTTCCTTGTCACAGACTTCTCCATAAGGTTGCTTGAATGTCTTCCGATAAGTTGCCAGATAGCTAGTTATATTTGGATTTCAGATAAACGACAAATTGATGTTTAGCATAAACATGTCCCCGATATTGTATTGGATATACTTATGCTAAAAAAGCATGCATTATTTATGTAACTGCATTTCCTTTATTTCTATTTGCTAAATTTGGCAACCGTATCTCATGACATGATAACTGGCTTCTTCTAAGTGATCTAAGAGAGAACCTTATTCTCTGCCTTTTATGACCTAGTCACTTCTACCACTTCATTCCTTAGATAAATGAAACCAAGTCTGACACACATGCAAAATGGTAGGGGTGTGTGTGAAAAATAGTTTCCAACTTTTGAGAGGAGGCTTGTCAAAGAATTTTTACAGGGAAGCGGCTGTGGCTCAATCAGTAGGGCTCCCGTTTACCATATGGGAGGCCCCGGGTTCGGTTCCCGGGGCCTCCTGGTGAAGGCAAGCCCGCCCGCACGGCGTGGTTAGCTGACCCAGCGAGCACGAGCAGCAAGGGGGGGATAAATGAATAAACAAATAAAAAATCTTTAAAAAAAAAAAAAAGAATTTTTACATATTTGAAAACCATCACACAAAGTGAATATATTTTTATATTCTAAGAAAATATTTTGCTGTTTCAATTTTTACCTTAATTTTACATGTACACACCCATACACACACAACACACACACTGAACTTCAATTGTGTGGAATTGAATTAATTATAATCCTTGATGATTATATACTTGCCACTATAATCCCTGATGATGATATATACTCATCATCAGTTTACACATGATCCTCATTTATTTATTTATTTTTAATTACTTAATTTACTTATTTGAAGTCATATAATGAAAACCATGAACCCACCACATAAACAAAATCTAGGACTTTGATTATAACTGACATCTATCTAAATGATTATTCCATCCCATCTCCCATACTCTGCCCTGAGAGGTGATTATCATCATGAATCTCATTTGTCATATTTGTCATAACCTTGCTTACCTTTTCACATGGTTTTTAAAGTATATCATACCTATGGAAACACATTAAACATAATTGTAGAATTCAAAGAAGTCTTGTAAACTAAAGACACAAGTGTAATCAACATCTTTTTCATATGGTTTTATTGAATCTACATAGATTCTTAAAGAAGATTATATATATAGTTGTATATAGTTATTTAGTTATTTTGCATATATTGTGTATATGTTTACAAACACCTTCTCAGTTATTGTAAATTCATTAAATTGTACTATTACGAATGTGATGCCCTTGTTTCTTCATTTAATATTATTTTGTAATATTTCATCCATATTGCTGCTAGTTGTAAAGGCTAATTCATTTTTTCTGCTGTATTACTTTCAATTGTTCAATTTTGTGACTATATTGCAGTTTATTAATTAATCTACTCTTCCATTGATGGAAATCAATTTTGCATGAATAATGCTGCTATGATCTTACTTAGGTATTTTCATGTACATGTACAACATTTTCTCTGGGATATATATGTAAGAATGGAATTGTTAGATAATAAGGCATATGAATGTTGAAATTTAGCAGGTAATATTAATACCATATTGTGTTTATCTCAGGTTAGGTCATCCAGGAAGCAGATACCAAGTTGGGGTTGAGAGTGCAAGAGGTTTATTTATTGGGGAATAAAATCTATGAAATATAGAGGGGTAAGAAGGCTTTAGAACCTATGTTGATAAAATACCTGTGAAAAGAGGTAGGGAGGAAGCAAGATTGAAGAGGGAGAGCTGTAGATAGGAAATAGTCTTAGGCAAATCAAACAGCACAATGGGGAACTACAGAGAAAAGTTTGCCTATTAGAGGAGTTCCATCTTGGACAGAAATGGCCAAGTCTTAATATATCTGCTGTACTTAGTGATTGAAAGAGTGCTGCCTAGGAAGAGCATGGTCTTGACTTGAATGTTGCAGCAAATTCCTAAGTCACTGCAACAAGTGGCTATCACCTAATTCCTCACAGTTGAATGGCAAGTTCCTTCTTGAAGGGTGAATTGACAAGTGCACATCCATGGATGCCCCAGTCTACCCTTTGTACCACATAGATCCCCTTCTCCATACACATTCAGGCATCTGGTTCTCCAGGATTCCTGTCAGCCTCTCTTCCTGATAGAAAATTTAGAAGACGGAGGTTAGTGAGATATACCAAGCCACACCTCTACATATGCAGTTGGTCTCCAGACTGCAGTGGATACTCATTGTTTTCATCCTTCACTATGCCATCTATTCCCCTCCACTATAACCTCTTTAGGTATTGTTGGCTTATCTGCTGTATGACCCAAGCCCTCATTCCTGAGGGGTTTGAGCCCCCTATAACTATAACCCTAATTGAAGAAGTGTCTAATGGGATTGTCTGAGTTCCATATAGTTCTTCCTTCTCCCAGTTATGTAAGAGCAGTCTTAACCCCTCTGGCTGATCAGATACATTATCATGTCAAGGTAGTGACTCCTCTTCTTGCCTGCTAGGTCCTGAGTACAAAGAAGTACAAAGTACACAGGTCAATGGAACTCTTGCTATATCTCTTGACAAAAGTGTGCCTTGTAGAGCCATAAGGTGTTGGAATAGGATGAATAATGTCCTCCAGTGAGTCATTGGTACTAATGGTGAGTAGGATCACTTCTGATTCCACCCTGTGGTATTTTTCCTATTGGGAATACTGTGTTGTCCTTGTAGAATATTGCAACCAAACTTGCTTACAGCTATGTCTTTGATGGCTGTTACATTGTTCTATAAGGCTAGATGCTTCTGGATGGTACAGTGTGCGATATGGTCAGTCCCTCCCATGGTCATAGGCCAACTTCCATATCTACTCATCTGTGATGTTTTTCCTGGTTTTAATGCTATACTGTCTTGTATTCAATGCTGGTGAATCGGGTACTTCATAAGCCCTGGATAGTGTGAGCAAGAGAAGCAAAGTCATACCCAAAGTAAGTGTCTATTCCTATGTGAATGAACTACTGATCCCTCCACGATTACAGAGGCCTAATGAAGTCAGCTTGCTACCCAGTGCCTGAAAAGGCACCATAAGGAGTTAGTCATGCTCAGCCTTGTTGACAGCTTGGACATTCATAAGTGACTAGATTAACTTTGGCATGTGGGAATCCATGCTATTGAGCCCATCAGTAGCCTATCTGCCACTTTGGCCATTTTGTTTGTATGGCCACTGAGCCAGTTCCAGGGTCATGGATGACAAAACCTGACTAATAAACTGTCCAAGTGATTTCATTTACTTGGTTGCTCAGTGTATATTCCATGGTGAATTTTCATTTGGTGGACATGCAAAAATCACCATATGTCCTGCCTACTTCCATATGTCCACTCACTTACCTCTACCCCAGTCCTCTAAGTCTCTGAGCTTTGAATCTCTTTTCATCCTTTCAGGTCCCTTACCAGCTGGCGAGACCAATTGCCACTGACCTTGAGTCCACATATATTCTCACCTCAGACCACTTTACCTTCTATATAAAGTGCATAATCAGCTGCACTTCTGGAGGCTCTGCCCATTGAAATTATTTTCCCTTGACACTATCTTTCAAGGTCATGCCCTTGGATAGTTGTAATATACCCGCCATCCATTTTTGGCTTGCATACATACTGAGCTAACCCATCCATAAAAGAGGTTTGGCCTTTGTCTACTTTTTTTGTGGTCATATAATACTGTCTAATATGGTCATAGATGAGCCCTAATGGAGGGTTACTGGCATGATGGTAGCTTGTAATATGGGAGTTTGGGTTACTGTCTCATATATTTCACCCATGTCCTGGGGTCCTTTTCAGGCTCAATCCTGGATATATAATTCCCATCTTTTGATGGGTCACTGATGGGCCTGTCCAACTTTATTACATAGTAGATATACTATAACACAACTAATGATAGGCAATTATAGAAATATGGGCACTTAGTGCTCCATGGTCAAGCATTCTCTCTCTACAAAGGCTGATCAGTGCACCAGGAACTGTTTACAATGGTGGTATAATCATCAACTGCAGAGATGGACTCATCACAGAAATGCAGTTCTCTCACTGAGGCCTGCCATATACTTCAGGTTGCTTCTTTGTCAAGCAATGACATTACTGGCACCACAGGGTCTTCTGTATAACATGGTCCAACTACTAGCGCTGCTTGAAGGATAGCCTGGAACCCCTGCAGAGCCTTTCCCTGCTTTAGGCCTCACTCAAAGCAGGAAGTCTGAAGCTTTGAATCTGAAGCAGTAATCCAAGTTATCAAAATCTGAAGAGATTTACCAGGTGTTGGGGTTCTTTCTTGGTTGTAGGGGATGCAGAATGCTGCACTTTGGCTCTTCCTTTGTAGGGGATGTTTCTGCACAATGCTGATAAATAGACCATTACAAAATTTACTGCTATGTCAGGCCCCTGAGTCTTTTTAGGGATTTTCTCCCACTCTCTGAAGTGAATATGTTACAAATTTGAAAACTGACTCAGGTTTAGTAACTAGGCAAGAAATATTTTATTGAGGCCACTGCCCTCAACCTCCTGCTCATCCATTTTTGCTGTCTTTTGATTTTATATTGAGCAGTTCACTCTTTGGTTGTCCATCTTGGCCCCTATGGTCAGTATGTTTAATTAAGATGTCTTTACAACTCTCTGTGGGCCAAGTTGTCTTACTTGCCACTCCCTCCTTGTCAGTTGTTAGGATAATAACAAATCCCTAGATTCTGAAAGGTAGAGAATGACACCTGGTTTCTATTGCTTTGGGGAATCAATGAGCCAACTTCTGTGATAGCTTCTTTTACTCAGCCCTGGACTGTAGAAGAGGATCACTATAAATTCTTCATGGCACTGATGCTTTGTCACCAGAGCATGTGGTCTAGGTGAAGAGTGTGTCCTCTTAGCCCTCTTAAGGTACACAATACTTCTGCCCTCTTATTTCCACTCCAGCAAGCTTACTTATCTGGAATTTTTTAATCTCTTCTTTTTACCATTTATCATGGCAATTCAGGCATCTCAACTTTGTTTAGAGTATGTCATTTCTCCCTTCTGGCCTGTAGTAGCTCTCTTAGCAGCAGTTTTTCATTATCCTCTGGTGTTTTACTAGAGTGTTAAATTCCATAAATCCAGGGAATGCCCCTAAGTTAATGAACTCTCCCTATCCAGTGTTATATTTTGGATCTCTTGGTCAAAGACCCTCAAAAATCCAGTGCAATACATGCTGGATAATCTTATAACTCCTTTCAAGGTATAGTCTTTTTCTCCCTTATCAGGCTCAGTATGTCTCGGGTTGGATTATGCTGTAGCTAAATCCTAGTTATTGGCCCTAGCAGAGAGAAGTAGAGTTGGGGATAGATCCTGACGAGGGTCCATATTGCCTTGTGGGAGAAAGCTTCTCAAGTGTCTTTTCACACAGGGAGAGTGCTAGCTCTTACTAGTGAAGGGTAGGTGAATTCTGCCAGCTCTGAGTGTTCAGAGGAATCTTAAAGGTCAAAATCTTTGGAGGCATTCACCTCTATGCTCCCATCCCGTGTCAGGATCCAAAGTTTTCCCAACAAGGACCTTGGCCTTGGCGTAACAGACCTAACTCAGTTAAGCTTCAATCACTTTTAAAATTTAATGACTTCAACTGCGACTTGGTCTTCAGATTTTCTATTCTCCCACTGCAAGAGGTAAATACCTCTCTTCAAGCCACTAACTACGTGCTTTTTAAAAGCCAAACTATTGCTCTGGCCAGAACATTCTTTTATGTTGGAACATTCTCTGAAATCACCACTGGAAGGCACTGTCTATATCCACACATGCCACCCAGAAATGAGTCCTTCTTGCTGGCATGAAGGTATGATCCACTCTCAAAACCCCATCTTACCACTTACTTTCTTAGACTTCTCCTGCATCATCATCTGGGAATCAGACCTTGAAACAAGCACTCACTATATCAGAAATTTAGGGAGGTGTGTTGAAATCTCTTTCAGTGGTGGTAGAGGGTAAGAGGTTTATTGGGATTGTAATGTGAAAGATAAAGGGGCAAGAAGCAGAATTGGTCATGGGAATCTTCAAGTCTGAGGGTGATTTAGCTCTAATTCTATGAAAGGAAAGAGGAGATGAAACAGAATTGGGCATGGAAATACTTTGAAATAGAAGCAGAAAAGTTGTAAAAGTTGATTTCCTTATTATGCTCCTGATATTCAAAGAAAGGCTTCTAGTATTTCCATATTTAGACTATTAGCTATGTGTTCTTTTCTCTTTTTTTTTAAAGAAACTTGTCATATGCTTAAAGAAGTCTTTCACATTTTAAGACAAGATTGAAAATTTTCATCATGAATGGCTGCTGATTATTCTGCAATACTTTCTTTACAAGTAATAATATAGCAATAGTTTATTTTTTAATCTGTGAAGGTGATGAATTACATTGATCAATTTTATGATTTAAACCATACTTGCATACCTACAATAAGTTTAACTTAGCCATAGTGCTTTATTTTGTTTTATTTTTAATACATAAATGTTTTATATTACATTTGATAATATTTTATTTATATTTTTCCACTTATATTCATGAGTAGAACAAGACTTTCATTCTTATATCTTGTTATTTATTTGTCTAATTTTGGTATTGGGATTAGCTGGTTTTGTATAGTGAATTAAGGAGTATTATGGCTTTTCTATTTTCTAGAAGAGTTTATAAACCTGGAATGATAATCTCCTAGAGAGCTGGGTAGAACTCATTTGTTAAAAAATATTCAGCCTGGTGTTTTCTTTACGGGAAGATTTTAAACCAATATTTTAATTTCTTTAATAGTTATAGCTCTATTCAAAAAGCTTTTAAGCTTTTTATTTCTTCTTGGTAATTCTGTTCTAAGAGAGCAGTCATTTTGTCTAAGTTTTTACATTTTTATGTACAATTGTTGACATCATTTATCTTTTTAAGCTCTATATTTGTTGTTTTATCCACTTTTTATTACAATATCTGTTATGGCTATTTAAATTTCCTTTTGATTAGTGTTACCAGATATATATCTATTAGTTCATTTGCTATTTTGTCAGAACCAATTTTTGCTTTCACTGTTGTTATATTATCTCCTCCCTTCTACTTTCTTTGGAATTATTTTATTTGCTGTTTTCTAACTTCTAACTCATTAATCTTGAGGCTGTCTTGCTATTTTATTTATTATTTAGTACTAATTAAGTTATTTAGCAATTTGTCTTCAATTTCTAAGGGGATCTTTTCTTTTTTGTTAGACACACATAATATAATTGAATCAGTTAAATAACATAGTTGACTTCGTCCATATTCTCTTAAATTTGTTTAGATGTCTTCATTTCCTAGTACATGATATATTTTTCTAAATGGTGCATATGTGCCTGGGTGGAGGGTAGGGCACCTATGATGTATTTATCAGATACAGATCTCTGTTATGACTGCATTAAGTAATGTTTGATTTGTTTGAAGTTAAGATCTCTCTGCCCCTTTGGATATTTTTATTTCTTCATTTATCAGTAATCAAGAGAGGTATGTTGAAATTTCCTTTATGTTGGTGAGTTTATCAAGTAGTTACTATAATTCTACCAATTTTTGCTTTATATATTTTAAAGTGCAGACATATTTAAAATTGCAATATCTTCCTGCTGGATTGAACCAAGTATTGAGTTCTTCACCCTTATACCACTTTGTCTTAAAAATGCATTTTATATAACATAATGCACCAACAGAGGCTTTTGGTTGTTGTTAGCTCTGACTAATTTATCTTCCTCTATAATCTAATTTGAAGGGCTTTTACAAAACAGCATATATCTAGATTTTTACAAACCCCAATCTATTACTCTTTTAACTGTTGAGTTTTATCAATTTTCATTTACTATACACTTTTTATATTTTGACATTTTCTATCATTTTATTATTTCAAGGTGTACAATCTGTCCTATCTTTTAGTTTGTTTTCTTTTAATTTATTAGATTTATACCCATGCATCTATGTAATAAGGCAAAAAATTGAAGCATGCTTTCATATCCCTTGGTCACACCTCTTATCTGATCTCATCATGGGTTCCGTGTAATATTTTGGGTAATCTAAGCACCTCTTAAAATATATGTATATATATATATATATAAATAACATTTTTGTAAGCAAATACACATATATGCATATATATTTATATATCATTTTGCAAATGTTTGTATGTATTGTGAGAATTTTGATTTTTACCCACAATAAAAATAAATTAAAAAAAAAATATATATATATATATTTTAACTTTTTGTTTGGTCATAAGTATTTTTTAATGGCAATTCTTTTATTAAGATGTTTTGTTGTCTTTACGTTATGTAGCTATTGAAACAGCTCCTGGGTTTTTCTCCCTTTTAATTTATATACTTTGTGTAAACTGTGTTTAGTGTTAGTCTTTGAGTGAAAGCATCTGAGGGTGTTTATGTCTAAAAATAATTTTTAGCATGCACTCAGGTTTGAACACTGGTTTTTCTGGATATACATTTCTAGGTTCTCAGTTTTAAAGAATACTTCAGTTCCTTGAAAATACTACTTCTCTGAATTATTGCATATTGGCTAGTGTTGAGTCATATAATGTCAATACTATTCTTATTCCTTTGTATGTGATCTGCTTTTCTGATTTTTCTCCTACCCCAGGCCAAAGCCACTGCCCTTCCTCTGCAGAATAGTTCAAAATCGTTCTCCCAGTCATTCCAGGAGTTTTATTGAGACTATTATCTTTCTGTTTCTTATTGTTTCTGTTTTAGATAATTTATGTTTCATATTGGGAAAAGGATATAATAATTTTACTAGTTTTGAAAATTAATAGAATCTAAACTAACAATAATTTTCTGCCAATTTTGGCATTGCCTTTTTATTCATGCTGAGTCATATACAATACAATCAAGAAGTTAACTCTTTTATTATATTTAGCTAGTATCAACATTATTCTCCAAGGGCATGACATTTGGGAAGTGATCCGCTTAAATAGTAGAGTGATCTTGATGTGTTGCAAGAAAAATAGGAAGGCTAACATATGGCCAGAATTGCTTGAATAAAGACAATAATAGGAAACAAGAAGAGAAGATAGACACTAGCCAGATTGTTTAGGACAGGGGTTGGCAAATTCTTTTTTGTAAAGGGGCAGAGAGTAAATATTGTAGGCTTTGCAGGCCATATGGTCTCTGTTGCAATCAACTCAACTCTGTTGTTATAGCAAAAGCAGCGGTAGGCAATACTTAAACACATGGACATGGCTAGGTCCCAATAAAACTTTATTTACAAAACAGGCAATGTGCTAAATTTGGCATGGGGGTCATATTTTGTTGACTCCAGGTGTATGACTTTGTAGGTCATATTTGGAACTTGGATTTAACTGTAAGTGGGAAAGAAGATTGTTGGAATGTTTCAACAGAGGAATTACATGATTCTATCCCTGTTTGTAAAAGATCACTCTGATTTTTGCGAGGAGAAGGGAGTATAGGCAAGAATCATCAAGAATGGAAGGAAAGAAACCAGTTAAAAGGCTATTGAAAGAGTTCCGGTGAGAAAGGGTAGTAATTGGGAGATGTTGAAATGTGATCAGAGGGAAGAACTATTTTGAGCAGAATGCTAATAGGATTTGCTTATTGGTTATATGTAAAGTGTGAAAAAAGAGAGGCAAAGATTAACTTCTGGATTTTGTCTTGAAAAAGTCAGTGAGTGATTGAAATATTTATTGGGATAGAAAGCTTACAGAATGGACATGTTGAGAAGCTGAGTTCTTTTAGTGCATGTTAAGTTTGAATGTCTAGTATATATCCAAAGGATAAAACTTGGAAATAGTTGGGAAATGTGACTCTTGAGCTCAGCAGAAAAGTGAGCACTTAGTTATCAGCATGTTTATTTTTTATTACTAGTAAAGTTGTAGATTTATAGAAAGATCATGCAGCATACACAGAGTTCTCATATACCCTCCCTGTTATTAACACCTTGCATTAATGTGGTACATTTGTTACAACGGATGAAAGAATATTAATTTAATTGTACTATTAACTATAGTCCATGGTTTACATTAGGGTTCATTGTTTGTGTTATACAGTCCTATGTTGTTGTTTTTTTCTAAAATTTTATAATAATAACATATATACAACCTAAAGAGCATATGTTCATTTTTCAAGTCATGAGACTGGGAAGAGGAAGGGGTCCCAGCAAAGAGCAGCCATTAAGTAGAAAGCAGATCTGGAACAAAACGGAAAAACTTGATTGCTCTCTTCTAGGAACATTGGGCAAACGATGATGGGATCCAAGTAAGATGAAATTTGATAAATATTTATCACTGATTTTGCAAAATTGTGTTTACATGAAAGTGGTGGTCTTATTGAAATCTTCGTGGACTGGTAGGGTCCTAAATAATGGGTTAAATGGGTCCCTATATGAATGGGTTAAAAAGAAAATGCAGAGATGTTGAGACATCATATATAGACATTTGTGATAATATTTTAAAGTTAAAGTGATCATTTTAGCTTTATTAATTTAGTAATTTGTTGAGGTAAAATTTACATACTGGAAAATTCACCTTTCTTTGGTATGTAGTTTTATAAATATTGAAAAATTTATGCAGTCATGTAACTATCACTACAATCAAAATAGAAATAGGCTCATCAACCCTCAAATTCCATTATGCCCCTGTGTTGTCAAGGTAATTTAGCTAATACAAAATTACAGAGTACTTTGTTTTAATATGCAATATCTCATAATAATCTGAAATTAAATTACAGAGGTCAATCAGGAAGTCAGTATTGTTAATAATGGAATTATTTAGTGAAGAGTATACAATCTAGTTTCTTATGCACAAGCATGTAATTTGTGAGAAAAGCAAAATGAGAATTTAAGAATAAATGACTGGACATAGTCATTTGAATTAGTAGCTAAGAAAGTCCCTAAATAAGCAGTTAAAACTATAGAGGCAAATAATTTGTGGGGAAAAGTTATTTTTTAAAAATCTTCAGAGACACTTTGATATGCAGCTTCATCTACCTTAAATCTTTCTCTGTTCATTTGTTAGTTAGATGGAAGGACATGAACTTGGACAGTGTTCAATTATTGTAAGACCAAAGGAAAAATATGCCCTGAAATTCAGACTTTACTTAATCATTTATTGTATCCTAGAAGCCAAGAAGAAAACATTTAAAACACACAATTCTGTATGAAGTGTAAGTAAACAGAATTATAAGAAACTGTTTCAAATAACTAAACCTGGTAAGAAGCAGAGGCTCAGCATTCAGTGACCCTAATAAACCCCTATCTCCCTTCCATCACTTGATCTCCTCCAAAGATAGATGAACCTTCTCCAGAAGGTGCAAAGGATCAATGATATTTAGTAATTTTACAGTGGCAAACTGGGTAAACCTATGAGAATATCCATTGCTCCTATTAATTAAAAACAATAGAAGAACTGAAAACATGCCCTACTAAATTACCTGATCTGGGGAAACACAATGACAACTTCTCCTAGTACTGCTTTCAGTTGAGCACCAGGTGCATAATCCCTGCTCAGTGAAGAGTTTAATGCATTCATACCACTTTTCTGTCCAAAAATCAGACAGTGGAATGAGCACTATTGTAATAATATCCCAAAGTGAAAATGAAAATGAATGTCAGAAATAATGATGGGAGAGGGTTTCATAGCTTGCAAGTACAATTTTAGTGAGAGGAAAAGGGCATTTGTAATAATTCCTCATATTCTTTATTTTAAAAGTACCACAGGCAGAAGCTTTGTGTAAAATGAGCAATAAAATCTTAAGCTGTACTCTATGAAAAGATAATTGAGTAAAATAAATATCCTTACAAGATAAATAAATAAATAATCTGTTTCCTACTCTAATATGAAGAACCAAGAAAACTAAGATTTTCCAGAACACTACTTTTGGTTCCACATCAAATCCAATACCTTCTCCCCCTAGATACCTGTTAGAGCATTTTGCCAACAGCCCATTCTACATCTGTTCAAAAACTTATCCTCCAAAGCTATCTTTTAGATTGTAACCCTATAAAATAATATAAATACTAATAACAAAAAACCCTAGTGTAGCAGTTTGGTATTATTTATGAATTCCAAAAATAGATATTGAATTATGTTTGTAAATTGGTATGTTCCTCTGGGTATATTAGATTGTTTTGGATTCAGAGGTTTCACTCTTACTTGATTAAATTATGATTAAGACTTTGACTGAGCCACATCAGTAGGACGTTGAGTCCCCACTCACCAAGGGGGTGGGGACTCACAGAGAAAATGACATGGCAGAGGAGACAATTGTAGAGTTTTGATTCTGGAGGCTTGGAATCAGCACACACAGAAGCAGATATGTGAGGAAAGAGAGAAGGCTCCATTAGACACAACAGAGGCCTCGGGAAGAGAGACCAGCCATTTGCCTGACAGTGTACAGCTGGCTTGGTGGAGAGAGCAGAGTGGCTGAGCCCAGAGAGTAACAAGCTTTGGGAGAGAGACAAGACTTTTCTCAACCTGCGGCTGAGATTGGAAGAAGCTGGGACCACGGAGCCTTGGGAGGAGGAGAAAGACTGAACCCTAGCAGACATCACCTGCCATCTTGCATCAACATGTGGCAACAGACTCTGGGTAAGAAAGTACCTCTTATGATACCTTGAGTTGGACTCTTTAGGGCCTTGTGACTGTAAGCTTCTACCCCCAAATAAATACTCTTTATAAAAATCAACTGATTTCTGGTATTTTCTATCAGCATCCTTTGGCTGACTAATACACCTATAGTTGGTGATGCTATATAAATGGGATGAAATGAAGAGAACCAACCATTGGGTAGAACAGTTTTCAATCATTCTTATGTTTTCCCCTTCACAATTGTACAATGAATGATTCCAGCAATAACTTTTCTTGATTATACTTTCTTTAATTTTACTAATTATTTTAAGCTTATGATGGTATAGCTATTACTTCTTAGTTCAACAATAATGTAATAAATATTTGAGATAAGTTAAAATATAGAAAATAAGATGCCAACACTTGTCCAAATACTACCTAAAATATATTTGTACCATTGATGGTAAATGCACCACCCTTTGAGAAATATTTAGGTAGATAAGCTAGTCATTTTTTCCCTTAATTATTATGTAATTAAGACTTATTATGTGCCAGACCCTTTACCAGGTATTGGACATAGGTTAATTGGACATTATCTTTGGTCCTGTGGCATTCACAGTCCAGTAGGGAAGAAAAACACATGAATGAATTACACTGACTCTATCCTATGATCCCTTCCTAAATTGAGATTCTATGATCTTCTGCATCTATGAAGCAAGATGAGAACCAAACTTAAAAGATGTAGAGTTCTTTGACTTCTCAGATGTCTCTGGAAGTACCTAACATTTATTTGATATTCAAGATGTTGAACTAGAAATTTACCTAAAAAAGACTTCTGCCAAGAAATTTTATAAATCTATTAGATATATCGAAATAAAAGGTCATTGAGTCAAGTGAGCCAGGAAATTTATATCCAAGAACAATATTTGTAGTTATGAATATAATGAAATCTTTTGCTTCAAGAATTAATTTCCCCTAAGTATAGTTGGCTGAATAATTGACTCAGTGAACACAGAGGAGATTTCATATTTCTCTAAAGCAATATTGGCCACTGCTCATTTGAAGCACCTGATTTTTTTTCATGTGGGATGGCATATGCCATGTTCCTATTAAGCAAATTGATCTTCTGATAGTTTTCTGCAAGTGACAGAGATATGGGAGCCATTCCGTCACTCAGCATCAATTTAGAATTTAATATCAAATATTCTTGTCATCAAAAACCTTGTACATATGTCCTAACACAGACGGTTCTTTTGTACTCTTGTCATTGTCAAGTTTTTCTATCTTAAGACAAAGGAGATTCTGATTGTTAGACCCTGATGCATATTGCAGCTCATATTTGGAAATGTCCTTTCCATGTTCTGAAAATTGCCTTTGAAAGTGCTCACTGTAAATTTATATTTAAAGTAGATGAGGTACCTTTGTATTTGGTTCCATTAGCCTCCACTGAAATCACATTTTAAAAAAAATTAATTTCAAATGTCCTTAAAATGACAAAGTCAAATTAAGTACTTTCCTGGAAAAAATGTAGCATAAGACAAGACTATGCTGTGAATTTTCTGTCTCATTTACCAACTTTCACTTGCTACCTCTCCCACCCCCCACTAAAGAGTTGTCCCCCAAACAAATTATCCTTGTTGCCTTTTGTAACAGGGTGTTCCCCACATCATTCATGGTATAAGGCATTTGGATTGGGTCACCTGACTCCCTATGGATGACTACTAAGCTCGTTCTGGGAGGAAAGTAATTTCTTGGACAATGAACTCAGGAACATTTGTCTAGATTCTTTTTAGCAAATGTGATGGTTAAGTTCATGTGTCAACTTGGCCAGGTTCTGGTGCCCAGTTGTTTGGTGAAGCAAGTACTGGCCTGATTGTTACTGTGGGGACATTTCTCGGACTTAAATCATCAGCAAGTTGATTGCATCTATGTCTGATTACATTTACAATCACCTGAGGAGATTGTGTTCAACAATGAAAGAAGTCTCCTTCAAACAGTTGAAGGCTTTAAAAGGAGAAGTGATAATTTCAGCAATTAGAAGAGAGAATTTCCATCTCTACTTCAGCCAGCCAGCTTCTTTTTGTAATTCATCAAAAACCTTCATCAGAGTTCCTAGTTTACAACCTGCCCTACAGAATTTGGACTTGCCCATCCTCACAGTTGTGTGAGATAATTCTTACAAAAATCTCATAATATTTACAGATATCTCCTGCTAGTTCTGTTTCCATAGAGATCACTGACCAATACAGCAAAGAAGGAACCTGAAGAATTGAAGAAACATATTTCAAATTATTTAACCCAATTTTGGAGAATTGTGTTTGAAGAGTATGAGAATCTGTTAAGAAGAAGAAGAAAAAATGAAGAATACTAAAATATAGAACTGCCATCACTCTACCCTTCCATCATATGTGGGAATCTTACTGTGCATAAGAAGTAGAATTGAGTAGAAAAGCCTAGGTTAAAAAGGGAAAAGCATCAATTTTGGAATCAAATGAACTTGGGTTTGAATTTTTATTAGCGATTTGGACTTTAGTCAAGCTGTTTAACCTATCTACTCTAATCTTAATTTGCAAAGGATTGAAAGAATATTTATTTGATATATTTTTATTGATAAATGCTTAAGACAGTGCTTATTATCTAGCAGGTATGTGAAAATGGCCACTGTTTTCAATACTCACGACATATTGAAATGATATATTCTCTTCTTAGACACCAGGATGACATATATTCACAGTAAAACCTACAGGAACGATGCTCCCATGCAGGAAGGTGAGAAACTTATCGGGCAGGTCTTAGTCTTAATGTTTTTCTTAACCTCTAGTAGGCAGCCATCCAACTCTGACTCAGACCAGCCAACACCTCTCAAGAACATATGGATTCTTGAAGTTATAACCTAGATATTTCATCTCTGAGGAACTCATTTGCCACCTGATTCAGAATTCTCCAAAAGCAACTTTCAGCTTTTTGGCAATTAATCATCACTTGGAAAGTTTAGTTGATATTGGCTATAGTTGTTTAACCTTTGCTTTTTTGACTACCACAACACTTTTAGGGACTTATTGGTAACAATTACCTCCCACAATGAGTATCCTTTCAATAAAACTTCCCACAAACTTTCTTTTTTGAATACTGTTGACCCTGCCTCATTATCAGAAACCAATAAAATCTTCAAACAAGAAGCCAGCCGTAAGCAAATCAATGTCAGAAGGTTCCAAGCTTTTAGTAAAGAAATAAATCAATTTATCTAATAAAGCCTAATTCATAAAACAGTTGTAAGTAAATGTGTTTTTGTATAGTAGGATGATTTCAGAGCCCTACTCACTTATCCTCTACTGGATTAAATAATCTATTTTAATTGATCTAATAAAATTTTCACCTTATTTTTAATAAATCACCAATTTTGCTTTTGAAGAATTATCTGTATCCCCAGTCCATGTATCCCTGTTGAGGTTATAACTCATTACCCCTTCCCTTCCACCACTATAAAACTCTAGACCTGCCCACCACAGGACACTTTCTTTCTTCCCTTGTGAAATGAAACCAAAAATTAGAAAATTTTCATTGAGATTTGATATACATATGTTAGGGAAGGGGTGTTCATTCTTTTTGGGGGATCCAAAGTAGTAAGTTGTTGGGCTTAGTGCAGCCTTCTATAGAGAGATGCTTCCTGATAATAAAGGCAGCACACAGAAGATAAAACAGTCAAGAATCTTGTTGGCATGCTTTTACCCCTTGATTTGTATTTACCCTCAAGCTATATTTATCCTTAGTCTTGCCAGTAATGAGTCAAGAAAATCCCCCCATACTCTTTCTGCTATTGGCTTATTGTTTGTTTGTTTGTCTGCATCATTCAGTGGCTCTTGAAAGATACCTGACACCTTCCTTTATCTCTTTTTCTTCCTTATCCTCTGACTCAGACATCGATCGCATTTTGTCTGAAACTAGCAATTTTCTATAATGACAATCATTTTTAGCAAATGTTTGCTCTGTTTTAAAGATCCAGATATAGAGTTTTCCAGAAAGAGATACTATTCAGGAATCAAACATGTATACAATTAAATTGCAATGATCGTGATAATGTATTATACAAATATGGGGGGCATCATCAGAGTCATTTGTTAAGATTACAAAATATAAATCATTTAAAAATTCACTTTGAGTATAATTTCTTAGGAAATGCCAAGCAACTTATTGTGGTATTTTCAAATTAGCCAAGATATCAGAGTGGAACCCAAAGGAGAACAACATTAAAACACACACACAGGGAAGCAGCTGTGGCTCAATCAGTAGGGCTCCCGTTTACCATATGGGAGGCCCCGGGTTCGGTTCCTGGGGCCTCCTGGTGAAGGCAAGCCTGCCCGCACGGCATGGTTAACTGACCCAGCGAGCACAAGCAGCAAGGGGGGGATAAATGAATAAATAAATAAATAAATTAAAAAATAAATAAATAAAATAAAAACACACACACACATATACAATATACCTCCTTTTGTGTGTGTCCCTCTTTATCTTGTAGTTTGTGAAAAAATCATTTGGCTTGCTTAAAATAATGTCAGAAATAATATTACCTATTAAAAGGGAAGACCTAAAAATTCTTCTATCTCTAACAGCTCAAAGTAATCATGAGTGGCAAATCATATAAATCGAAGTTGAGGAATTTGTTCTCACAATTTTTAAGGTGATTAAGAAACCTGTCTTTATTGCTTAATTCATTCCCTCATGCTTTGAGCTTTGAGTAAGTATCTATCTATGAACTACTAATTATGTGCCAGGAGATAATGATACAGAGAAGACAGATAGATTGTAACCTTCTAGAGGGTAGCTTGGTAATTTCATCATTCTCTGGATTCTAAGAGTGTAAAGCATCTTCATTCATTTATTGTTCAACATATATTGATCTAGTAAAAGTACCAGGTTCTGAATTGGATGTAGAGTGACAGAAAAGCAAAATCAATGTCAGACAAAGTTTCTGCTGTCAGGTAACTTACCATTAGTGTTTCAAATTAATAAAGATCTTTTGTATTTAATTACTGAAAATACTCCTCTTCTTAAAAAGTTCAAAATCTGAGCAAAATACAGAGAATAAACATAAAATTGCAACACTATATGGTTCACTGCATAAAACTCCAGGCAGGGAAGTACCTGATCCTCAAGTTTTCTTTTTTTAATATATATTTTTATTAGAGAATCTGTGAAGTTACAAAGCAATCATGTGCACGTGCAGAATTCCCATACAACACCCTTCCACCAACACATTACATTGTTGTGAAAAGTTTGTTACAGATATGGAAATAACATCATCAGACAATTACCACTAACTATGGTCTATAACCTATATTTGGCATATTTTTTCTATACCCTCCCCCATTATTAACACAGCACTTCTTTGACATTAATGCAAGAATATTACAATATTATTGTTCACTATAGTCCATAGGTTATACTAATCGTTTTTTTCCCATGCATCTCCATATTCTTACCACCTTGTAATGGTGATGTACATTTGTTCTAGTTCATAGAAGTACATTCTTTAACTTGTATTATTAACCACAATTCTCATCTACCTCTGGGTTCACTATGTTATTCAGTCTCTAGATTATTCTCTAACTTACTTTCAATTGACATTTATATCCTTAGATTACTCCTAGAGCCACAATCCCACTTATAAATCAGTTTATTAGTTATACTAAGTATAATGTCCTAGTCTCAATTCTTATCCATTTCACATTTTTACATTCAGGTTAATTAAAATTTCTACATACATTAATCATCAGTACCTCTTCTTAACCCTCATCTTATCTCCAGCAACCTATAATCTATATTTGTGTTTATTTTTCATATTTAATTCATATTAGTAAGACCATACAATATTTGTCCTTTTTTGTCTGGCTTATTTCACTTAGTAAAATGTCTTCAAGGTTCATCCATGTTATCATATGTGTCCCAATTTCATTTCATCTTACAGCAGCACACTATTCCATCATATGTATGTACTATATTTTTTTTATCCATTCATCAGTTGATGGACACTTGGGTTTTTCATCTTTTGTCAATTGTGAATAATGCCACTAAGAACATTGGTGTGCAAATGTCTTTTTGTGTCATAGTTTTCAATTCTAGATACATTCCTAGGAGAGGGATTGCTGGATCATATGGCAGTTCTATATTTAGCTTCCTGAGGAACCACCAAACTGTCTTCCATAGAGGCTGAACCATTTCACATTCCCACCAATAGTGAAGGAGTGTTCCAATTTCTTCACATCCTCTGCAGCACTTATTGTTTTCTGTTTTTAAATACTGGCCATTCTATGAGGTGGAAGGGGAGATGATATCTCATTGTAGTTTTGATTTGCATTTCCCTAATAGCTAGTGAAATGGAACAATTTTTCATGTGCTATTTGGCCATTTATATTTCCTCTTTGGAGAAATGTCGATTTAAGTCTTTTGCTCATTTTTAAATTGGTTTGCTTGCTCTTTTATTGTTGAGTTGTATGATCTCTTTTTATAGATATGGATATCCAGTTCTCCCAGCACCATTTGTTGAATGGACTGGGTACCTTAGCTGGGTGGGCTTGACAGCCTTGTCAAAAATCACTTGACCATAAATGTGAGGGTTTGTTTCTGAACCATCATTTTGGTTGCATTGATCTATGTGTCTATCTTTATGCCATTTCCATGCTGTTTTTACCACTGCAGCTAGATAATATGTTCTAAAGTCTGGAAGTGAGAGTCCTCCAACTTTGCTCTTCCCTTTTAAGAAGTTTTGGGCTATTTGGGGCCCCTTAACCTTCCAAATAAATTTGATAATTGTGTTTTCCATTTTTTAAAAAAATTCTAGTGGTATTTTTATTGGGATTTCATTGAATTTATATATCATTTTGGGTAGAATTGACATCTTAATGCTATTTAGTCTTCCAGCGATGATTAGGGAATGTTCTTCCATTTATTTAGGTCTTCTTTGATTTCTTTTGGCAATGGCAATACACTGTAGTTTTCTGACTAACAGTGCTTTACATCCTTGGTTAAGTTTATTCATAAATATTTGATTATTTTAGTCGCTATTTTAAATGGATTTTTTCCCCCTGACTTTCTCCTCAGATTGCTCATTACTAGTGTATGGAAACACTACTGATTTTTGCATATTAATCTTGTATCCTTCCACTCTCCTGGACTCATTTATTAGAACTACTAGCTTTGCTGTAGATTTTTTGGTACTTTCTAGGTGTAGTGACTATTTTATTTCTTCCTTTCTGATTTGGCTGGTGTATTAGTCAGCCAAAGGGGTGCTGATGCAAAATACCAAAAATCGGTTGGCTTTTATAAAAGGTGTTTATTTGGGATAGAAGCTTACAGTTATCAGGCCATAAAGCATAAGTTACTTCCTTTACCAAAGCCTGTTGCCAAGTGTTGGAGCAAGATGGCTGCCAGAGTCTGCAAGGGTTCAGGCTTCCTGGGTTCCTCTCTTCCCGGGCCTAAGTTCTCTCCAGGCTCAGCTGCTCTCCTCTCTCTACAAGGCCAGCTGTAAACTGCCAGATAAATGGCTTGTCTTTCTTCCCGGGGCCTCTGCCATGTCTAACAGAGCACTCTCTCTTTCCTCACGTATCTGCTTTTCTGTGTGTTTACTTCCCGGGGCTCCAGTATCAAAGCTCCAACCAACTCCTCTGCCTTGTCATTTTCTATGTGAATCCCCACTCATCAAGGGGCCAGGGACTTAATGTCCTATTGACATGGCCCAATCAAAGCCTTAATCATAATTCAATCAAGTAAAAGTGAAACCTCTGAATCTAATACAATCTAATATGCAAACAGGCCAGTTTACAAACATAATCCAGTATCTATGTTTGTAATTCATAAATAATACCAAACTGCTACAGATGCCTTTTATTTCTTTTTCTTACCTGGTTGCTCTAGCTAGAATCTCTAGCACTATATTGAACAACAGTGATGACAGTGGGCATCTTAGTCTTGATCCCAACCTCAACAGGTAAGCTTTCAGTCTTTCACCATTGAGTACAATGTTATCTCTGGCATTTTCATATATGCCTTTAATCAGGTTGAGAAAGTTTCCTTCAATTCCTACCTTTTGTAATATTTTTTATCGAGAAAGGATGCTGACAAACAGCAAAATGGCAGCAGAGTAAGGAGCTCCAATGGTCAGCTCGTGCTCCAGGGTAGTTAGTAATCACCCAGACTATCTAAAACACCTGTGTAGGGGCTCCAGGAGACCAGAAAAGCACCCTGCAACATCCTTGAAAGAATGGAAGGAGGAAACTGCCCATCTGCAGAAAAGATATATAAGTAGAGCACTCCACGCTGCAGGGGCTAGTGCCCACCCTCCAATGGCAGCACAAGTCGCTCAGGAGCTATTTCATGGCTGGAATTGGATTCTCCATTTCCTAAAAACAGGGGAGGAAGATATGGCTGGGTACCAGCTTCAGCTACTGATTAGTAGATTTGGCCGGCTTAAGTATAATCCTAAGAACAGCTAAAGTTTGAACCTGTCCAAGTCTGAAAGAAGCCAGTAGCTGCCATTTTTAACTCTGCTCCTGGCAGGAAGGGGAGCCGGGGTGACTGAAAATCACAGTGACAGTAGTGACCAGCTTATTTCCACCCAGACGGGACTGCAGCCCTAGCCTAGGCTTCAGTCCCAACCTCTTGCAGGGAGGTAGCTGGCGGGACCTGTACCAGCCTCTCCAGGTAACTTGAGGTACATTTGGCTGGCACAAACTGAATAGCTGGAAGTCTACCGGGGCAACTGCTATCATTTTGGACCCACACAGCATAGATTGCTTCCCACACTTGTACCTACATCCCCACCCCAGGCAGGGGAAGAAGGGGCAACTACAGTCTAGGCCTGCATGACTTGGATTTTTACACACAGCTGTGGATCTGTCCTTACCCCTGGCAAGTGAGAAAGTTGGGAGAAGCTTAATCAGCCCCTGGAGCAAAGTGGGCAGCTTGAACCTCCACAGCTTATAGCACAAGTACATCCTCGGCTCCTACTACACAACCAGCAAGGCAGAAAGGGCAAGAAAGTCCTAAGTAAAAGACAGAAACTACACCCATAATAAATACATATAGTAAGCCAGATTCCAAGACAAATAAAAAAAATCACAATCCACACCAAGAAACAGGAAGATATGGCTCAGTTAAAGGACAAGATAAGCCTCTAGATGACATAAAGGAGTTGAGACAACTAATCATAGATGTTCAAATAAATTCAATGAGATGACTACAGAGATTAAGGATATTAAAAAGATATTGTGTGAGCACAAAGAAGAATTGAAAGCATATGCAGAAAAATAGCAGATCTTACGATTGTGAAAAGCAAAATAAATGAAATAAAAAATATGCTGGAGACATAACAGCAGATTTGAGGAGGCAGAAGAAAGGATGGTGAGCTTGAAGATGTGGCCTCCAAAAGCAAACATAGAAAAGAACAGATGAAGAAAAGAATGGGAAATATTGAGCAAGGTCTCAGAGACCTAAATGATAGCAAGAGACATGCAAACATATGTGTCATGGATGTCACAGAAGGAGAAGAGAAGGGAAAAGAGGTAGAAGGAATATCTGAAGAAATATTGGTAGAAAATTTCTCAATCCTCTTGAAGGACATATATCTGTGTCCAATAAGCACAACATACTCCCATCTGAAAAATTCCAAATAGACCAACTCCAAGACACATACTAATCAGAATGTCAAATACCAAAGATAAAGAGAGAATTTTGAGAGCAGCGAAAGAAAAGCAATGCATAATATATATGGGATACCCAATAAGATTAAGTGCTGATTTCTCATCAGAAAACATGAAGGCAAGAAGAAAGTGGTATGATATATATAAGGTACTGCAAAAGGAAAACTTTTTGCCAAGAATATTTTATCCACCAAGATTGGCTTTCAAAAATTAGGGAGAGTTTGGAATATTCACAGATACACAGAAACTGAGAGAGTTTATAACAAAGAGACCAGTCTTGCAAGAAATACTAAAGGCTGTACTACAGTCAGAAAAGAAAAGTGAGGAGAGAGAGGCTTGGAAGAGAGTCTAGAAATGAGGATTATATCATAAAAAGTAACTTGATGTCTTAAAAGAGTGGTGAAAATAAAATATGACAGATAAGACCCAATGGTCAAAATGGGTGAAATAATAACTCCTTTGAGAGAGGGGCCAAGATAGCGTTAGTGTAGGAGGGCGCACACTGCAAGCAACCAGAGCAAGGCAGATTGTGGACGGGGTCCTGCCTGGAGGTCTATGCTGTGCACGCGTGGAGTGAGAAGCTTGGGACACCTATCTGCGCGGATCGGCGGCGTGGACCGAACGGTGGAGATTCGTGAGTTTTGAGGCTGCCGGTGGAGGTTGGCACAGGCGGCTGAACCCCGCAGTTAGGGGAAAAAAAATTAAATTAAATAAAACGGCCATTTGGAGACACGGGCGGGGCGAAAAAGTTTTATTTTCTGGGGATCTGGCTGCCTGGCGCCCCTTGGACCTTGTGTGAACAGAGCAAACGAGCTAATCAGCACCCGGTGAACCGGAGGGGGGATTTTGGTCCAGAAACGCAGATGATTTCCCTAGCCACCCAGGGATAAGACCCAAGCTGCTGCGGAGCCAGGAGGAAGGGACACTTCCCAAAAAAGGGAGGGTTCGGTTGGAAAACAGAGAAGGGTATTTTATATTTTTAGACATTGATCTGGCTGCCTGCACCGCCCCATAGCTTTGGGGAGCAGATAAGCCGACCTGAAGCACCATTAGGCTGAGAGCAGACACGAATCTGCACACAAACTGATTTACTGAGCAGCCCGGTGACGCTGGAGCTCGGCGCCAGAAGGGGCGGAATCTGCCGTCTTTAGCACTCCTCACTGACTAACATCAGAGCTTCAGCTAACCTGGGGAGTCCGGAAGGTGGGACATGCTTGATTAATTTCCACGGGTCCAGCTAGGGTCCCTTCCGTAAGGGGGTTGGTCTAGAGGAGGAATTATTTTGGGTCCTGCATTTGGCTAAAAAAAAAAAAAAAAATAAGTGAGGTCACCTCAACAAATGAAAAATAAATTCTTTTTAATTTAGTTTAATAGCTAAAAGCTGCTTCAGGACCTGCATATAGAACCCTGTGGGGAAATTCATTGATAAACACAAGTAGGCAAGAAGGATCCACTTGGACCCTAGGAGAATCATTGATCCCCCTTAGCTCTGACTGCTTGCCTGTGTGGATCTTTGGTTTCCCTCTGTTACTTTCGGGTCTATTGCTATTATTCCTGTTTTCCTCCCCCCTTCCTTTTTCCTTCTATTTTTTTTTTAAATAGGTGCTGCCAGCTGGTCGCTTCTTTGCTGGGCTTCTTATTCAGTAATTTCCCACTCGCTGTATATATTGATTCTGTATTACAAACTATCGCTTATCCTTCCTGCATCTTT
>JAKSZT010034297.1:3326864-3343565 GCA_026826555.1 Tolypeutes matacus | reverse complement strand
TATACAGTCATCTGATATTTGACAAGGCCACGAAACCCACTCAGTTGGGAGAGAGTGGCCTCTTTAACAAGTGGTGTTTGGAGAACTGGATATCCATATCCAAAGTAATGAGAGAAGAATACCATCTCACAGCTTATACAAAAATCAACTCATGCCAAAGCATGAGCAGCAAGAGAAACAATTGATAAATGGGATATCCTCAAAATTAAAAACTTCTGCACCTCTAAGGATGTTATTAAGAAAATAAAAAGGCAACCTACCCAATGGGAAAAAATATTCGGCAACCATATATCTGATAGGAGCCTAATATCCTGCATATATAAAGAAATCCTTCACCTCGATAATAAAAGGACAAACAACCCATATAAAAAATGGGCAAGTGACCTGAAAAGACACTTCTCCAAGGAAGAAATACAAATGGCTAAAAAGCACATGAAAAAATTCTCAACATCACTTGCTATCAGGGAAATGCAAATCAAAACTACATTGAGATACTATCTTACACCCATCAGAATGGCAGCTATTAAAAAAACAGGAGACACTAAATGTTGGAGAGGATGTGGACGAATAGGAACTCTCATCCACTGCTGGTGGGACTGCGGTATGGTCCAGCCACTGTGGAGGACAGTTTGGCGGTTCCTCAGAAAACTAGCAATAGATCTTCCGTATGATCCAGCAATTCCACTGCTGGGTATATTCCCAGAAGAACTGAAAACAAAAATACAAACAGATATATGCACACCAATGTTCATAGTGGCATTGTTCACCATTGCCAAAAGTTGGAATCAGCCCCAGTGCCCATCAACAGACGAATGGATAAGCAAAATGTGGTACATACATACAATGGAATATTAAGAAGGAACAAAGTGCTAACACATGGAATAACGTCGATGAATCTTGAAGACCTTATGTTGAGTGAAGCAAGCCAGGCACTGAAGGATGACCAGTATATGACCTCACTGATCTGAACTGAGGAAAGTGAGCAGTCTCTGAGAACCATTGTCTGAAAGATAGGTTAACAAAGGAGAGTAAGAGAAGAGCAGGCTTTGAGCCATCACCCATATGGACATAATCTATGGTAAAGGGATAGAATGTGGTTGCATGTTGGGGGATGGGGCAGATGAGTGGTGGTGTTCCTGGGTTTGGTGGTGCAGCACTGGGGGGTGGGTGGATTAGGATCGGCTGGTTCAAATCCCCAGGGCATGTAACTGTGAATCTTGACATTCCATGGGTTGGGAGAGGGGGGTATCACGGGCCCTGGGGGGCTGGGGAGAAGGGAACAGTCAAGATCTAATGGGTTGTGTGGTGGTCATGGGGAAGGTTTTTCATTACCTTACAGTCATGGACACAGGACATGGTAAATATCATCAAAATTATTTAACTGTATCATCTAAATTGTAAACTATAATGTAAATCACTGACAATGTTTAGTTGCTATATTTTGCTATCTGCATAACAGTTACAACAATGCTATCAACCAAAAAAAAGGGGGGAGCAGACTTAATATGGGGTGGGGAAGGGGGGTGGTTTGGTATCTGGGAGTCTCCGGCACTACGTGTGTGACTTTGCTGTGACCTAAAACTTCTTTGAAAATTAAATGAAAAATTGGGACACAATGGGGATTGAGAGGAGGAAGGTGTCATGGCACACCAGACATCCGATAACACAGTGATAAAAGGAAGGAAGAAAGGGAAAAAAAGAAAAGAGAAAGGAAAAAAAAATGAATATATATATATATATATTTTTAAGGCATTTCCTTTGCTTTTTTGCCCATTTTTTGAATGTCCCAATCCACTAATTATATTTTATTTTCTTTTGTTCTTTGATTATTTGTTTTTTTTCCTTCTCTCTCTTTTTTTTTTTTCTTTTTACCCTCAGTTTCCTTATGTTTGTCTCTTGCATGTAAGCTTATCACACTTGTTTCTTTTTTCCTAGTAAGTGTATTTGATTATTTTATGGACTAAATATTCATGGAGGATTTGGATCACAGAAGGGTTACAATGGGTACTGTGGGGGATTATTTGGGGGGGATGTCTGGGGGGGGGTTCGTGGGGATTGGTTCATCCGAATATACATGAAAGATATACAAAATCATTCAAAGGATCAGGGGATGGGGCATGGTCACAATGGGTGGATAATCACACAATAAATGAGGGAATCTGAATTCCTAGCCTGGAGAGCTCTGCCAGTCTCCAAGGGAGCAGCAATAGTCCTCTGAGTGTAAGCACAGTGCCTGTCAAAATAGGAAGACCCACTGATGTGTTTTTTTTATTGATGACTACCCTTTTGAGTCTTTGCTCTTGTAAATGAGACTTAGCCTGCAGTTGTGGGGTGTCTAAGGGTTGCCACCTGAGAGCCTCCTTGTTGCTCAAATGTGGCCTCTCTCTAAGCCAAACTCAGCATATGATTGCATTACCTTCCCCCCAACGTGGGACATGACCCCCGGGGATGAGCCTCCCTGGCAACGAGGGATTAATACCAAGGGCCAACTGGCAACACAACTGGAAAAAGAGCTTGAATAAAAGGGGGAAATGGTAAAGACAAATGAGTTCAAGTGGCTAAGAGACTTCAAAGAGAGTCGGGAGGTCATCCCAGAGGTAACTCTTAAGCACACTTCAGTAGGAGCTCATAGAACATCTAAGTGCCTATCACCCCACTCTTTGGGGTTTCTGAGAGTTCCGGAGACACCCTAGTCCTATATAAGGGGGGTAACCCCAGAGACTGATGCCTTATCAGTGGGTTCTATTTTGGAATCTGTGCTCCTGAGAGTGACAGAATTAGACTCAAATAAGTCCTCCCTGCACATGGTTCACCAGTCCCTTCTATTCAAACCTATATGTGATGCTGGAGTTTTTAGGTATACTTCCAGAGACTGGAGCCTCCCACCTACCTATGTGCCAGGTGTGCATGAAATATAGGTGGAGCTGCAACTCCTACCCTACAGCTCAAAGGACTCATCCAAGTCACCTGGTGAGGAGACAACGATGGGCAATGGCCATCCCAGGGAATGGAGAGGGCCTGCATCTGCAGGCAGGATCATCCCACCCACCATATCCATGGGATATAAGCCCTCTCTCACTTGGAGTTGGAGTGGACATCACCATCCCAGTCCCCTCAGGATTGGGGGAAGAACTATGGACTAGAGTGGACTTGATGGTATTCTCTTGTTCACATATTGTGATTCTAGCAATGCAAGAAATTATAACAATGAGGTGGAACCAGTGGCCACTTGACACTTTTGGCGTAGGGAGGGGATGAGCAGTTGAAATACAGGGGCTTCTTTGGGAGTTGGAGTTTGTCCTGAGTACTGCTGTGGCAACGGATGTAGGCCATTTTAAATCAGCACACACCACTCAGAACTGAGTGGGAGAGAGCGTGGTCTACAGTGTGAACTGTGGTCTATGGTTGGTGGCAAGGCTCCTGGATGTGTAAGTTCATTGAGGGTGGTGGGCCACACTTGTGGGAGATGTTTGTGTGGGATGTGGTGGGAGGTGTGGGATGTGGGCAACATGGGAATCCCAGTGGGTTCCATGTAATATTTTGGGTAATCTAAGCACCTCTTAAAATATATGTATATATATATATATAAATAACATTTTTGTAAGCAAATACACATATATGCATATATATTTATATATCATTTTGCAAATGTTTGTATGTATTGTGAGAATTTCGATTTTTACCCATAATAAAAAAACAAATGGGCAAATGACTTGAAAAGACCCTCCCCCCCCCCAAGGAAAATATACAAATGGCTAAAAAGCACATGAAAAGATGTTCAACATCACTAGCTGGGAAATGTAAATCAAAACTACAATGAGATACCACCTTAAAGCCATTAGACTGGTGGCTATTTAAAAATAGAGCACTATAAGTTTAGGAGAGGATGTGGAGGAACGGGAACCCTCATCCACTGCCATTGGGATGGAGAATGGTCCAGCCATTGTGGAGAACAGTTTGGCAATTCTTCAAAAACTAACTATAGTACTGCCATACGATCCAGCATTTCTGCTGGCTATATACCCAGAAGAATTGAAAATAAGGACACGAACAGATACATGCACACCAATGTTCATAGTGGCATTATTCACTATTGCCAAAAGTTGGAATCAACCCAAATGCCCATCAACAGATCAATGGATAAACAAAGTGTGGTATATACATACAATGGAATATTATTCAGCTGTAAGAATGAATACTGTGCTATCATATGGGATAACATGAATGAATCTTGAGGACCTTATGTTGAGTAAATCAAGCCAGGCATTGATGGGCAAATATTATATGACCTTACTGATATGAATTAAGCAAAGCAAGCAGACTCAGAGAGTTATTGTCTGGAAGATAGGTTTACAGGAAATAGAAAAGGAGAAGTTTGTGAGCCAATGCCCATATGTATGTAATCTATGATAAAGTGAAAGTGTGTAGTTGGGCATTGAAGGGATATAACAGGAAAGTAGTGATATTATTGGGTTGGGCAGTATAGGTTTGACAGGTGGGTAGATTGGGGAGGGTAGGTTAGATGTTCCATGGAACTAGGGGGAGGGTTGGGGGAGGCACCAGATGAACACTGGGGATTGACTGGTATGTGGTTGAAACTACAAAGTTGGGAATGCCCTTATGGCAATATGACAAGGAAGGGTTATGGTTTAGGGTGTTGGATGTGGGGCAGGGGGGAGCATTTAGGACAGGCTGCACCTGGAGCAGGATTCTGTGGAGTGTTCAAGTGATCATTAAGTCATTGTGTATTGTATCTGTGGCTGGAGACCCACATAATAAGTGGGAAGGAGTTGGACTCCCATCCTGAGGAGGACCAATGTGTTCACAGAGGGGCGAGAGTCTCTCCAGAGCATTGGCGGTTCCTAATAGGGGAGGACAAACCAGTGTGTCAAGACCTCAGTGTTGTTGCAATTAACAATGAATCTTGTCATCCAAGGAGTGAAGCTCGGGGGTTGCTGTGAGTCCTGAGGGGAGAGGGAGGGAGGAATAGAATATATGGAACAGGGGACATTTAGGGGCAATGAAAGTGTTCTACATGATCTTGCAATGAGAACACAGGCCATGTTAAATATCATCAAAATTTATAAAAGTGTATGGTCTAAAATGTAAACCATAATGTAAATAATTGACCACAGTTAGTAGCTATGTTTCACTATTTATATATCAGTTGTAACAATGGTACCACCCACATATAAAAAGGTATTAATATGGAAGGGAGAAAAGGGGAAGGCTGTTAGGTATATGGGAGTTCCCTGTATTCTGTATGTGATTTACTATGACCTAAAGCTTCTTTGAAAACAAAATGAAAAAAAGTACGACACTGGGGAAAAAAATGGAAGAAAATGTCACTCTACATACAGGACAACAGATATTACAGTGATGAAAGGCAAAATGTAAAAAAACTTTTTAAAATATTTTCATGATTTTTAATATCCCAATCTTTTAATTTTATTTTATTTTTAGTTTTATAAAATTTTTATGTATTTTATATCTTATAATTATACCTATCATTCTTATTTCATTTTCCTATTAATTGTATTTGGCTATTTTATTGGCTTCATTTTTGAAGAAGCTTTGGATCACAGAAGGGGTACAACTGGGGCACGGGAAGATCATTGTGTGTGGTGTCAGTGATGGGGGATACATGGGAGGAAGTTCACCTGGGCATACATATAAGGTATATAAATGTGTTCAAATATTCACGGGGCATTGTCTAAGTGGGTGGAGATTCACACAATAACTGAGAGAATATTGAATTCCCATCCTGGAGAGCTCTGCCATGTTCTCTAATGGAGCAGCAACAGGCCTCCAAGTGCAGGGGCAATGATTGATGAGGGAGGATGGTCCATTGATGAGCCCTTGATATTGATGACCATCTTGTAAACCTTTGCTCTTGAAATTGAAACTTAGCCTAGTGTTGTGGGGTGCCTTGGAGTTGCCACCTGAGATGCTCAAATGTGACCATTTTCTAAGCCCAACTCAGCATATAAATGCATTACCTCCCCCCCAGCGTGGGACATGACTCCTGGGTATAAGCCTCCCTAGCACAGTGGGATTACTATGAAGCAACAACTAGCAATGCAACTGGAAAAAGACCTCAAATAAAATAGGGAAAAGGTAAAGACAAATGAGTTTATATGGCTAAGATACTTCAAAGAGAGTCGGGAGGTCATCCCAGAGGTAACACTTATACACATCTCAGCAGGATCTCAGAGACTGCCAAAGTAGATACTACTCCAAATAGTGGGGCTCTTGAGGGCTCTGGAGACACCCAGGTCCTATGGTCAGGGCAGATAGCTCTGGCGTTTGGTACCCTGGCAGTGGGCCCTACTTTGGTATTTGTGCTCCTGAGAGTGAAAGAGTTGGACTCAGTTATGGCTTCCCTACACATGGATCATCTGTCTCTTCTATTTGAACCTATACTAAGAGCTGGAGTTGGTAGGTGTATATCCAAGAAATTGGAATCTTTGGGCTGTCCATGTGCCAATGGGGCCCTGAGCCTCAGCATAGTTGCAACACCTACTCTCCAGTTCATTGGACTCACCCAGGACAACTATCAAGGAGGTGAGGATTGATAACCACCGTACCAAGGAAATTAGAGAGCCTACAACTGCCAGCAAGAGAGTCCCATCCATCACCTGTATGGGATCAAAGCCCCCTCTCAATTAGAGGCAGAGTGGACATCACCACCCCAGAATCCTCAGGATTGGAGAATGAACTATGGGCTACAGTGGGCTCACTGGTATTCTACTATAGACTTATTGTGATTCTAGCAATGGAAGAAATTACAACATTGATGTGGAGGCAGTGGTCACTGGAGGCTCTGGAGATAGGGAGAGGGAAAAACAGGTGTAATACGGGGGCTTTACAAGGACTAGGGAATCACCCTGAATGACGTGGCAATGCCAGTTATAGGCCATTTTATATCTTCCTATAACCTGCAGAATTGTGTGGGAGAGAGTGTAAACTACAAAGTGAACTATGGTCCATGCTTAGTGGGAATGCCCCAGTATGCATTTTTCAATTGCAATTAATGTGCCACACAAATGAAGGATGTTGTTTATGTGGGAGATGTGGGGAGTGGGGCATATGGGAAGCCCTATATTTTTTGTGTAATATATATGTAATCTAAGTATTTTTAAAAAATAAAAAAATATTTTAAAAATAACATAAATAAAAGAATGAAAAAAAAATTGTACAGCACTTTAAAGAACTAAATGACAGCAAGAGGTGTGGAAACATATATGTCATAGGTGTCCCAGAAGGAGAAGAGTAGGGAAAGGGGGCAGAAGTTGTATTTGAAGAAATAATCATAGAAAAGTTCCCAACCCTATTGAAGGATATAGATATCAATGTCCAAGAAGCACAACGTACTCCCATCCGAATAAATCCAAATAGACCAACTCTGAGACACATACTAATCACTACGTCAAATGCCAAAAACAAAAAGAGAATCCTGAGAGCAGCAAGGGAAAGGTAATGTATCACACCCAAGGCCTGCCCAATAAGATTAAATGCTGCTTTCTCATCAGAAACCATGGAGTCAAGAGGCTAATGGTATGGTATATTTTAGATACTGCAAGACAAAAACTGACAGTCAAGAATTTTATTTCTGGCAAAATTGTCTTTCAAATATGAGAGTGATTTTAAAATAATCTCAGATAAACAGAAACTAAGGATGATTTTAACAGAGACTGATTTTGCAGAAAATACTAAAGGGAGTACTACAGCCTGAAAAGAAAAGACAGGATAGAGAGGTTTGGTAGAGAGTCTAAAAATGGGGATTATATCAGAAAAATAACTAAATGTGTAAAAAGAGTGGTGAAAATAAGGCATGACAGTTAAAACCCAAAGGTCAAAATGGGCAAAGTAAGAACTGCCTTTACTTTAATAATATTGAATATTAATGGATTAAACTCCCAAATCAAAAGACACAGACTGGTGGAATTGATAAGAAAATAGGACTCATCTATGTGCTATCTATAAGAGATTCAATTTCAATGCAAGGATACAAATAGATTGAAAGTGAAAGGCTAGGAAAAGATATTCTATGCATGCAGTAACAACAACAACAACAAAAAGCTGAATTAGCTATACTTATATCAGATGAAATAGACTTTAAATGCAAAACTGTTATTAGAGACAAGGAAGGACATTATATGTTAATAAAAGGGGCAATTCACCAGAAGGAAATAACAATCATACATACGTATGCACCTAACCAGGATGCCTAAATTACATAAGCAATCACTGGCAAAATTGAAGGGAGAAATAGATGTCTCCACACTAATAGTTGTAAACTTCAATACAAAATACAACACTCTCATCATTGGATAGAATATCTGGGCACAGGACCAATAAAGAAACAGAGAGATTGAATAATATGATCAAGGGACTAAACCTAATAGACATATACAGAACATTGCACCCCAAAACAGCAGGACATATCTTTAACAAGATTAAAATTATACAAAGCACTTTCTCTGATCATAATGTAATAAAGTTGGAAATCAACAACAGGCAGAAAAAGGGAAAATTCACAAATATATGGAGATTAAACAACACAATCTAAAATAATAATTGGGTCAAAGAAGAAATTGTGAAAGGATTCAATAAATATCTCAAGATGAATGAAAATGAGAACAAGAACCTATAGGATGCAGTAAAGGCAGTGTTGAGAGAGAACTTTATAGCTTTCAATACTTACATGAAAAAAGAAGACTTAAATCAATGGCCTTATTAAATAGCTAGAAAAACTAGGAAAAAACAGCAAATTATTCCCAAAGCAAATAGAAGGAATGAAATAACAAAGATCAGAGCAGAAATAAAAGAAATTGAGAACAAAAGAAAGCGGAGGGCATTAACAAAACAAAAGATCATTCTTTGAGAAGATTAACAAAATTGACAAACCCATAGCTAGACTGACAAAGAGGAGAGAAGATGCAAATAAATAAAATCAGAAATGAATATGGGGAAATTACTAATGATCCTACAGAAATAAAAAAGATCATAAGAGAAACAACTGTACACCAACAAACTAGACAATGTAGACAAAATGGACAAATTCCTAGGAATGTACAAATAACCTACACAGAAATTAGAGGAAATAGAAGACCCCAACAAACCAATTACCAGTAAAGTCTTTAAAACAGTTGTCAAACAACTTCCCAAAATGAAAAGTCCAGGACCAGATGGGATCACAGGTGAATTCTCCAAGAATTCAAGATTTAATATCAAACTTACTCAAACTATACGAAAAATTTGAACAAGAAGGAATACTACAAAACTCATTCCATGAAGCCAATACCACCCTAATACTAAAGCCAAATAAAGATATTACCAAAAAAAGGAAATTACAGATCCATTTTACTAATGAATATGGATGCAAAAATCCTCAACAAAATACTTGCTAATTGAATCCAAAAACACATTAAAATAATTATTCATCATGATCAAATGCTTTTTTATACCAGGCACGCAATGGTGGTTCAACACAAGAAAATTGATCAGTGTAATACACCACATTAAAAATTCAAAGAAGAAAAACCATACAATCATCTTAATTGATGCAAATTGACAAATTACATCATTTCTTTTATTTTTTTCATTTAAAAATTTATTGAAATATATCACTCATACATAAACATACATAAACAATTAGTATATTGTAAAAGTTGTGAAATTACAAAACAAACATGCATAACATCATACAGGGCTATCATAACTCACCCTACCACCAATACCTTGCATTGTTGTGAAACATTTTTAACAAATGATGAAAAAGCATCCTCAAAATATTACTACTAACCGAAGTATCTTATATTTGGTGTGTTTTTTCCCCAATCCACCCTATTATTATTATTATTATTATTATATCATTTATACATGAACATACATAAACAATAAGTGCATAGTAAAAGTTGTGAACTTACAAAGAAAATGTAAATTACATATATCCCATATATCAACCCACCAACAAAACCTTGCATTGTCATGGGATATTTGTTACAAGTTATAAAAGAATATCATCAAAATCTTACTACCGACTGTAGTCAGTATCTTACCTTTGGTGTATTTTTCCCCCAACCCACCCTATTATTATTTTTTAAAATATATTTTTATTACAGAAGTTATGAACTTATAAAATAATCATGTACATGTCCAGAATTCCCATACAATGTCCCACCATCATCTCACCACACTGTGGTGGAACATTTATTACAGACCATGAGATAATATCATCAGACTATTACTACTAACCATGGTCAATAGTGTATATTTGGCACACTTTTTCCAAACTCCCCATTATCAACACGGTACATCTTTTACATAGATGCATGAATATTACAGTATTGCTGTTAATCACAGGCCATAGGTCACTCCAGTTGTATTTTTCCCATGCTTTTCCACATTCCCACCAGCCTAAAATAGTGAAGTACATCTACTGTAGCTCACAAAGGACACTCTTGCATCTGTACCATCAATCACAATTCTCATCCACCTCTGAGTTTACTGTATTATTCAGTCCCTAGATTATTTTCTAGCTTAATTTCAATTGACACTTACATCCCTAGACTACACTTTCCAACCACATTCTCATTTATAAATCAGCTGTTACTCACTATAATGTGTTACCATCAACTCTATCCATTTCCTCACTTTCACAGTTAAAGTGTCTGCATACATTAAGCATCAGTAGTCCATCTCAGTGCTCTCTTATATCCTTTAAGAATCCACCACCTACCACGAGGTTTGAAGACGTTTTCCTGCATTTTCTTCTAGGAGCTTTATGATTCTTGCTTTTATATTTAGGTCTTTGATCCATTTTGATTTAGTTTTTTGTATAAAGTGTTTGTATTAAGGTCTTCTTTCTTTCTTTTGGCTATGGATATCCAGTTCTCCCAACACCATTTATTGAATAGAGTATTCTTCCTGAGCTGGGTGGGTTTGATAGGCTTTGTCAGAAATCTCTTGACCATAGATGTGAGAGTCTGTTTCTGAACCATCAATTCAGTTCCATTTGTCTCTGTGTCTGTCTTTATGCTGGTACCATACTGTTTTTAACACTATAGCTAGGTAATATGATTTAAAGTCTGGAAGTGGGAGTCCTCCAAAATGGCTTTTCCTTTTTAAGGTGTTTCTGGCTATTCGGGACCCCTTACCCTTCCAAATAAATTTGATAATCATGTTTTCCATTTATTTTTTAAAATGCTGGTGGAATTTTTATTGGGATTGCATTGAATCTCAATTTGGGTAGAACTGACATCTTAATGATATTTAGTTTTCCAATCCATGAGCATGGAATGTTCTTCCAATTATTCGGGTCTTTTAAATTTTCTTTTAACAATGCATTGTAGTTTTCTGAATACAAGTGCTTTACATCCCTGGCTAAGTTTATTCCTAAATTTTGTTCCTGACTTCCTCCTCAGATTGCACATTACTACCGTCTTTTAAAGTCTATTTGATCTGATATAAGTATAGCTACTCTAGATCTTTTTTTTTTTTTTTGGGGGGGGGTGGGGTGGTTACTGCATGCATAGAATATATTTTTCCAGCCTTTCACTTTCAATATATGTATATCCTATCCTTAGCTTCAATATATGTGGAGCTAAGTTGAGTCTATTGCAGAGAGGATTTACTGGCTCATATTTTCTTAATCATTATGCCAGTCTGTGTCTTTTGATGGGGGCGTTTAATCCATTAACATTCAATGGTATTACTGTAAAAGGAGTTATTTATTTATTTTTTTTAATTATGGGTAAAAATCAAAATTCTCACAATACATACAAACATTTGCAAAATGATATATAAATATATATATGCATATATGTGTATTTGCTTACAAAAATGTTATTTATATATATATATATACACATATATTTTAAGAGGTGCTTAGATTACCCAAAATATTACACGGAACCCACTGGGATTCCCATGTTGCCCACCTCCCACACCTCCCACCACATCCCACACAAACATCTCCCACAAGTGTGGCCCACCACCCTCAATGAACTTACACATCCTAGAGCCATGCCACCAACCATAGACCACAGTTCACACTGTAGACCACACTCTCTTCCACTCAGTTCTGAGTGGTGTGTGCTGATTTAAAATGGCCTACATCCATTGCCACAACAGTACTCAGGACAACCTCCAACTCCCAAAGATGCCCCTGTATTTCAACTGCTCATACCCTCCCTACGCCAAAAGTGTCAAGTGGCCTCTGGCTCCACCTCATTGTTATAATTTCTTGCATTGCTAGAATCACCATATGTGAACAAGAGAATACCATCAAGTCCACTCTAGTCCATAGTTCTTCCCCCTATCCTGAGGGGACTGGGATGGTGATGTCCACTCCAACTCCAAGTGAGAGAGGGCTTATATCCCATGGATATGGTGGGTGGGATGATCCTGCCTGCAGATGCAGGCCCTCTCCATTCCCTGGGATGGCCATTGCCCATCGTTGTCTCCTCACCAGGTGACTTGGATGAGTCCATTGAGCTGTAGGGTAGGAGTTGCAGCTCCACAGAGATTTCATGCACACCTGGCACATAGGTAGGCAGGAGGCTCCAGTCTCTGGAAGTATACGTAAAAACTCCAGCGTCACATATAGGTTTGAATAGAAGGGACTGATGAACCATGTGCAGGGAGGACTTATTTGAGTCTAATTCTGTCACTCTCAGGAGCACAGATTCCAAAATAGAACCCACTGATAAGGCATCAGTCTCTGGGGCTATCCCCCCTTATATAGGACCAGGGTGTCTCCGGAGCTCTCAGGAACCCCTCTGAGTGGGGTGATAGGCACTTAGATGTTCTATGAGCTCCTACTGAGGTGTGCATAAGAGTTACCTCTGGGATGACCTCCCGACTCTCTTTGAAATCTCTTAGCCACTTGAACTCATTTGTCTTTACCATTTCCCCCTTTTATTCAAGCTCTTTTTCCAGTTGTGTTGCCAGTTGGCCCTTGGTATTAATCCCTCATTGCCAGGGAGGCTCATCCCCGGGAGTCATGTCCCACGTTGGGGGGAAGGTAATGCAATCATATGCTGAGTTTGGCTTGGAGAGAGGCCACATTTGAGCAACAAGGAGGCTCTCAGGTGGCAACCCTTAGGCACCCCACAACTGCAGGCTAAGTCTCATTTACAAGAGCAAAGAATCACAAGGGTAGTCATCAATAAAAAAAAAAAAACACATCAGTGGGTCATCCTATTTTGACAGGCACTGTCCCCACACTCAGAGGACTATTGCTGCTCCCTTGGAGACTGTGGCAGAGCTCTCCAGGCTAGGAATTCAGATTCCCTCATTTATTGTGTGATTATCCACCCATTGTGACCATGCCCCATCCCCCGATCCTTTGAATGATTTTGTATATCTTTCATGTATATTCGGATGAACCAATCCCCACGAAACCCCCCGCAGACACCCCCCCCAATAATCCCCGCAGTACCCATTGTAACCCTTCTGTGATCCAAATCCTCCATGAACATTTAGTCCATAAAATAATCAAATACACTTACTAGGAAAAAGAAACAAGTGTGATAAGCTTACATGCAAGAGATAAACATAAGGAAACTCAGGGGGAAAAAAAAAAGAGAGACAGAAGGAAAAAAAACAAATAATCAAACAAAGAACAAAAAAAAATAAAACATAATTAGTGGATTGGACATTCAAAAAATGGGCAAAAAAGCAAAGGAAATTCCTTTAAAATATATATATATATATATATATTCATTTTTTTTTCCTTTCTCTTTTCCTTTTTCCCTTTTTTCCTTCCCATTATCACTGTGTTATGGGATGTCTGGTATGCCATGACATCTTCCTCCTCTCAATCCCCATTGTCTCCCAATTTTTCATTTAATTTTCAAAGATGTTTTAGGTCACAGCAAAGTCACACACGGAGTGCCGGAGACTCCAAGATACCAAACCACACCCTCTTTACCACCCCATATTAACTCCCCCCCCTTTTTTTTTTTGGTTGTTAACATTGTTATAACTGTTATGCAGATAGCAAAATATAGCAACTAAACATTGTCAGTGATTTACAGTATAGTTTACAATTTAGATGATACAGTTTAATAATGTTGATATTTACCATGTCCTGTGTCCATTACTGTAAGGTAATGAAAAACCTTCCCCATGACCACCAAACACCCCATTAGATCTTGACTGTTCCCTTCTCCCCAGCCCCCCAGGGCCCATGATACCGCCCTCTCCCAACCCATGGAATGTCAAGATTCACAGTTACATGCCCTGGGGATTTGAACCAGCCCATCCTAATCCACCCACCCCCCAGTGCTGCACCACCAAACCCAGGAACACCACCACTCATCTGCCCCATCCCCCAACATGAAACCACACTCTATCCCTTTACCAAAGATTATTTCTATATGGGTGATGGCTCAAAGCCTGCTCTTGTCTTACTCTCCTTTGTTAACCTTTCTTTCAGACAATGGTTCTCAGAGACTGCTCACTTTCCTCAGTTCAGATCAGTGAGGTCATATACTGATCATCCTTCAGTGCCTGGCTTGCTTCACTCAACATAAGGTCTTCAAGATTCATCCACGTTATTCCATGTGTTAGCAGTTTGTTCCTTCTTACAGCTGAGTAATATTCCATTGTATGTATGTACCACATTTTGCTTATCCATTCGTCTGTTGATGGGCACCAGGGCTGATTCCAACTTTTGGCAATGGTGAACAATGCTGCTATGAACATTGGTGTGCATATATCTGTTTGTATTTTTGTTTTCAGTTCTTCTGGGTATATACCCAGCAGTGGAATTGCTGGATCATACGGAAGATCTATTGCAAGTTTTCTGAGGAACCGCCAAACTGTCCTCCACAGTGGCTGGACCATACCGCAGTCCCACCAGCAGTGGATGAGGGTTCCTATTCCTCCACATCCTCTCCAACATTTAGTGTCTCCTGTTTTTTTAATAGCTGCCATTCTGATGGGTGTAAGATGGTATCTCATTGTAGTTTTGATTTGAATTTCCCTGATAGCAAGTGACGTTGAGCATTTTTTCATGTGCTTTTTAGCCATTTGTATTTCTTCCTTGGAGAAGTGTCTTTTCAGGTCACTTGCCCATTTTTTATATGGGTTGTTTGTCCTTTTATTTTCGAGGTGTAGGATTTCTCTATATATGCTGGATATTAGGCTCCTATCAGATAAATGGTTGCCGAATATTTTTTCCCATTGGGTAGGTTGCCTTTTTATTTTCTTAATAACATCCTTAGAGGTGCAGAAGTTTTTAATTTTGAGGAGATCTCATTTATCAATTTTTTCTCTTGCTGCTCGTGCTTTGGCTGTGAAGTTCATGAAACCATTTCCTATTACAAGGTCCTATAGATGCTTCCCTACATTATCTTCCAAGGTTTTTATGGTTTTGGCTCTTATATTTAGATCTTTGAACCATCTTGAGTTGATTTTTGTATAAGGTGTGAGATGGTATTCTTCTCTCATTCTTTTGGATATGGATATCCAGTTCTCCAAGCACCACTTGTTAAAGAGGCCACTCTCTCCCAACTGAGGGCTTCGTGGCCTTGTCAAATATCAGATGACTGTATATGCGAGGATCTATATCAGAACTCTCAATCCGGTTCCATTGGTCAGTAGGTCTATCCTTGTGCCAATACCATGCAGTTTTGATCACTGTAGCTTTGTAGTATGTTTTAAAGTCAGGTAATGTGATACCTCCAACTTCATTTTTCTTTTTCAATATGTCTTTGGCAATTCGGGGCCTCTTGCCTCTCCAAATATATTTTGTGGTTAGTTTTTCCAGTTCCTTAAAAAATATTGTGTTGACTTTTATTGGGATTGCATTAAATCTGTAGATTAGTTTGGGTAGGATAGACATCTTGATGATGTTTAGTCTTCCCATCCATGAACAGGGAATATTTTTCCATTTATTTAAGTCTTCTTTGATATCTTTTAACAGTGTTGTCTAGTTTTCTGTATATAAGTCCTTTACATCTTTAGTTAAATTTATTCCTAGCTATTTGATTCTTTTGTTTACTATTGTAAATGGTATTTTTTTCCTGATTTTCTCCTCAGTTTGCTGGTTATTGGTATACAGAATGCTACTGATTTTTGAGCGTTGCTCTTATAGCCTGCAACATTACTGAACTCCTTTATAAGTTCTAGAAGCCTTGTTGTCGATTTCTCAGGGCTTTCTATGTATAGGATCATTCATCTGCAAATAATGAAATTTTTACTTCTTCTTTTCCAATCTGGATGCCTTTTATGTCCTTTTCTTGTCTCAGTGCTCATGCTAGTACTTCTAAGACAATGTTAAATAGGAGTGGTGATAATGGGCATCCTTGTCTTGTTCCCGATCTCAGAGGGAAGGCTTTTAGGATTTCACCGTTGAAAATGATGTTAGCTTTGGGTTTTTCATCTATACCCTTTATCATTTTCAGAAAGTTTCCATCTATTCCTATCTTTTGTAGTGTTTTTATGAGGAAAGAGTGCTGTATTTTGTTGAATGCCTTTTCTGCATCTATAGAGATGATCGTGTGATTTTTTTCTTTCAGTTTGTTTATGTGGTGTATTACATTGATTGATTTTCTTATATTGAACCATCCTTGCATACCTGGGATGAAACCCACTTGGTCATGGTGTATAATCCTTTTGATATGTTGTTGAATGCGATTAGCAAGTATTTTGTTAAGGATCTTAGCATCTAGGTTCATTAGAGAATTT
>JAKSZT010034297.1:3307653-3324257 GCA_026826555.1 Tolypeutes matacus | reverse complement strand
AATGGTTCTCTTTTCTCTTGCTGCCTTGAGTATTTTCTCTTTGTCTTGAGCATTGGACAATTTGACAAGTATATGTCTTGGAGTTGGCCTGTTGGGATTTATACTTTTTGGGGTGCGCTGTGCTTCCTGGATCTGTACATACATCTCTCTCAATAGAGTTGGGAAGTTTTCAGCCATAACTTCCTTCAACACTCCTTCTTTTCCCTTTCCCTTCTCTTCTCCTTCTGCGATGCTCATAATGCGTATGTTTGTGCGTCTTGCATTATCGGTTAATTCCCTGAGACCATACTGGATTTTTTCTATCTTTTTGTCTATCTTTTCTACAATCTCTTTGATTTCAACTGTATTGTCTTCCATATCACTAATTCTTTCCTCTGCCTTTTCAATTCTGCTGCCATATGAGTCCAGCGTCTTTTTCATTTCTTGACTTGTATCTTTGTTCGCCATCATATCCATTACCTTCTTAGGTGTGTTAGCTATTTCTTCAGTATGTTCTCCCAGTGTCTTCTTTATATCCTTAATCTCTTCCTTCAGTTCTTTAAGTTGGTCCATGATATTTGTTTGGATAGCTTTGGTTAGTTGTTCGATGTACTGCATTGCTTCCTGGTTTTTATTTTGTGCACTGGACTGGTCCATGTTTTCCAGTTTCTCAGAGTCATTTGTATTTTTCTGTTGCCCTCTGGTCATCATATTATCTTGTGGGTTTGTTCAGTTGATTAGCTTTTCTCTATGCTCTAGAATTTTATTTAGCTGTTGGTTCTGCGTGTGAGTTAAGTTTTCTCTTTGGCAGTTTTTCTTCTTATTTTATTTCCTTGCTTCTTTCTATGTTCCCTTGAAGGCAAAAGGTTAGGGCCAGAGGAATCAAAAGATGTAAGGGAGGCAGAAGGATAATAGAAATATTCATAAAAGTTTGAAGAGGGGCAAAATGAGACTTAATGAGATGAATATTTAACTTGTGTAGGCAGTGTAGAGTACTAGGAAAAAAATATGGAGTTCCTACAATGGACTGGGAAAACAAATGGAGGAATATATATATATAGTGATTTAGAAGGCTAGAATTATGAGGAGGGAGAGAAATAGTAGAGAAAGGTCTGAAAGGAAAAAGTTAATACTAATAAAAAAAAAAGAAAAAAGAAGAAGAAGAAAACAAAATAGATGGGATAGAAATTGACACCCTTAAGTTGTGGGCCTATGAAAAAATGTTGTCTCTAAGAGTTACAACAGAAAACAGAAGGCAGAAAGATGCAGGAAGGATAAGCGGTAGTTTGTAATACAGAATCAGTATATACAGCGAGTGGGAAATTACTGAATAAGAAGCCCAGCAATGAAGCGACCAGCTGGCAGCACCTATTTAAAAAAAAAAAAAATAGAAGGAAAAAGGAAGGGGGGAGGAAAACGGGAATAATAGCAATAGACCAGAAAGTAACAGAGAGAAACCAAAGATCCACCTAGGCAAGCAGTCAAACAGAGCTAAGGGGGGTCAATGATTCCCCTAGGGTCCACATGGATCCTTCCTGCCTACTTGTGTTTATCAATGAATTTCCCCACAGGGTTCTATATGCAGTTCCTGAAGCAGCTTTTAGCTATTAAACTAAATTAAAAAGAATTTATTTTTCATTTGTTGAGATGACCGACCTTTTTTTTTTTTTTTTTTTTTTTAGCCAAATGCAGGACCCAAAATAATTCCTCCTCTAGACCAACCCCCTTATGGAAGGGACCCTAGCTGGGCCCGTGGATATTAATCTAGCATGTCCCACTTTCCGGACTCCCCAGGTTAGCTGAAGCTCTGATGTTAGTCAGTGAGGAGTGCTAAAGATGGCGGATTCCGCCCCTTCTGGCGCCGAGCTCCAGCATCACCGGGCTGCTCAGTAAATCAGTTTGTGTGCAGATTCGTGTCGGCTCTCAGCCTAATGGTGCTTCAGGTCGGCTTATCTGCTCCCCAAATCTATGGGGCGGTGCAGGCAGCCAGATCAATGTCTAAAAATATAAAATACCCTTCCCTGTCTTCCAACCGAACTCTCCCTTTTTTGGGAAGTGTCTCTTCCTCCTGGCTCCGCAGTGGCCCGGGTCTTATCCCTGGGTGGCTAGGGAAATCAGCTCCGTTCCCCGACCAAAATCCCCCCTCCGGTTCACCGGGTGCTGATTAGCTCGTTTGCTCTGTTCACACAAGGTCCAAGGGGCGCCAGGCAGCCAGATCCCCAGAAAATAAAACTTTTTCGCCCCGCCCGCGGCTCCAAATGGCCGTTTTAATATTTTTTTACTAACCGCGGGGCTCAGCTGCCTGGCCACCCTCCACCGGCAGCCTCAAAACTCACGAATCTCCACCGTTCGGTCCACGCCGCCGATCCGCTCAGATAGATGTCCCAAGCTTCTCACTCCACGCGTGCACAGCACAGACCCCCGGCAGGACCCCGTCCACAATCCGCCTTGCTCTGGGAGCTTGCAGTGTGCGCCCTCCTACACTAATGCCATCTTGCCAGTCTCCCTCATTTACCCATTTTTAAAATGGGTTGTTTGTTTTTTTATTATTGAGGTGTGGGATTTCTTTATATATGCTGGATATTAGGTTCCTATCAGATATATGGTTGCCAAATATTTTCTCCCCTTGGGTAGGCTGACTTTTTACTTTCTTAATAACCTCCTTTGAGGTACAAAAGTTTTTAATTTTCAGACAGTCCAATTTATCTATTTTTTCTTTCTTTGTTCAGGCTTTGTGTATGAAGTTCATGAAATCATTTCCTATTACAAAGTCCTGTAGATGCTTCCCTACATTATCTTCTAAGGTCTTTATGGTCTTGTCTCTTATATTTAGATTTTTGATCCTTCTAGAGTTGATTTTTGTATAAGATGTGAGATGGTTTCCCTCTCTTATTCTTTTGGATATGGATATCCAATTCTCCAAGCACCATTTGTTGGAGAGGCCATTCTAACCCAGTTGAGTGGGCTTGGTGGCCTTATTGAATAGCAGATGACTGGATATGCAAGGATCTATATCAGAATTCTCAATTCAGTTCCATTGGTTGGTATGTCTATCTTTGTGCCAGTACCAAGCAGTTTTGACCACTGTGGCTTTGTAGTATGTTTTAGTCAGATAGTTTGAGTCCTCCAATTTCATTTTTCTTTTTTCAATATGTCTTAAGCTATTTGGGGTCTCTTGCCCTTCCAAATAAATTTCATAGTTAGTTTTTCCAATTCAGGAAAAAATGCTGTGTTGATTTTTATTGGGATTGCGTTAAATCTGTAGATTAGTTTGGGTAGGATAGACATCTTAATGATGTTTACTCTTCCTATCTATGAACAGGGAATATTCTTCCATTTATTTAAATCTTCTTTGATTTTCTTTAACAGTGGTGTGTAGTTTTCTGTGTATAAGTCATTTACATCGTTAGTTAAATTTATTCCTAGGTATTTGATTCTTTTAGTTACTATTGTAAATGGTATTTTTTCCTTGATTTCCTCCTCAGATTACTCATTATTGGTGTACAGAAATGCTACTGATTTTAGTGCATTGATCTTATAACCTGCTACTTTACTGAACTCATTTATAAATTCTAGAAGCTTTGTTGTAGATTTCTCAGGGTTTTCTATGTATAGGATCATGTTGACTGCAAAGAGTGAAATTATTACTTCTTCCTTTCTAATTTGCATGTCTTTGATATCTTTTTTTTTGCCTCACTGCTCAAGCAAGTACTTCTAACCCAATGTTAAATAAGAACAGTGATAGTGGGCATCATTTTCTTTTTCCGGATCTTAGAGGGGATGCTTTTAGGATTTCACCATTGTATATGATGTTAGCTATAGGTTTTTCATATATACTTTTATCATGTTCAGAAAGTTTCCTTCTATCTTTTGCGGTGTTTTTTTTTTGTTGTTGTTGTTTTTTTTTTAAATCAGGAGAGGGTACTGTATTTTGTTGAATGCTTTTTCTGCATCTATAGAGATTGTGTGATTTTTCCTTTCAATCTGTTTATGTGGTGTATTACATTGATTGATTATCTTATGTTGAACCATCCTTGCATACAAAGGATGAAACCCACTTGGTCATGGTGTATAATTCATTTGATGTGTTATTGAATATGATTAGAAGAATTTTGTTGAGGACTTTAGCATCTAGGTTGATTAGAGGGATTGGTCTGTAATTTTCCTTTCTTGTGGCATCTTTGCTTGGTTTTGGTATTAGGGTGATGCTGGCATCGTAGAATGTTAGGCAATGTTGCTTCTACTTCTATTTTTTGGAAGAGTTTAAGCAGGATTGGTGTTAGTTCTATCTGGAAGTTTTGATAGAATTCACCTGTGAAGCTTTCGCGTCCTGGGCTCTTCTTAGTTGTGAAGTTTTTTGTGACTGATTATATCTCTTTACTTGTAATTGGACTGTTCATCAATTTCTTCTTTCCTCAATGCCTGTGAGTTTCTAGGAATTTGTCCATTTCCTCTAAATTATCTTTCTTGTTGGCATATAATTTTTCACAATGTCCTCTTACAATATTTTTTATTTCTGTGGGGTCAATGGCAATATCCCCTTCCTCATTTCTTATTTTGTGTATTTGCATCTTCTTTCTGTTTTTTATTGTTAGTCTAGCTAAGGGTTTGTCAATTTTATTGATTTTCTTGAAGAATGAGCTTTTGGTTTTTTTTTTTTTTTTCCTAGTGCTTTCTTATTTTCTGTTTCATTTAGTTCTGCTCAATCTTTGTTATTTCCTCCTTTCTACTATCTTTGGGATTAGTTTGTTATTCTTTTCTAATTCCTCCAGGTGGGCAGTTAGGTTTTCAATTTTATCTCTTTCTTGTTTTTTGATATATGCATTTATGGCTATGAATTTCTCTCAGTACAGCTTTTGCCACATGCCATAGGTTTTGATATGTTGTGTTGTCATTTTCATTCATTTCAAGGTAGTTACTGATTTCTTTTGAGATTTCCTCCTTGACCCACTATTTGTCTAAGAATGTGTTGCTTAACTTCCATATCCTTATGCCTAATCTGGTTCTCTGGCCCTTACTGATTTCCAGCTTCATTCCACTGAGTTCGTAGAAACTACTTTGTATAATCTCAGTCTTTCTGAATTCATTGAGAATTTTTCTGTGGCCTAGCTTGTGGTCTATAATGGAGAATGATCCATGTGCACTTGAGAAGAATGTATATCCCCCTGTATTTGGGTGTACTGTGCTGTATATTTCTATATATCCATATCCTCCAATGTATTATTCAAACTATTTGTTTCTTTATTGATTCTCTGTCGAGATGTTCTGTCTAATGGTGATAATGCTGTATTAAGACCCCCACTATAATTGTAGAGGCATCTATTTCTCCACTTAGTTTTCCAGTGTTTCCCTCATGTATTTTGAGGCACCCCAGTTAGGTACATAAATGTTTATGATTGTTCTATCTTCTTGAAATATTACCCCTTTTACTAATATATAGTGTCTGTTTGTGTCTCTTACAATAGTTTTGCATTTAAAGTCTATTTTATCCAATATTAGTGTAGCTTCTCCTACCCTTTTTTGGTTATTGTTTGCTTGTAAGATCATTTTCCAGCCATTCATTTTCAGCTTCCTTGAATCCCTGGGTCTAAGGTGAGTTTCTTGTAGACAGCATATAGATAGGTCATATTTTCTTATCCATTCTGCCAATCTGTGTCTCTTGACTTGTGAGTTTAATCCGTTAACATTCAGTCTTTTTACTCTCAAGAAATTACTTACATTAGCCACATTTTCTTTGGGTTTATGTATGTCATATGTTGTTTTTATTTCTCTCTTTGTCGTTTTAGTTGTTTTTACACTCTCCTCCAACTCTCTCTCTCCTGTTTTTTCCTTTTGACTTGCAGATCTCCCTGTAGTAGTTCTTGTAGGGCAGATTTCTTATTGGCATACTCTCTTAATTTCTGGTTATTTGTGAATATTTTGAACTCTCCATCATTTTTGAGTGCCAGCTTTGCTGGGTAGAGAATTCTTGGCTGGAAGTTTTTTTATTTCCTTAACTATGTCATACCACTGCCTTCTTGCCTACATGGTTTCAGATGAGAAATCAGCACTTAATCTTATTGAGCTTCTCTTGTATGTGATGGTTCTCTTTTCTCTTTCTGCTTTCCATATTTTCTCTTTGTCTTGAACATTGGACAGTTTGACAAGTATATACCTTGGAGTAAGTCTGTTGGAATTTATACTGTTTGGGGTGCACTGCCCTTCCTGGATATGCACATCCATCTCCCTCAATAGGGTTAGGAAATTTTCAGCCATTCTTTCCTCCAACATTCCTTCTGTCCACTTTCCCTCCTGTTCTCTCTCTGGGATGCCTATAATGTATATATTTTTGTGTTTTGTGTTGTCATTCAAATCCCGAAGTCCCTGCTGGATTTTTTCTATCTTTTTATCTATCTGTTCTACTATCTGTTTGATTTCAGATGTACTGTATTTCACATCACTAACTCTTTCCTCTGCCTGTTTAAATCTGCTGTTATGTGCTTCCAGTATATTTTTGATTTCTTGGATTGTGCTATACATCTTTCTATGTATGTTTACAATTTCTTCAGTAAGTTCTGCCAGTGTCTTCTTAATATCCTTAATGTCTTCCTTCACTTCATTAAGTTGGTCCATGATATTTATTTGGACAGCTTTGATTAGTTGGTCGATGTTCTGCATCTCTTCCTGGTTTTTAGTTTGTTCATTGGACTGGGACTTGTCTTCCTCTCTAAGTATGGTTTGTAATTTTTTGTTGCTGTATGGTCATCTTTTTATCTTGATGGGTTTATTCAGTTGATTAGCTTCTTTTTACTCTAGGGTTTTATTTATTTGCTGTTTTTGTGTGTGTGTTAAGTTTTCTCTTTGGCACTTTGTTCCTCTTATTCTATTTCCTTGATGTCGTCTATGTTCCCTTTAAGGAAAAAAATTAGGGCCAGAGAAAGCCAAAGAGGGAAAAAAGAAAAAAGATACTATTAATAATAATAGTATTCATTAGAAGAGGAACTGTATAGGCCTTGGAAAATGAATATTTTACTCTTGCAAGCAATGTAGAGTAATAGGAATAGAAAAGTGGGGCACCAACAATGAAATGTGAAACCAAATAAAGAAAAATATATAGAATAAATTAAAAGGCCAGAGTGAAGAGGAGAGAGGGAAAGAGAAAAGACCAAAAGAAAAAAGTTAATAAAGAAAGAAAACAGGATAGATGAGACAGAAATAAAAACCAGAAAAATTGAGGACTAAATAAAGAGAGGTGGAATGTAAGAACAACCACAGAAAGTGGAAGACAGAAAGATAAAAGAAGGAAAAGAGATAGCTTTTGTAGACAAAATTGGTATACATAGAAAAGTGGAAATCAAGAAAGAGGAAACACAACAACCAAGAAACAAGCCAGCAGCACCTTTAGAAATTTATCTCTTTATCCAGCTCCCTCCAGATCGATGCCCTGAAGCCTCCTGCTCTGTGGGTTCCCAAAATAGCTCACTTGTGCAGGATCTTGCCCCCACTCAGCCAATTTTTCCGGGAGACATCTATGTTCCTTTGAAAGAAAAAGTTCGGACTGGAGAAAAGGAAAGAGATAGGATGACAAAATGAATAATAGTAATAATAATAGTAAAAGGTAGGAGAGAAACTGTACAAGACCTAGGAAATGGAAAAATTAACCCAAGTAAGAAGCACAGAGGAATAAGATTAAGAAAGTGGAATAGCAACCATGAAACAAGAAACAGAATAGAGAAAAATATATAGAATGAATTAAAAGGCTGGAATGGTGAGAAAAGGTGGAAAAAAAAAAGAGAAAGAAAAAAAGTGAAAGTAAACAGAAAAAAGAGAGATAGAAAGACAAACAAGAAAAACTGGAGACCAAATAAAAGAGGTGGAATGAAAGAACAACAGAAAACCAAAGATATGAAAATGAAGGCGTGAAAAGAAATAGCATAGGTAGAGTAAATCAGTAACCAAAAGAAAAAAAAAAAAGAAAAATAAACAGGCAGAGAAACAAAAGAAGGGGATACAAAACAAGCAAGAAACAAAACAGCAGTGACTCATTTTAAAAAATGGAGATGAAAGAAAGAAAAAAAGCAAACCCATGGAAAAACAGCCTTCTCTCTTAGCCCCTAAGGATCTTCTCAGGGTGCTGGTGTTCCTCAATCACTCACTCTGCAAATTACCCTCTGCAGGTTCTGAATTGAATTGGGTTTTAATGAGTAAAATAAAGGAAATAAAAGAAAAAGAACCTTTTTTTTTGTTGTTGTTGTTGGAAAAAATAAGAGATCCAAGAAAAGCTAATACAAAGAAAATATCTATATGTTCCCTGTCTTAAAGTTTCAGCTGGATGCCTGATAACCTGGTGGATCACTCCTCAAAGAAGAGCCAGGAATCCAACCAGGGACCTCATATATGCTAGGCAGGAATTCTTACACTGAGATATTCTGAGTCCTTAGGTTAATCAGCCTTTCAGTAGGCTGCCCACCCCTTTTCCCTCAGGCAAGTTAGATCCCCTTCAGTCAGCTGGAATGGTGCTGATCCCCTTCTGTCTCTGCCTCCTCTCTAATGTAATTCATCTCTTTACCTAGGTGGCTGGGTGTGACCACAGCCTGAGCACATTTCCCTCCCCCCCCCCATCGAGTTGGGGTCCTTTCCAATACTCAAGGGGGGCTCAGCTGGCTAAACTCACCACAAAGAAATCAGTCTCCACCCTCCCAGACCCCTTGTCACAGGGAATCTGCCATCACACTCCCATTTGGAGCAGGGGCCCAGGGGCTCCATTTAGTCTGTCAGCCCTGAGGGCCGGGTATGTGTGCCACTTCCAGCCACCGAGGTAAGCAACCCCCGATTATTCCTGGCTTCCCTATCTGTCCAGTACCCTCCTAGATGACTCAGAGCACTGCCCATGGATGTAGATGTCTGTTCTCCTCTCAGTTAGATACAATTCGCCAGGAGTTTTAACTTCGCTTAATATCTCTGAGGTCAGGGAGGGGAGCCCTTCCTGGCAGCTGGGAGGTTTAATAACTCAGGATTGGTTGTTTTGGCTTCTTCCTGTCTCTGACTCTCACTCTTCTGGGAGTTGGTAAGCAGTGTCCTGGTTTGCTGTGCCCTAGAGCAGGTTTCCAAGGCAGCCTCTGGCCTTTTCTTTGTTGTTTTAGTGAGAGCTAAGCCTTATCTTCCTAATCTGTCAGCCGTGTCCCCCTATCTGTTATTTTTTATATTTGCTTTCAGAGGCCATGTCTTCAAGCTCACTGATCCTTTTTTCTGCCTCCTCAAATCTACTGGTATGTGATGCCAGTGTATTTTTAATTTCATTTGTTGTGCCTTTCATAACCATAAGATCTGCTATTTTTCTGTGTATGCTTTCAAATTCTTCTTTGTGCTCACCCAATATCTTCTTAATATCTTTATCTCTTTAACCCTCTCATTGAAATTATTAAGGAGATTTTTTTTTGTACATCTATGATTAGTTGTCTCAAGTACTTTATGTCATCTGGAGGTTTATCTTGTTCTTTTAACCCGGACATATCTTCCTATTTCTTGGTATGAATTGTAATTTTTTTGTTTTGTCTTGGCATCTTGTTTACCAGATATATTTACTCTGTGTGCAGTATTTCTCTTTAGTATAGGGCTTTCTATTTGATTGGCTTTGTGCTACAGCCCCTCTTTGATACTCGGTTCAACTTAATTTGGAAATTTATAGGGAGTTGTGTTTAGCCAAACTGAATTTTTTCAGCTCTTTTTCATCTGTTTCCTCCCCCTTTTCCCTTGCTAGTTGCATAGTAGGAGTCAAGGGTGCAGTTGGTACTGTAATTCATGGATGAATTACACCCATGCCTGAATTGCCCCAGGAACTGATGTAGCTTCTTCCACTGTTCTCCCCTGTGAGTGGTTGGGATGTAGCTGCAGCTGTGTACAGTAATCCAAGCTATGCAGGCCAAAGCCATTTGTAATTGCTCAGAGAGACTGATGAAGCTTCATGCCCCTTCCTCCCTTGCCTGGAGCAGGGATGGAGCCACAGCTGTGGGCAGCAAACTAAGTCATGTGGGTCAAAACTTATCAGAGTTGCCCAGGTAGAATGAGGTAGCACTTGTCCTCCTCCTCCCCTTCGATGGGTGGGGATGGAGCCTGAGGGGTGCCCAGGAATTTAATGCATGTGGTCCAAAAGTGCCTGCAGTTGTCCTGAGAGGATGGGAGAGTATTGCCTCTTCTGCCCTTTCAGGGGCAGTGATGGAACCACAGGCACACAACTATCCTTTCCGTGCAGGCTGAGAGTGCCTGCAGTTGACCTGAGAGGCTGGGGAAACACCATGCCCCTCTTATCCTATCAGCAGGTGTGGATGGAGTCACAGGAATTTAACAATCTAGTCTGTGTGCACCCAAAGTACCTAAGTTTCCTAGAGAGGTTAAGGAAACACAGCTCTCCTCCTATCCTATTGAGGGGCAGGGATGAAGCCACAGGTATTTAACTACTCAGTCTGTGCATGCTGAAAGTACATGCAGTTGCCCAGAGAGGCTGGGAAAACAATGCACCTTTCCTAACCTAAGGAGTGTAGGGATGGAGTCACAGGTGCACTGTCATTTGTGCAGGCCAGGCCAAAAGTGCCTGCAGTTGCCCGTTGATACTGGTACAAGTCCTGACAGCTTCCTCCCTGCCTGAGGTGGGATTGGAACCTAGACTATGGCTGCAGTCTGATCTGGGTAAAAAGAAGCCAGTCCCTAACTTCACTCGGATTTTCAATCTTCCCCGCTTTTCCTCATGCCAGTGGCAGAATTAAAATGGAGGCTACTGGTCTCTTTCTGACTTGGACAGCTTCAAAGTGTAGCTGTTTTTAAGGTTAGAGTTTAGCCAGCTGAATTTACTAATCACTAGCTGAAATCTGTGCCTTACTGTCTCTTCCTCCCCCAATTTTGGGAAATGGAGCTTCCAAATCCAGCCAGGGAATAACTCCTGAGGCAGGTGGCACCACCAGCACGGGATGGGCACCATTCTCTGTAGGGTGGTGTGCTCTACTCACTGCAGATGGCCAGTCTTCTCCTTTTATTCTTCCAAGGATTTTGCAGGATGCTCTTCTGGTCTCCTGGAGCCCCCAACCAGGTCCTTTAGATAGCTCTGAGTGAATACTAACTGCTCTGTATGATGAGCTGACTCTTGGAGCTCTTTACTCTGCCGCCAGCTTCCCAGTCCTCAACTTTTGTTTAAAGTTTTTGATCATTGATTTCTTCAATGGGAAAATATATTGGGATGGTCTTTTCCTCTATCTTTCTTTGAAGATGGAATTCAGAGTAGGGGACTCCATATATGAAGTTGAGGCAAGGGAAATTCTCAGTCTGGGGATAAAATGAGTTTGAAAAGTCAGAAAACATGTCTTTCTCTGTTACCTCCCAACCCCTGTCTCCTGGATGCAGCTATCACAATAGCATTGGCAAACTTGTTCTTTTAACTAACAATGAGCAAATTATATTGAATACCAGATTTGGAGAAAATATATAATATTATTATTAAAACTTTATGATGATCTTATCAATAAAATTGAAGTTAAACCCTTGAGCTATTGTATGTTTTATTATGTCTTTGCCCAAGGGAAGGCAATTTGACTTTCTTGAAGTTGCTTTCTTTTTCTCTCCTTTTAAAGCTAAGATTAAGAACTAATTTATTTAGATCTGGCTGTGATTAGTCGAAAGATCCTTCTTTTTTGTGGTAATTAATTTTCAGACACTTTAATTGATATTACCTGTAATAAATTTAATGCATTTTGAAGTGCTAGAATAAAAATATTGCTTGCTGAAATATTTTCACACCACAATAAAAGAATGACTTATTTCATATCAACTTTCTGTATTTGATTTTTAAAAATGTATTTTTCTTAAAGAAGTTGTGAGCTTATAAAACAATCACGCACATGTGTAGAATTCCCTTACAAAACCCTTTCACCAATACACCACACCATTGTGGAACATTTGTTACAGATTATAAGATCATATCATCAGACTATTACCACTAACTATGTTCCATAGTATACATTTGGCATATATTTCCATATGCCCCTATTATTAACACTGTACAGCTTTGGCATTGATGTAAGAATAATACAGTATTGCTGTTAACTATAGTTCATATGTTACATAAATTGTATTTTTCCCATGCTTCTACACATTTCCACCACCCTGCAGTAGTGATGTAAATCCATTCTAGTTCACAGAAGGACATTCTTGCATTTGTACTATCAACCACAATTCTCATCCACCTCTGGGTTCACTGTGTTATTCAGTTCCTAGATTATTCTCTAGATTTCTTTAAATTGACATTTACACCCCAAAACTAGACTACCCCTTTCAGCCACAATCCAATTTATAAATGAGCTGCTACGCATTATAATGTGTTACCATCAACTCTATCCATTTCGACACTTTTACAGTCAAGTTAATTAAAGCTTCTACACACATTAAGCATCAGTAGTCCTTCGCAGCCCTATTCTTATCTCCTAATGACCTGTGCTCTAGATTTTAACTCCATGTATTTATTCTTTGTATTTAGTTCATATTAGTGAGATTATGCAATATTTGTCCTTTTGTGTCTGGCTTACTTAGCATCATGTTTTCAAGATTCATTCATGTTATCATACATATCCCAATTTCATATCTTCTTACTGCAGCATAGTATTCCATCATATGTATATACCACAGATTGTTTTTCCATTATTGGTCGATGGTCACTTGGGTTGTTTACATCTTTTAGCAATTATGAGCAAGGCTGCTATGAACATCGGTTTGCAGATGTCTGTTCATGTCACAGTTTTCACTTTTTGATATATTCCTTATAGAGGGATTGCTGGATCATATGGAAGTTCTATATTTAGCTTTCCGAGGAACCACCAAAGTGGCTTCCACAGAGTTTTTTATTTATTTATTTATTTTTTATTGTGGGTAAAAATCAAAATTTTCACAATACATACGAATATCTGTAAAATGATATATAAATATATATGCATATATGTGTATTTGCTTACAAAAATGTTATTTATATATATATATATATATATATAAATATATTTTAAGATGTGCTTAGATTACCTAAAATATTACACGGAACCCACTGGGATTCCCATGTTGCCCACCTCCCACACCTCCCACCACATCTCGCACAAACATCTCCCACAAGTGTGGCCCACCACCCTCAATGAACTCACACATCCTGGAGCCTTGCCACCAACCATAGACCACAGTTCACACTGTAGACCACACTCTCTCCCACACAGTTCTAAGTGGTGTGTGCTGATTTAAAATGGCCTACATCCGTTGCCACAACAGTACTCAGGACAACCTCCAAATCCCGAAGAAGCACCTGTATTTCAACTGCTCGTCCCCTCCCTGCCCCAAAAGTGTCAAGTGGCCACTGGCTCCACCTCATTGTTATAATTTCTTCCATTGCTAGAATCACCATATGTGTTCAACAGAATACCATCAAGTCCACTCTAGTCCATAGTTCTTCCCCCAATCCTGAGGGGACTGGGATGGTGATGTCCACTCCACTTCCAAGTGAGAGAGGGCTTATATCCCATGGATATGGTGGGTGGGATGATCCTGCTTGCAGATGCAGGCCCTCTCCATTCCCTGGGATGGCCATTGCCCATCATTGTCTCCTCGCCAGGTGACTTGGATGAGTCCATTGAGCTGTAGGGTAGGAGTTGCAGCTCCACCGAGATTCCAGGCACACCTGGAACATAGGTAGGCCAGAGGCTCCAGTCTCTGGAAGAATACCTAAAAACTCCAGCATCAAATATAGGTTTGAATAGAAGGGACTGATGAACCATGTGCAGGGAAGACTTATTTGAGTACAATTCTGTCACTCTCAGGAGCACAGATTCCAAAATAGAGCCCACTGATAAGGCGTCAGTATCTGGGGCTATCCCCCTTATATAGGACCAGGGTGTCTCCAGAGCTCTCAGGAGCACTGAGATAGGCACTTAGATGTTCTATGAGCTCCTACTGAGGTGTGCATAAGAGTTACCTCTGGGATGACCTCCTGACTCTCTTTGAAGTCTCTTAACCACTTGAACTCATTTGTCTTTACCATTTCCCCCTTTTATTCAAGGTCTTTTTCTAGTTGTGTTGCCAGTTGGCACTAGGCATTAATCCCTCATTGCCAGGGAGGCTCATCCCCGGGAGTCATGTCCCACATTGGGGGGAAGGTAATGCAATCATATGCTGATTTTGGCTTAGAGAGAGGCCACATTTGAGCAACAAGGAGGCTCTCAGGTGGCAACCCTTAGGCACCCTACAACTGCAGGCTAAGTCTCAGTTAAAAAAGCAAAGACTAACAAGGGCAGTCATCAATAAAAAGAACACATCAGTGGGTCATCCTCTTTTGACAGACACTGTCCCTGAACTCAGAAGACTATTGCTGCTCCCTTGGAGACTGTTGCAGGGCTCTCCAGGCTAGGAATTCAGATTCCCTCATTTATTGTGTGATTGTCCACCCATCGTGACCATGCCCCATCTTTTGATCTTTTGAATGATTTTGTATATCTTTCATGTATATTCGGATGAAATAATTCCCATGAAGCACCCCTCCCAGACACCCCCCACCAATAATCCCCTGCAGTACCCATTGTAATCCCTCTGTGATCCAAATCCTCCATGAACATGTAGTCCATAAAATAATTAAATACACTTACTAGGAAAAAGAAACAACTATGATAAGCTTACATGCAAGAGACAAACATAAGGAAACTCAGGGAGAAAAAAAAAACAAGGAAAAAAAACAAAAAACAAATAATCAAACAAAAAACAAAACAAAATATAATTAGCGGATTAGGACATTCAAAAAAATGGGGAGAAAAACAAAAGAAATGCCTTTAAAATATATATATATGTATATATTTATTCTTTTTTTTTTTCCCCTTCTCTTTTTTTTTTTTTCCTTCCTTTTATCACTGTGTTATCAGATGTCCGGTGTGCCATGACGCCTTCCCCCTCTCAATCCCCATTGTCTCCCAATTTTTCATTTAATTTTCAAAGAAGTTTTAGGTCACAGCAAAGTCACACACGGAGTGCTGGAGACTCCCAGATACCAAACCACCCCCCCTTCTCCACCCCATATTAACCCCCCCCTTTTTTTTGGATGTTAGCATTGTTATAACTGTTATACAGATAGCAAAACATAGCAACTAAACATTTTCAATGATTTACAGTATAGTTTCCAATTTCGATGATGCAGTTTAATAATTTTGATGATATTTAACAAGTCCTGTGTCCATTACTGTAAGGTAATGAAAAACCTTCTCCATGACCACCAAACACCCCATTAGATCTTGACTGTTCCCTTCTCCCCAGCCCCCCAGGGCCCATGATACCACCCTATCCCAACCAATGGAATGTCAAGATTCACAGTTACATGCCCTGGGAATATGAACCTGCCCTTCCTAAACCACCCACCCGCCAGTGCTGCACCACCAAACCCAGGAACACCACTACCCATCTACCCCATCCCCCAACATGAAACCACACTCTATCCCTTTACCATAGATTATGTCCATATGGGTGATGGCTCAAAGCCTGCTCTTCTCTTACTCTCCTTTGTTAACCTACCTTTCAGACAATGGTTCTCAGAGACTGCTCACTTTCCTCAGTTCAGATCAGTGAGGTCATATACTGATCATCCTTCAGTGCCTGGCTTGCTTCACTCAACATAAGGTCTTCAAGTTTCATCCACGTTTTTCCATGTGTTAGCACTTTGTTCCTTCTTACAGCTGAGTAATATTCCATTGTATGTATGTACCACATTTTGCTTATCCATTCGTCTGTTGACAGGCACCGGAGCTGATTCCAACTTTTGGTAATGGTGAACAATGCCGCTATGAATATTGGTGTGCATATATCTGTTCGTGTCTTTGCTTTCAGTTCTTCTGGGTATATACCCAGCAGTGGAATTGCTGGATCATATGGAAGACCTATTGTTAGTTTTCTGAGGAACTGCCAAACTGTCCTCCACAGTGGCTGGATCATACCATAGTCCCACCAGCAGTGGATGAGGATTCCTATTCCTCCACATCCTCTCCAACATTTAGTGTCTCCTGTTTTTTTAATAGCTGCCATTCTGATGGGTGTAAGGTGGTATCTCATTGTAGTTTTGATTTGCATTTGCCTGATAGCAAGCGATGTTGAGCATTTTTTCATGTGCTTTTTAGCCATTTGTACTTCTTCCTTGGAGAAGTATCTTTTCTGGTCACTTGCCCATTTTTTTTTTTATTTTATTTTTTTTTTTTATTTTTTATTTTTTTATTATGGGTAAAAATCAAAATTCTCACAATACATACAAACATTTGCATAATGGTATATAAATATATGTGCATATATGTGTATTTGCTTACAAAAATGTTATTTATATATATATATATATATACATATATTTTAAGAGGTGATTAGATTACCTAAAATTTTCCACGGAACCCACTGGAATTCCCATGTTGCCCACCTCCCACACCTCCCACCACATCCCACACAAACATCTCCCACAAGTGTGACCCACCAACCTCAATGAACTTACACATCCTGGAGCCTTGCCACCAACCATAGACCACAGTTCACACTGTAGACCACACTCTCTCCCACTCAGTTCTGAGTGGTGTGTGCTGATTTAAAATGGCCTACATCCATTG
>JAKSZT010034297.1:3264601-3302653 GCA_026826555.1 Tolypeutes matacus | reverse complement strand
ATAGTTCCCAATCTCAGAGGGAAGGCTTTAAGATTTCACCGTTGAAAATGATGTTAGCTTTGGGTTTTTCGTCTATACCCTTTATCATTTTCAGAAAGTTTCCATCTATTCCTATCTTTTGTAGTGTTTTTATGAGGAAAGAGTGCTGTATTTTGTCGAATGCTTTTTCTGCATCTATAGAGATGATCATGTGATTTTTTTCTTTCAATCTGTTTACCTGGTGTATTACATTGATTGATTTTCTTATATTGAACCATCCTTGCATACCCGGGATGAAACCCACTTGGTCATGGTGTATAATCCTTTTGATATGTTGTTGAATGCGATTAGCAAGTATTTTGTTAAGGATTTTAGCATCTAGGTTCATTAGAGAAATTGGTCTGTAATTTTCCTTTCTTGTGGTATCTTCATTTGGTTTTGGAATTAGGGTAATGTTGGCATCATAGAATGAGTTAGGCAATATTCCTTCTACTTCTATTTTTTGGAAGAGCTTAAGTAGAATTGGTGTTAGCTCTTTCTGGAATGTTTGGTAGAATTCAGCTGTGAAGCCATCTGGTCCTGGACTCTTCTTAGGTGGGAGGTTTTTGATGACTGAGTCTATCTCTTTACTTGTAATTGGACTGTTGAGTTCATCTATTTCTTCTTTCATCAATGTCAGCTGTTTGTGGGTGTCTAGAAACTTGTCCATTTCCTCTAAATTGTCATTCTTGTTGGCATATAATTTTTCAAAGTATCCTCTTATGATACTCTTTATTTCTGTGGGGTCAGTAGTGATATCACCTTGCTCATTCCTTATTTTATGTATTTGCATCTGTTCTCTCTTTTTCTTTGTTAGTCTGGCTAAGGGTTTGTCAATTTTATTGATATTCTCGAAGAACCAACTTTTGGGTTTTTTTTTGTTTCCAGTGCTTTCTTATTCTCTATTTCATTTAGTTCTGCTCTATTCTTTGTTATTTCCTTCTGTCTACTTCCTTTAGGTTTATTTTGTTGTTTTTTTTTCCAATTCCTCCAAGTGTGCAGTTAGTTCTTCTATTTTAGCTCTTTCTTCTTTTTTAATATATGAATTTATGGCTATGAACTTCCCTCTCAGGACTGCTTTCACTGCATCCCATAGGTTTTGATATGTTGTGTTGTCGCTTTCATTAGTTTCAAGGTAGTTACTGATTTCTTTTAAAATTTCCTCTTTGACCCACTGTTTGTCTAAGAGTGTGTTGTTTAACTTCCATATCCTTGTGCCTAACCTGTTTCTCTGGCCCTTAGTGATTTCCAACTTCTTTCCGTTGTGGTGAGAGAAATTACTTTGTATAATCTCAATCTTTCTGAATTCATTGAGAGTTGTTCTATGGCCTAGCATGTGGTCTATTTTGGAGTATGTTCCATGTACACTCGAGTAGAATGGAAATCCCGCTGTATTTGGGTGTAGTGTTCTGTATATGTCTATTAAGTCCAGGTCTTCTAATGTATTGTTGAGTGCCTTAGTTTATTTATTTATTCTCTGTCTAGATGTTCTGTCTAATGATGATAGTGGTGTGTTGAAGTCCCCTGCTATAATTGTAGAGGCATTTATTTCTCCTCTTAGTTTTTCCAGAGTTTGCCGCACGTTTTTGAGGCACCCCGATTAGGTGCATAAATGTTGATGATTGTTCTCTCTTCTTGAGATATTACTCCTTTTACTAATATGTAGTGTCCATCTTTGTCTCTTACAATAGTTTTGCATTTAAAGTCTATTTTGTCTGATATTAGAATAGCTACTCCTGCCCTTTTTTGGCTATTGTTAGCTTGTAAAATGGTTTTCCAGCCATTCACTTTCAGCCTCCTTGAATCCCTGGGTTGAAGGTGGGTTTCTTGTAGACAGCATATAGATGGATCATATTTTCTTATCTATTCTGCCAATCTGTGTCTTTTGATTGGTGAATTTAATCCATTAACATTCAGTGTTACTACTCGTAACGAATTTCTTACTTCAGTCATTTTTTCTTTGGGTTAATGTATGTCATATGTTGTTTTGTTTCTCTTTTTGTCTTTTCAGTTGTTTTTAAACTCTCCTCCAACTCTCTCTCCCTTGTTTTTAACTTTCAACTTGTAGAGATTCCTTTAGTATTTCTTGAAGTGCTTGTTTCTTCTTGACATACTCTCTTAATTGCTGTTTATCTGTGAATATTTTGAACACTCCATCATTTTTGAATGCCAATTTTGCTTGATAGAGAATTCGTGGCTGGAAGTTTTTTTCTTTTAGTGTTTTGACTATGTCATACCACTGTCTTCTTGCCTCCATGGTTTCAGCTGAGAAATCAGCACTTAATCTTATTGTGCTTCCCTTGTATGTGATGGTTCTCTTTTCTCTTTCTGACTTGAGTATTTTCTCTTTGTCTTGTGCATTGGTCATTTTGACAGGTATATGTCTTGGAGTTGGCCTGTTGGGATTTATACTATTTGGGGTGCGCTGTTCTTCCTGGATCTGCACATCCATCTCTCTCAATAGAGTTGGGAAGTTTTCAGCCATTATTTCCTTCAACACTCCTTCTGTTCCCTTTCCCTTCTCTTCTCCTTCTGGGATGCCCATAATGCATATGTTTGTGCATTTTGTATTATCGGTTAATTCCCTGAGTTCATGCTGGATTTTTTCTATCTTTTGTCTATCTGTTCTACTATCTCTTTATTTTCAGCTGTATTGTCTTCCATATCACTAATTCTTTCCTCTGCCTGTTCAAATCTGCTGGTATGTGAGTCCAGCGTCTTTTTCATTTCTTGGATTGTGCCATTGTTCACCATCATACCCATTACTGTTTTAGGCATGTTTGCTATTTCTTCAGTATGTTCTCCCAGTATCTTCTTTATATCCTTATCTCTTCATTCACTTCTTTAAGTTAGTCCATGATATTTGTTTGGATAGCTTTGATTAGTTGTTCAATGCTCTGTATCGCTTCCTGGTTTTTATTTTATTCATTGGACTGGTCTATGTTTTCGTGTTTCTCAGAGTCATTTGTACTTTTTTGTTGCCCTCTGGTCATCATATTATCTTGTGGGTTTGTTCAGTTGATTAGCTTTTCTCTATGCTCTAGAATTTTATTTAGCTGTTGGTTCTGCGTGTGAGTTAAGTTTTCTCTTTGGCAGTTTTTCTTCTTATTTTATTTCCTTACTTCTTTCTGTGTTCCCTTGAAGGCAAACGGTTAGGGCCAGAGGAATCAAAAGATATAAGGAAGGCAGAAGGATAATAGTAATATTGATATATATTAGAAGAGGGGCAAAATGAGGCTTAATGAGATGAATATTTAACTTGTGTAGGCAGTGTAGTGTACTAGGCAAAAAAATATGGAGTTCCTATAATGGACTGGGAAAACAAATGGAGGAATATATATATAGTGATTTAGAAGGCTAGAATTATGTGGAGGGAGAGTAATAGTAAAGAAAGTTCTGAAAGGAAAAAGTTAATACTAATAAAAAAAAAGAAGAAAACAAAATAGATGGAATAGAAATTGACACCCTTAAGTTGTGGGCCTATGAAAAAATGTTGTATCTAAGAGCCACAACAGAAAACAGAAGGCAGAAAGATGAAGGAAGGATAAGTGATATTTTGTAATACAGAATCAATATAGACAGCGAGTGGAACATTACTGAAAAAGAAGCACAGCAAAGAGGCGACATGCTAGCAGCACCTAATTTTTTAAAAAATGGAAGAAAAAAGAAAGGGGGGAGGAAAGAGGAAAGAAAAGCAGGAGACTAGAAAGAAACAGAGAGAAACCAAAGATCCACACAGGCAAGCAGTCAAACAGAGCTAAGGGGGGTCAATGATTCCCCTAGGGTCTACGTGGATCCTCTCTGCCTACTTGTGTTTATCAATCAATTTCCCCACAGGGTTCTATATGCAGGTCCTGAAGCAGCTTTTAGCTATTAAACTAAATTAAAAAGAATTTATTTTTCATTTATTGAAGTGACCTTCTCACTTTTTTTTTTTAATTTTTATTTTTTTAGTGAAATACAAGAACCAAAATAATTCCTCTTCTAGACCAACCCCCTTACAGAAGGACCCTAGCTGGGCCCGTGGAAATTAATCAAGCACATCCCACTTCCTGGACTCCCCAGGGTAGCTGTAGCTCTGATGTTAGTCTGTGCAGAGTGCTAAAGACAGCCGATTCCGCCCCTTCTGGAGCCGAGCACCAGCGTCACCGGGTTGCTAAGTAAATCAGTTTGAGTGCAGATTAGCATCTGCTCTCAGCCTGATGCTGCTTCAGGTCGGCTTATCTGCTCCCCAAAGCTATGGGGCGGTGCAGGCAGCCAGATCAATGTCTAAAAATAAAAAATACCCTTCCCTGTCCTCCAACAGAACCCTCCCTCTTTTGGGGAGTGTCCCTTCTTCCTGGCTCTGCAGCAGCCCGGGTCTTATCCCTGGGCCGCTAGGGAAATTAGCTCCGTCCCTCGACCAGAATCCCCCCTCCGGTTCACCGGGTGCCGATTAGCTCGGTTGTTCTGTTCACACAAGGTCCAAGGGGTGCCAGGCAGCCAGATCCCCAGAAAATAAAACTTTCTCGCCCTGCTCGTGGCTCCAAGTGGCCGTTTCATTTTATTTTATTTTTTCTCCCTAACTGCGGGGCACAGCCGTCTGTGCTAACCACCACCAGCAGCCTTAAAACTCATGAATCTCTACCATTCTGTCCATACCGTTGATCCACGCAGATAGATGTCCCAAGCTTCTCATTCCACGTGTGCACAGCACAGACCCCCGGGCAGGACCCCGTCCACAATCTGCCTTGTTCTGGGAGCTTGCAGTGTGTGCCCTCCTACACTAACGCCATCTTGGCCCCTCCCCCTCAGAATGCCACAGAGTTTTCAGCACTCTACATTCCCACCAACAGTGAAGGAGTGTTCCTATTTCTACACATTCTCTCCAGCACTTATTATTTTCTTTTTTTTTTTTTTTTAATAATAGCTGTTTTATGTGTTGTGAGATGATATCTCATTGTTGTTTTGATTTGCATTTCCCTAATAACTAGTGATATGGAACATTTTTTCATATGCTTTATGGCCATTTGTATTTCCTCTTTGGAGCAATGTTCAAGTCTTTGGTCCACTTTTTAATTGGATTGCTTGCTCTTTATTGTTGAGTTATATGATTTCTTTGTATAGAATGGAAATCAAAGCCTTATCAAATGTGGTTTCCAAATATTTTCTGTCATTGAGGGGGTTACATTCTCTCCTTCTTGATGAAAGTTTTTGTATCACAAAAGTATTTAAGTTTGAGAAGGTCCCATTTATTCATTTTTTCCTTTGTTGCTTGTGTTTTATTCATTTCTTCTTTCATAACCTAGACCTGCTACTTTTCTATGTATGCTTTCATATTCTTCTTTGTGTTCACCCAGTGTCTTCTTAATCACCTTAATCTCTTTAGACATTTCATTAAATTTATTAAGAAGATTTGTTGAGCATCTATGATTAGTTGTCTGTACTCTTTAATGTCATCTGGAGGCTTCTCTTGTTTCTTTGAGTGGACCCCTTCCTGTTTCTTGGTATGGATTGTAATTTTTGTTGGCATCTTGGCATTTGGATTACTAGATGTATTTATTCTGGGTGCAGTTTCTCTCTTTAGTTTAGGGCTTTCTTGCCCTTTCTCCCTTGCTTGTTGTGTAGTAGGAGCCGAGGATATAGTTGGTGCTCTAAGCTGTGGAGGCTAAAGCTGTCTGCCTTGCCCCAGGAACCTATTAAGCTTCTCTGAACTTTCTCCTCTGCCAGGGGTAGGACAGAGCCACAGTAGTGTATAATAATCCAAGTCATGCATGCCAAGATCATCTGTAGTTGTCTAGAGAGATGTTGAAGCTTCAAGTCCCTTGTTCCCTGCTTGGGGTGGGGATGGAGCTGCAGTTGTGGGAAGCAATCTATACTGTGCAGGTCCAAAATGATCCCAGTTGTACAGGTAGACTGACATAGTACCAGCCCCCCTTCCTGCTGGGGTGGGGATGGACCCTCTGGAATGCCAAACAATCTAATCTGTGTGGGCAGAATATGTCCACAGTTGCCCTGAGAGGTCGAGGAAATATTGTCCCTTCTGCCCTTTAGAGGGTGGAAATGGAACCACCGACACCCAACATTACCGTCCATATAGGCCAAAAATTCCTGCTGTTGCCCAGAAAGGCTGAGGAAACACCAGCCCCCACCTATCCTATTGTGTGATGAGGGTGGATCCACAGGCACCCAACAGTTCATTCCCTGTAGGCAGAAACTACCTGCCATTGACCAGAGAAGCTGAGGAGACACCAGCCACCTTCTGTCTCCTATTAGGTTGTGGGGGTAAATCCACAGGTGCCCAATAGACCAGTCCATGTTAGGTTGAAAGTACCTGCCATTCCCCTGAAAGGCTGAGGAAACACCAGTCCCCTTCTATCTTATTGGGAGTGGGGATGGATCCACAAGTACCCACTAGTTCAGGCCATGCAGCTGAAAGTGCCTGACCTTGCCCAGAAAGGCTAAGACAACACAGTTCTCCTCCTGTCCTACTTGGGGGCGAGGATGGAACTACAGGTATCTGAGTATTCAGTCTGTGTGGGCCAAAAGCACCTGTAGTTACTCAGAGAGGCTGGAGAAACACTGCCCTCCTCTTGTCCTATTGGAGTAGGGATGGAGTCACAGGCTCCCAACAGCCAAGTTATTGCAGGCAAAAGCACCTACAGTTGCCCTGAGAGGTTAAGGAAACTCCAGCCTCTCCTTCCGTATTGGGGGATAGGGGTGGGAGATGGAATCGAAGGCCATCAATAAACCAGTTCATGTGGACTGAAAGTGTCTGCAGTTTCCCAGAGACGTGGAGGATACAAAGCTCCTCTCCTATCCTAACGGGGTGTGGGGATGGATCCCCAGGTGTACGACAGTGACTATTCAGTCTGTATCAGCCAAAAGTGCCTGCATTTACTCGGAGAGGCTGGTGCAGGTCCCCCCAGCTTCTTTTGAGGTTGTTGCAGGATGCTATTCTGGTCTCCTGGGGCCACCAACAGGTGCTTTAGGTAGCTCTGGGTAATTACTAACTGCCCTGTAGAATGAGCTGACTCTTGGACAAGCTGACTCTTGGAGTTCCTTACTCTTGCCACCATGTTGCTCCTCCTCTGTATTTGTTTTTGATGACTTTTACCAAGGGGGAAATTTAAAGTTGACTGTATGGTTTATGTCAAAATATATCAGAGGGAAAAAATATATTATTTCACAAAATAATACCGGGGTTCTTGACCTGGATGTGTTTGGTGTCTGTGAAGCCTCTCAAATTATGTTCAAATACACACACACACAAACACTTGCTGATTTCTGTGAATTTATAATAGAGGTCCATGACTTTCAGATATACTATTTTGGGATGTCTAAGCCAGTTTTGAAATCTATAGGTAAATCAAATTTAATGCACATACCTATGTAATCAATTTCTAAATTAGAATTCATAGGATTTATATTTTGAAGGTTATCCTAGATTCAGACCCAAGGTTCATACTTCATACACTATGCAATAGGCATTATGCTGGGCATATTACAGACTTGTTCCCTTTTAACCATATGATATCTTGGTCAGTTTGTTTGCTTGAATTTTTTTCAGATGAAGAAGCAGAGGAGTTAAGTTGAAGTATGCTGGTTATCATCATAATTTTAACCATGATCAAACAAATAAGTTTATATATATCTTTTAAGAAATAAAATGGAAAATTTTATTTTCTTTTTTTCCCTGAATTTACTATATTCTTTCTTCAGTAATATATTCATCTTGTCATATCAAATTATTTTCCAAGAATAGACTATATCATAACTAAAAAAATAAATAAATAAATAAAACACCACCTGGATGTAGATTCAAAGTCATTCTTCTGTTTTATTCTTAAATATAATATTACTGGAAATGATCAACCCTGCTCTGAATTTCCTGTCCTCCCCTTTTCTTTACCTGAGGGAGTATAATGCTACTAACTAAATCATCACTCACTGAATTGTATTAAAAAACATCCTCTATAACTTTGACATTCGTGATAATAATCAAGCAGCCTGTTCCACTTAATATTTTATTGAATGATCTTCAATATTTTAAGGTTATATCCAAATATTGTGTATTTTAAGGTATTTTTAAAGCATCCCATTTTCTTTCTGAAAGTATCCTGACAGAAATGCATGGGGGAAAGAGCAATGCAATTTAAATGTCACATTTATTTCTTGCAGTAAATTCTCCATTCAGGAAGTTGTAGTCTCAGTGAGTTTTCCCTGACAGTTATCAACTTTCTGTTAGTTCACCTTAAAACTTTTAAGAAGGCTCATAAGGATAGGAAACTCATGGCTTAAGAACTTAGACAATGCCAAGAAGGACTTTTTTTTTTTTGTTTTATTTTACATAATGAACCAGAGGGTAAACTACATTTTCTTTGAAAACAGGTATTTTACTTCTATATACTTGCTGCATGCTTTAATGGAAACATGGAAGCTTCTATAAAAGGAATTCATAGCTTCGTATTTTTTCTTAAAGTATGAATCTTTAAGAAGGAATAGGAATATCTAGCCTACAACTGCTCAGCAATATCTGGTTTACTGCTCCTTGCAGACCTCTCCCAGTCAAGATGCTGGCATTTCCCTGCCTCTTTGAAGTTAGACATGGCAGTCTGAACTGCTTTTGCCAATGGAATGTGAATGTAGTGATATGTGAGACTTCTAGAAGACAGAAGCATTTAAGCACAGGTGTTTGGTGCTCTACCTCTTCATTCCCACTGCTTTGGTTATCATGGAAGCTTGAGTCAATTTGTGGTGCAATGCTGAGCCATCATTTAGAGGACAGCTGTCCCTTAGAGTCCATCAACCCTCAACAGACTTTCTATGAGTAGGAAATAAAGCTTTGTTGTATTAAGTCTCTAAAACATGGGGCTGGCAGGCAACCTAACTTGTGCTGAGTGATATTTCACAGCACAAAATCTCCAATGTGCCTTGAGACTTATAATAAAGATTTTGAAATGCCTCAAATTTTAGTTCAAAAATCACTGTTTTACAGATTGTAAATTAATCTATAAACATGCTATCTCTTTTGTCCCAGATTTTCACCTATAGCTTTTTAAGACTGTATTACTATTGTCCTTGCTAAGTTTGAAGAAATTAAAATATGTAGAATGCCAAAAAATAACTTTTGACTAAGATATGCTTGAAATAGTGTACCAAAGTTTAAAAACAGAAAAACATCTTTCCAATTCACAAAAAAATGTCCTTCCACCTTAGAAAAAATAATGCTTTATATGTCAAAATCACTTAAGAGAAAATTAGTAATGGACACTTTGAACCCATGTTGTTTTGATTCCAAACTTCATGTACTTTGCACTAAAATCTAAACATTTTTTCTAGCTAATGAAACTTAGCTCCCATAGTTGTTTTGAGGAGCAAATGGAATATCAATGTGCAAAACAACCAGCATAGAGCCTGGCACCAAGGAATACCTCTAGAAATCTTAATTTCTCTTCAGAAATACACAAGCGGCCCCTTAAATTCTGAGGAAGAACCATGAAACCTTAAAATTATTAACCAGCAATTATACTAATCACAATAGATTAGTATTTTTTTTCACAAGAGATCAAAGCACTCTTTTCCAGACCTTTAAAATGAAATTGCAATTTAATCCTGCATCCTTTTGTTTCAGCTTTCTAAAATTTGAATCTATGCCTAAATCTGCAGTATGAAATAACTAAAATTTTCGGTGGACTTCACTGACGTGAGATTATCCATTTTCTAGTTGGAACCACTTTTTTTTGACACTATACTGATAATCCTTAGAATAATTCAGTCCTAATCACATTCCAAGTCCATTGACAAAATTCACTGTAAAATACCTTTTGGAAAAAAATGTGTATCTCTATGTACACATATGCTACACATATATGTATATGTGTGTGAGTGTGTGTGTACTCTGAATTTCCCAACTAATTGATTTTAAATGTACACATCCCTTTACTGTTACTGATTTACTTTTTTGTTACTAATTTATATTCAGGGTATATTTTCCAATGTCTATTAAAGATGGCATTTTACTTTTGTTAGTTACATTTCTGTTCAAAAGGCCAATATTATAGTTTATATTATAGATTGGTTAGGGAAATATACATTTAAGGAAAATGATCAAGCTAAAGTATGGGGTGAGTTTCCATTAAGAAACAAAATAAAAATTTTTATATTGTTGGTGATATTGACCCAGGTTTCCTCTGTTAAGCTATTTGGTACATCAAATCATATGAATATAGCATATGAAAACATATGACTTGTTTACCTTTCTAATACAAGTTTACTGAATAGCTACTTGCAGGTTAGGAAATGCATTTACAAATATCTAGAATATAAGAGTTTAAAATGTCTTTAAAGATCATCTTAATATGCCCTTTCATTTCACACAAATAGAAACTAAAGTTCAGAAAGAGAATAAGTGAAACAATGTGCTTGGTTATGGCTTATGTACAAAAATTGACCTTCATAGAGAGGGAGGCAGACATTTCCAGTCTCTGAACAGAAATAAAACTTACCGTTTTTTACCATTTCACATGAATTCTGGACTATTTCTTGCTCTTGTGATGCCAAGTCCTCCCATTTATACTTTCTAGCTAACTGAGAAAAATTAAATATGTCTGGAACAAGGAAAGATATAACTAAGTAAACCATCAAAATGCAAAGAAACAAATAAACTATTGCCTTGGAAAACTTGCTTGGGTTCTGCCATCCTTAATGTCCTAATTCCCCACTGGATTGTTATGAAATCAAATGTGAGTACACAATGGAGGGCATAGTACTTTTAAAATGTAAGCTACTCTGGCATGCAGATTGACACAAGGGAGTTTTAATACCCCAAAGTGGACTTTGATGAATTGTGGAGCATGAGCATAAGCGTCTTCTTTAAGAATGTGGACTCTTGACTTAGGACTGGCTGTGGTTTCATCACAGCTGCTTGATTAACAAATTGTGAGATGATATGGGACATGTTACTTAATTTCTCTGTATCAGAGGATGCTCACCTGTAACTTAAGAGAGGAATACTTCCTAATTCATAAACTGGTTGTAAAATATAAATGAGTTGAGAGATTTATTTTTGGCATGACAGTAGGAGGAACTCTCTATATCTGCTCCCGAGTGAAACATGAAAATTATATAGAAAATAACCATTTAAAACCCCTAGAATTGGTCCTAAAGGCAAACAGCAATGAAGAAACATCTACTCAAGAAAATATATGAAATTTAGGTGAGAAAGGCAAGAGTCTGATATTTGAATAAAGACTGCTCACTCCCTTCAGCTTCTCAGTTCAGTGAGAGGAAGCTTCTATTCCAGAGCAATGCATCTAAGAAGGCAGGGATCCCTCCCTGCCTTACTCTGGAGTAGAGGATCCAGGTCACAGTTAGAGGGCTGTCTTCTTGGGAGTAGCAGAACTTTAGTGTTTCTCATCCTGCCCCCCCCCCAGTTACCTCTTGTTGAGGCTGTCTCAGGGCAGTGTGATCAAGAGGTAAGGTTTTCCTTCTCCTGACTTTTCCCACCCATAAAATGTAGGCTTTACCATGGATGTAGCATATTGAGAATACTGGGTCCCTGAAGATCTTTGTTCTGGCTCATGAGGCATTAGTTCCACACAGGAGAGGCAAGCTGACAGACTATCAGACAGCTGCCCTATCCTCCATTGAGTGAGAGTGGGGGTGTCATTGAGGGAGAAGCTTTCCATTGTCCCCACCTCCAGTTCCAGAGCCCTGACTCAAATATTTTCTGTGGGAAAAGCCAGACTTAAAAGAAATAGCTCCTAATCTCTTCCCAAAGGAAATGACTTCATTTACAACAGTGCATGGAAAGGTTCAAATTTAAGACCACTCAAGAACAGTGGCGATTGTGGTGAAAGGAAATTAGGAGGAGGTGCAAGTATTTAATCAATATTTAATCTAGCCTGTAGGCCTGCCAGCTTGTAGTAGAGAACCAGGAAATAAGACAGGTGCAAAGGAGTGATCCTGGAGTCAGAAAATATCTAACCCTCATCTCAGAAACTTCCTTCACAGGAGTAACAATTTGATTGTATTACTTCGTTGATCAATTTATGCACTATGCCATTGTTGAAGACAATAGAAAATCAGCTGGCAGTTAGTGGAGTGTAATGGCTAGATAAAGTCAGTGAAGGAGAGGAAAAGAGCCCTACCAATATCACTATCATCTCAGGTGGCTGTGGGCACACCCTAAGGTACATCTCCCTAAGGTGCACCATCAGAGGCTTAATAATGTGTGTAGGGTGGTGTTGGATATACTTCAGTAAAGTAACACATTCAGATCCTGAACAAATAAATAAATAAAAGCAATAATAAGCCCTGTTGTGGGGGACAAGTATTCAGGGTTGCTACAATATACTATCTAAAATATCTAGTTCCCAACAACCAAATAAAAAAAAAATAAATAAATAGGAAACTATGACCTATATATTGGGGAAAAATCAGGCAACAGAAACTGCCTGTGTGGCAAGTTTTGGATTTAACAAAAAAGGGACATTGAAGTAGACACTATGAATGTGTTCACAGAGCTAAAGGAAATCATGATTAAGAAGTAAAGGAAGATATGATAACAATGTCATATCAAATAGAGAATATCAATAAAGAGAGAAATTATAGGTGGGACCAAACAGAGCTTTGGAATTTAAAACCACTATAACTGAAATTAAAAATTCAACAGTAGATTTCGATGGGCAGAAGAAAGAATGAATGAACTTAATGATAGCTCAATAGTAATGAAAGTTGAAGAATAGGGAGAAAGAAGAATGAAGAAAAATTAATACAGTACTAGAAGAAGAGAGGGAAAGAAAGGACTAGAGAAAGTATTCTAAGAAATAACTGTGGAAAACTACTCAAATTTATTGAAAGAACATTAACGTACACATTCAAGAAACTTCAAGTAGGATAAACACAAAGAAATCTACAAACAGACACATCATGGTGAACATGCTTCAAGTAAAATACTAGAAGAAAAGTTTGAGAGCAGCAAGAGAAAAACAACCCAGTGTTTACAAGGAACCCCAATAAGATTAGCCGCTAATTTAATGTTCTAAAACAATGGAGGTCAGAAGGCATTGAGATAACATATTTAAATGCTCATACATGCAAAAGAAATTTAAGCCTTATCCAAGAACCCTATATTCAACAAAACTATCTTTCGACAATGAAGGTGAAATAAAGACTCTCGCAGATAAACAAAAACAGAGAGAATTTGTTGATAGCAGGCACCTATTTTACAAGAAATACTAAATTAAGTTCTTCATACTGAAACAAGTGACTCCGGTCATTAAACTGAATGTACATGTAAAATAAAGAGCACCAGTAAAGGTAATTTTATAATTATAAAATACAGTATAAGTGAATATTTTTCTCCTTCCTTCTCTTAACTGATTTTAAAAGGAATTATATACAATAATATGTATATAATGTATTATTGTGCCTGTAATATATAGAAATCTAATACAGATACAATATATCTGCCAGTAACAGCACAAAGGATATGGGTTTGAGCAAATCTATCTTAGGTTACAAAAATGACTACAAATGGTAAAGTATTAATTAAAACAATGTATTATTGGGTTTTTAATATTAATAGATATAATATGTATACCACAAATATACAGAGTGGAGGGGGGATGGACTAGAGCAATATAAGAGTAATGTTTCTGTATATCACTGGAATTAAGCTAGGAATGAAAATGAAGACAAATTATTTCAAAACTTATGGGATGCATGTCAAACCAGGAATAGAGGAAATTTATACTGTTAATGCCTGTATTAAGAGAGAATAAAGATGTCAAATCAATAACATAAACTTCTACCTTAAGACACTGGAAAAATAAGAGCAAACTAAGACTAAAGCAAACATAAGGTTTAATATAATTAAGATAAGAATGGAAATTAATGAAATGGAACAAAAAACTGATGAATACAAAGCTGGTTCTCTGAAAAGATCAACAATTGAAAAAACTTCAACTAGAGTGACCAAGGAAATAAAACAAAAGAACTCCAATTACTAGAATCAGAAATGGAAGAGGGGGCATTACTGCTGAGCTTAGAGAAATAAAAAGGAATATTAAAGAATACTGTCAACAGTTGTACACCAACAAATTGGATAATTTAAAGGGAACAAATTCCTAGAAAGATGAAAAACTACCAAAACTAATGAAAAAAGAAATAAAGAATTTGGGTAGACTGACAACAAGGGAAGGTATTGAATTAATAATCAAAATTATCTACAAAGAAAATCCCAAGACAGAATTGAATTCTACTAAACATTTAAAGAAGAATTAATACAAAATTTATACAAAATTCCAAAAAAATAGAAGAAGAAGGAACACTTCCCAACAATTTTATGAGACCAATATTACCCTGAGGCTAAAATGAAAACTACAGACCAATATATATTATGAATATATACACAAATATCTTCAACAAAATTTTAGCAATATATGAAAGTATTTATACAATCTGACCAAATGGGATTTACCCCAAAGATGTAAGGTTGGTTTAACATCTGAAAATCAACTAATATAATGCAGCATATCAATGCAATTAAAAAAAAAAAAAACACATCATCCTCTCAATAGGCACAAGAAAAACATTTGACCAATTCCTACATACTTTCATGATAAAACATTTAACAAATTATAAATAAAAGGGAACTTTATCATCCTGATAAAGTATATTTATGAAAATGCCACAGTGAACCACATACTTAATAGTGAAAGTCTGGACTCTTTCTCCCTAAAATCAGGAGCAAGTCATGCATATCTGCTCTTCCATTTCTATTCTGTATTGTAATGAATGTTCTAACCAGAGCCATTAGTCAAGAAAAGAGGGAAAAAAAATCATCCGATTGGAAAGGAAAAAGTAACCTCTATTTCCAGATAGCATTATCTGGTATATAGAAAATTCTAAGGAACCCAATAAAAATTATTATAATTAATAAATGCATTCAGCAAGGTTGCAGCATATAATATCAATAGATAAAAATCAGTTGTATCCCTTAAACTTGCAATGAAGAAACTAAAAATGAAATTAAGAAAACAATTCCATTCACAGTAAAGTAACATCAAAAAAGAATAAAATACTTAAGAATAAATTTAATTAAAAAGTATAAAACTCACATTCTGAAAACAGCAAAATATTTTTTTTAATTAAAGATCTAAATAAATGGGAAACATGCCATGCTCATTCAGAAGACTGAATATAAGATGGTGATTCTCCCCAAATGTATTTACATATTAGATTCAATCCCTATCAGAATCAAATGATCTTTCTGTAGGAATTGACAAATTGATTCTAAAATTCATATGGAATGTAAGGGACCCAGAACAGTCAAAACAATCTGTGTTGAAAAAAAGAACAAAGTAGAACAAAGTAGATTTCAAAAACTACTACTAGGTAAGGACAATTGAGACAGGGTGGTACTGACCCAAGATACATAGATCAATATAATAAAAAGGGAAAGTCCAGAAATAAACCCATACATCTATGGTCAATAGCCTTTTGAGAAGAGTGCCAAAACCATTCAATGGGGGAAAGTATAATCTTTACAACAAATGGTGCAGGGACAGCTGGGTAGCTTGGGGAAGAGGATAAAAATCCTCTTCCCCCCCAAAAAAGGTGTACATAGCTGATCACTGTTCACAGCTTTTGATTAGGGAATTTGGATTGCTAGATCCCAGCTCTGAGGGCAGGTATTATTTCAACCCTCCCAGGACAAGGATGGAGGTGGTTTAGGTTTAAAGATGCATGGCTTTCTCAGGGTGGTGGAAGAAATTTAGCTGAAGGGCTGCATTTGCTGGGAAGGACAGAAAAGCTCAGCTTTGGGGAGCCATTGGAGAAATTTTTGGCAATCTTCTTGAATACATCTACAGGGCACTTTGGAGCTGGCCTGCACCCCATTCATGGGTCCCTGGCACTGTTTTGGCTGAGAAATACCTAACTGAAAAAGTCATCCTGGGGATGAAGCTCCTTCTAGAATTTGCCCTCTAGGCAAAAGCTACCTGAGACAACAAAAGGAGTGTAAGAAGAGGCCAACAGTTTAGGACAAAAGGTTGCTGGCTTCCAATACCCAGGAGAAGCAGTGTCCCTGGAAAGCAGAAGGTACAACCAAACTCCTGTAAATAGGGGAACTCTAAAACAATTAACAAGCAAAAGCCCAGGGCAAGACAGAGGCCCAGTAAAATAGGTAAAACCCTACACAGTGCATTCACCTGGGGCAGACCTGCCTGATAGGAGGGCTGGGGCTCAAGAAAATCTCTGTCTTGTCACTAGCTGGCTACCAAACCAGGAAACAGTCATTCCAGGGAGTATATCCCAGAGTTAAAATTTTTAAATATTAAAATGCACGGTGTGCAATTAAAGACTACAAGACAAACAAAGAAACAGGAAATGATGACCCATCCAAAGGAAGAGGTTAAAAATAGAGAAATGACCAATGAAGATGACAAGAACATGGACATACTGAACAAATCCTTAAAACAATGATTTTAAAAATGCTTAAGGATGTGAAGGAAAGCACAGAGAAAGAATTATAGGATATTAGGAAAATAATGAAAGAACAATATAAGAATCTTAAGTAAAGAGATAGAAATTTTGAAAAGTAAGCAAGCAGAACTATTGAAGTTGAAGACCAGGAAAACTGAAGTGAAAAATGCTCAAGAGGGTTTCAAGAGTAGAATGGAGCTGGTAGAAGAAAGAATCTGTGAATTGGAAGACAATGCACTTGAAATGAGTCAGGCTGAGGAGCAGAAAGAAAAAATAAGCACCATCAAACACACCAAGATACATGTTATGAGAGTTCTGGAAAGAGAAGAAAGAGAGAAGGGTGCAAAAGGAATAGTCAAAAAAATAATGAAAGAGAACGTCAGAGCAAAAGATGTGGATAAGCACATCCAAGAAGCTCAGAGAACACCAAACAGTATAAACAGGAAGAAAAATACACTCTATCATATATTAATTATAGAATCAAATGTAAAATTCAAGGGGAGAGTTCTAAAAACTGTAAGAGAAGAGCAATCTGTTACATTCAAGGGAGTTCCATTGAGATTGAGTTCTAATCTCCCTTCAGAAACAAGGGAAGCAAGAAGGCAGTGGGTTGAAATACTTAAAATACAGAAGGAAAACAACTGGCAGTCAGAATTTTATATCTGGTAAGACTTTCTTTCAAAATGAGAGAAAGTGAGAAATTCTCAGATAAAGAAAAACTGAGAAAGTACATCACTACAACACCTGCCCTGTAACTAATGCTAAAGGAAATTCTTCAGACTAAAATGAAAGGCACTAAGCAGCACAAAAAAATAAAGAACTGTGGTAAAGGGAACCATTTCAGTAATTGTAAATGTCAGTATTATTGTATTGTACTGTTTGGTATGTAACTCCACTTATTACTTCCTTTAGGTGCTAAAATGCAAATGCATTAAAAGTTATGATAAATCTAGGTTTTTGGACTAACAAAGTACAAAGATATAAGTAGTAACTAGTACAAAAAATGGTGGGCTAAATGAAAATTACAAGTGCATGCTATTGAAATTAAGTTGGTATCAAACTAAATATAATTTTATATGTTTAGGAGGTTAAATTTTAACCCTATAGTAATCACAAGGAAAACAGATGAAAAATATATCCAGATAGAAATGAGAAGACACTCAATATGGTAAAACAAAAGAAAGTGAAAAAATATAAAAGAAAGCTTTAACAGAAGAGAGAGAGACAAAAAATGTACAAGGCTTACAAAGGCTACATAGCAAAATGGCAGAAGAAAAACCTGTAATATCAGTAGTGAATTTAAATGTAAATGGATTAAACTATCCATCAAAAGTCAGTGATTGGCAGAATGGATTTAAAAAGCATGGCCCAACTTTTGCTGGCTTCAAGAGACCTCACCTTCAATTCAAAGATATAATTGATAGGATGTGAAAAATATATATAACATGCAAGTAGTAACCTAAACAGTGTGGTGTGGATATACTAATATCATATAAAATAGACTTAATATGACTTAAATAGACTTTAATTAAAAAACAGTTACTAGGAAGAAAGATGGCCATTATATACTGATAAAGAGGACAATTCACAGGAAGATGTAACAATTATAAATATATTTGCACCTAACAACAGAGCCCCCAAATCTATGAAGCAAATATGGACAGATTTTAAGGGAAAAACTGATAACTCTACACTAATAGTAGGACAATTTAACATACTTCTTTCAATAATGGATAGAACATCTAGTCAGAAGGAATGATACATTAAACAAACTAGACCTAATACATACATATATATATATATATATATATATATATATATATATATAATACACACACACACACACACACCCAATGAAATTCCAATAAACATTCTTCTCAATTGCACATGGATAATTCTCAAGGATAGACCATATGTTGGGTCACAAAACAAGTCTCAATAAATATAGGATATTGAAATCACAAAATTTCAACCACAATGGTATGAAGCTAGAAATCAAGAATGACAAAGGGAAAATTCACAAATATGTGGAAATTAAACAACATACTCTTAAAAACCAGTGGGTTAAAGAGGAAATCAAAAGGCAAATTAATATATATCTTGAGGTGAATGAAAAATGAAAAATACAACATACCAAAATATATGGGTTGCAGCAAAAGCATTAATGAAAGGATAATTTATAGCTCTAAATGCTTAGATTAAAAAAGAAGAAAGGCTTCATATGAGACCTAACCTTAGAACTGGAAGAACTAGAAAAAGGAAACAAAACTAGAGCCACAGCAATGAGAAGGAAGGAAAAAAACAACAATTAGAGTGGCTATAAATTAAATAGAAAAAAAATAGCATCTACAAAACCAAAAATTGGTTCTTTGAAAATATCAACAAAATCAACAAACCTTTAGCTAGACTGACAAAGAGAAAAATAGACAGCATACAAATTAAGAAAATCAGAATTGAATAGGGGGCATGATTACCAATCCCACTGAAATAAAAAGATTATAAGTGGATACTATGAACAACTGTAGGCCAATAAATTAGATAACCTAGATGAAATGTGCTCATTCAGAGAACACACAATCTACCTACATTGACTCAAGAAGAAACAGAAATTCTCAAGAAACTTACTACAAGTAAAGAGATCGAATCAGTAATCATAAACCTTCCAACAAAGCAAAGCCCTGGACCAGATAGTGTCAAGGAGAATTCTACCAAACATTCCAAGAAGACTTAACTCCAATTCTGCTCAAACTCTTCTAAAAAATTAAGGAGGTGGTAACATTCCCTAACTCATTCTAAGAGACCAACATCACTCTTTATACCAATGCTGGATAAAAATACCACAAAAATACAAAACTACAGGTCAATATCTCTTAGGAATATAGATTAAAAAGCCCTCAACAATATAGTAGCAAACCAGATACAACAGCATATTAAATCTAGTGGGATTTATCCCTAGTATGGAAGGTTGGTTCAACATAAGAATATCAGTTAATATAATACACCACATTACCGGAACGAAGGGAGAAAACACATGAGCATCTCAATCAATACAAAAAAGGCATTTGACAAAATACAGCAGAATTTCTTGATTAAAAAAACAAACACTTAGAACACTAGTGTCCTCAACTTGATAAAGGGCATGTAAGAAAAACCCACAGCTAACATCCTATTTAATGGTGAAAGACTGAAAGCTTTCCCTCTAAGATCAAGAAGAAGACAAGAATGCCACTGTCACCGCTGTTATTCAATATTGTCCTGGAAGTTCTAGTCATAGCAATTAGGCAAGAAAAAGAAATAAAAGGCATCCAAATTGGAAAGGAAGAAAACTTTCCTAATTTACAATGATATTGTCTTACATGCAAAAAATCCTGAAAAAGCCACAACAAAACTCCAAGAAGTAATAAATGAAGTTAGCAAAGTGGTGGTATACAAGATCATCAGTCAAAAATCAGTAGTGTTTCTGTATACAAGCAATGAACAATTGGAACAAGAAATCAATTTTAAAAATTGCATTTATAATAGCAACTAAAAAAATCAAATACCTAGGAATAATCTAACCAAGAAAGTAAAAGATTTGTACATAGAAAACTACAAAACATTTATAAAAGAAATTAAATAGCTCAGGAACCAGCCCTCACATTTATGGGTAACTGATTTTTGACAAGGTGGCAAAGAGAACTCAATAGGGAAACAAGAGTTTCTTCAACAAATGGTTCTGGAAAAACTGGATCTCCATTTGCAAAGAAAAAGGAGGACCCCTATCTCACATCATATTAAAAAATCAACACAAAATGGATCAAACTCCTAAATATAAGAGCTAGACTATCAACCTTTGACAAGAAAATATAGGGAAGCATCTTCAGGACCTGTGTTAGGCAATGGTTTCCTAGACTTTACACCCAAGGTATAAGCAACCAAAGAAAAATAGGTAAATAGGGCTTCATCAAAATTAAAAGTTTTTGTTCCTTGAAGGACTTTATTGTGAAAGAAAAAAGACATACTACCCAATGGGAGAAAATATTTAGAAAACACATATCCGATAAAAGATTGATATCCAGTATATATAAATAAGTCCTTTAATTTAACAACTATAATACAAACAACTCAATGAAAAAAATGAGTAAAAGTCTTGAACATACATCTTTCCAAAGAAGATATTCAGATGGTCAGAAAGCACATAAAAAGGTGCTCAACATCATTAGCCATCAGGGAAATGCAAATCAAATGCACAGTAAGACCTATTGCACACCTGTTGGAAAAGTTGCTATTAAAATAACAGAAAAGGGGTCGGATGTGGCTCAACTGGTTGGGCGTCCGTCTCCCATATGGAGGGACCCGGGTTCGATCCCCGGGACCTCCCGGTCAAAAGAAAAAAAAGAATAGAGAAAAAGTAAAATAACAGAAAATAACATGTTGGAGAGGCAAAATAGAAATACAATTATCCCTTCCACCTTGCAGAGGTTAAGGGCATGGCATCCCTGTGATTTGGAAAATCTATGTAAAAATTTTTGGCCCTCTGTTTTCACCAGAGAAGAAGGCTGAATTTTTTCTTTTTCTTTAATAGGGTGTTTACAGTACTTTATTATAAAATTTGGGTTAAATGTTATATAATACTATACATATATTTTATGGATTTCTGAGTTTCTAAACTTTTTCTGTGTTGTGTGCTGGACTTCACATGTCACCTGCAAAACTCCCCGAAAATTCCCATTTAATTTCTTATGCTGACCCGCAATATATCAAAATTGCAGTGGAGAAAGTAGTGATGTGAAAAGGACGACTGTACTCATTCATTGCTGTTTGCATTGTAAAATGAGGCAGCTTATGTGGAAGACAGTTTGTTGGTTCCTCAGAAAGCTAAGTATAGAACTAACATATGACCTGACAATCCCACTACTAGGTATATACCCAAAAGAATTGAAAGCAGGGGCTCAAACAGATATTTGTATACCAATGTTCATAGCAGCATTATTCACAATTGCCAAAAGATGGAAGCAACCCAAGTGTCCATCAACCAATAAATGGGTAAATAAAATGTGGTATATACACAGGGTGGACTATCATTCCGCTGTAAAAAGGAATGAAATTGAACAACTAGCAAGTTGGTGGCAGAGTAAGGAGCTCCTAGAGTCAGCTCTTGCTACAGGACAGTTAGTAATCACCCAGAGCTATCTAAAGCACCTGTCTGGGGGCTCCAGTGGACCAGAAGATCATCTGTAACATCCTTGAAAGAACAGAAGGAGGAGTCTGCACATCTGCAGAGAAAATTCATAAGTAGTGCACTCCATGCTGCAGAGGTCGATGCCCTTCCTTCACTGGTGCAAAAGCCTCCTTGGTAGCTATTCCATGGCTGGAATTGGAAGCTTCACTTCCCCAAAATGGGGAAGAAAGAGACTGTTGGGCAACAACTTCAGCTACTGATTAGTAAATTCAGCGAACTAAAGTGTAATCCTAAGAACAACTAAGGTTTGAACCTGTCCAAGTCAAAAAGAGGCTGGTAGCTACCACTTTAACTCCACTCCTGTCATGAGGGGAAGCAGGGTGGACTGAAAATCACAGTGATGGTAGGGACTGGCTTCCTTCCACCCAGATCTGACTGAAGCTCTAGCCTAGGCTATAGCCCCACCTCTAACAGGGAGGAAGCTGGCAGGACCTGCACTATCCTCTCCAGGTAACTGCAGGTATATTCATCTGGTACAGACTGAATAGTCAGAAGTCTACCATGGCAACTGTTGTCATTTTGGACCCACATGGCATAAATTGCTGCCCATATGTGCAGCTCTATCCCCATCCCAGGCAGGGGAGGAAGGGGCATGAAGCGTCATCAGTCTCTCTGGGCAACTGCAGTCTAGCCCTGCATTACATGGATTTTTACACACAGCTGTGGCTCTGTCGCAACCCCTGGCAAAGGAGAAAGGTAGAAGAAGCTTCATTGTTCCCTGGGGCGATGTGGGCAGCTTGAGCCTCCACAGCTTACAGCACCAACTACATCTTTGACTCCTACTACACAACCAGCAAGGGACAAAGGACAAGAAAACCCTAAGCTAAAGAGAGAAACTGCACCAGGAATAAATACATCTAGTACACCAGATGCCACGACACCAACAAAAATCTAAAATCCATACCAAGAAACAAGAAGATATGGCCCAATTAAAGGAACAAGACAAGCCTCCAGATGACAAAAAGGAGTTGAGACAACTAATCATAGATATTCACAGACATCTCCTTAATAAATTCAATGAGATGGTTAAAGAGATTAAGGATATTAAGAAGATATTGGATGAGCACAAAGAAGGACTTGAAAGCATACTTAGAAAAATAGCAGAGCTTACGAGAATGAAAGTCGCAATAAATGAAATTAAAAATACACTTGAAATCATATAACAGCAGATTTGAAGATGCAGAAGAAAGGATTGGTGAGCTTGAAAACATGGCTTCCAAAAGTGAACATAGAAAATAACTGATGAAGAAAAGAATGGAAAAAATTGAAAAGTCTCCAGGAACTAAATGACAGCAAGAGAGGTGCAAACTTATGTGTCATGGGTGTCCCAGAGGAGAAGAGAAAGGAAAAGGGGCAGAAGGAATATTTGAAGAAATAATGGTAGGAAATTTCCCAACCCTATTGAAGGACATAGATATCCATGTCCAAGAGGACATACTCCCATCTGAATAAATCCAAATATACCAACTCCAAGACATATAGTAATCAGAATATCATATGCCAAAGACAAAGACAGAATCTGAAAGCAGGAAGAGAAAAGCAATGCATAACATATAAGGGATACCCAATAAGATTAAGTACTGATTTCTAATCAGAAACCATGGAGGCAAGAAGACAGTGGTATGACATATTAATTACTGCAAAAGAAAAACTTCCAGCCAAGAACCTTATACCCAGCAAGGTTATCTTTAAAAAATGAGTGTGAGTTTAGAATATTCACAGATAAACAGAATCTGAGAGAGTTTGTAACCAAGAGACTGGCTTTGCAGGAAATACTAAAGGGTGAGCTACAGTCTGAAAAGAAAAGGCAGGAGAGAGAGATTTGGATGAGAGTCAAGAAATGAAGATTATTTTAGTGAAAATAAATAAAAGTCTCAAAAGAGTGGTGAAAATAAAATGACAGATGAAACCCAAGGGTCAAAATGGGTGAAATAAGAACTACCTTTACAGTAATAACATTGAATGTTAATGGATTAAACTCCCCAATCAGAAGACAGAGACTGGAGGAATTGATAAGAAAATATGAGCCACCTATATGCTATCGGCAAGACTCACCTTAGACCCAAAAATATCAATAGATTGAAAGTGAAAGCCTGGAAAAAGATATTCCATGTATGCAGTAACCAAAAAAAAAAAAAAAAAAAAAAAAGGTCAGTGTAACTATACTTATATCAGATAAAATAGACTTTAAAAGCACTAGTAATGGACAATCTGAGGAGGAAATTGGGGGAAAAATTCCATTTACAATAGTGATTAAAAGAATCAAATATTTAGGAATAAACTTAATTAACGTTGTAAAGCACTTGTATTCAGAAATCTGTGATGCACTGTTAAAATAAATGAAAAAAAAAACATACATAATAGGAAGAACATTCTATGCTTACGAACTGGAAGACGAAATATCATTAAAATGTCAATTCTACCTAAATTTATATACAGTTTCAATGCTATCCTGATAAAAATTCCACCAGCATTAAAAATAAATAAATGGAATACACGATTATCAAATTTATTTGGAAGGGTAATGGGTCCCAAATAGCCAGAAACATCTTAAAAAGGAAAATCAAAGTTGGAGGCCTCTCACTTCTGGACTTTATACCATACTACCTAGCTACAGTGGTTAAAACAGCATGGTACTGGCATAAAAACAGATACATACACCAATTGAACTGAAATGATGGTTCAGAAACAGACCCTCACATCTATGGTCAAGTGATTTTTAACAAGGCTGTCAAACTCACCTAGCTCAGGCAGAACAATCCATTCAACAAATGGTGCTGAGAGAACTGGATAACCATGGCCAAAAGAAAGAGAGGACCCCTATCTCACACCTTATTAAAAAATAACTCAAAATGTATAAAAAACCTAAATATAAAAGCAAGAACCATAAAACTTGCAGAAGAGAAAGGAGGAAAATATTTTCAAGACCTGGTGGTAGGTGGTGGATTCTTAAAGGAGATAAGAGGAGAACTGAGATGGACTACTCATGCTTAATGTATGTGGGAGAAGTTTTAATTAACTTTACTCTAAAAATGTGGAAATGTATAGAGTTGATGGTAACACATTATAGTGAGTAACAGCTGGTTTATAAAAATGGGAATGTGGCTAGAAATGGTAGTCTAGGGATGTAAATGTCAATTGAAAGAAAGCTGGAGAGTAGTCTATGGACTGAATAACACAGTAAACCCAGAGGTGGATGAGAATTGTGGTTGATGGTACAGATGCAAAAGTGTTGTGAGCTAGAGAAGATGTATGTCACTATTTCAGGGTGGTGGGAATATGGAGAAGCATGGGAAAATACAACTGAAGTGACCTATGGACTGTGGTTAACAGCAATACTGTAATTTTATGCATCTATGTCAAAGATGTACATGTGTTGATAAAGCAGGAGTATGGAAAATATATGCCAAATGTATGCTATGGACCTAGTAATAATCTGATGATATTACCTCATAAACTGTAATAAATGTTCCATCATGGTGTTATGTGTTGATACAGAGGTGTTGTATGGGAATTCCGCACATGTGCATGATTGTTTCGTAAGTTCACAACTTCTATAATAAAAATATATTTAAAAAAATAATAAGAGGGTGGGTTGGAGGGAAAATACACCAAAAATAAGATATGGACTATAGCTATTAGTAGGATTTTGACGAAATTCTTTCATAATTTGTAACAAATGTCTCACAACAATGCAAGGTGTTGGTAGTGGGTTGATATATGGGACCCCTGTATGATGTTATGCATCTTTGCTCTGTAGGTTCACATTTACTGTACACTTATTGTTAATGTATTTTCATGTATAAATATTATAAAAAATAAAAAATAATTATAGGGTGGGTTGGGGAAAAAAACACCAAATTTAAGATACTTTGCTTAGTAGAAATATTTTGAGAATGCTCTTTAATCATTAGTTAAAAGTGTTTCACAACAATGCAAGGTATTGGTGGTAGGTTGAGGTATGAGAGCCCTGTATGATGTTATGTATGTTTGTTTTATAAGTTCACAACTATTACTATTCACTTATTGTTTATGTATGTTTATGCATGACTGATATACTTCAATAAATTTTAAGAAATTTAAAAAAAGGAATGAAATCCTGATACATGCAACTACATGAATGAACCTTCAAGCCATCATGCTGAGTGAAATAAGCCAGACACTAAAGGACACTATTGTATGTCTCACTGATTTGAAACAACTACAATAAGCAAATGTATAGAGTCAGAATCTAGAATATGGGTTACCAGAAGACAGAGTAGGGATAGGGAATGTGAAGTAATGGCCTAAAATGTTCAGGGTTCCTATTTAAAATGATGGAAGTGGTTTGGTAATGGATGGTAGTGATGGTAGCACAACATTGTGAATGCAATTAACAGCACTGAAACATATTTCTCAAAATGATTAAAAGGGAAATGTTAGATTGTATGTGTGGTAACAGAATAAAAAATTCAAAAAAAAAAAATCCATGGAACTACAATACACAAAGAGTGAACTCTTAGTCAAACCATGGACTTTAATTTAATAGTACAATTACAACAATTTGCTACCATCAATTTTAACAAATGTTCCATACCACTGCAAGGTGTTGGTAATGGGGTGGTCTATGGGAATCCTGTATTTTATGCATGGTTGTTCCATAAACCCACAACTTCTCTAATAAAGGAAAAAAGAAAGAAAGTGAAAAGACCATCTACCAAATGGGAGAAAATATTTGCAAATCATTTATAAAGGACTTGCATCTAGAATATATAAGGAAAGTTACTATGTTAAAATTAAAAGGCAAATAACCTAATTAAAAATTGGCAGAGATTTGAATGGACATTTCTCCAAGAAAGATACACAAGTAGCTGAAAAGCATATGGAAAGTTGCTAGACATTACTAGTCATCTGGAAAATGTAGATAAAAACCACAATGAGGTACAACTTCACACCCACTAGAACGGCTATTTTTTTAATAAAAAGAATAGAAAATATGAGCATTGGCAAAGATGTGGACATATTGGAACCCTTATACACCACTGGTGGGAAAATACAGTGGTTAAGCCACTTTGTAAAACAATCTGATAGCTTCTCAAATGATTATACATAGAGATTTCATATGAACCAGTATTTCCATTCTTAAGTATATTTCCAAAAGAAGAAAACATACATTCATGCAAAAACTTTTATAAAATTGTTTATAACAGCATTATTAATAAAAGCCAAAACGTGGTAACAGCCCAAATGTCTGTTGACAATGAATGGATAAACAAAATGTGGTATATTTATACAATGGAATATTATTTGGACATAAAAAGGATCAAAGTACTGTACTGATACATGCTACAGTATGGATGAATGTTGAATACATTATACTAAGTAAAAGAAGCCAAAAGACCACAAATGATCACATATAATATGATTTCATTAATATGAAAATCCAGAATAGGAAATCTACATAGACAGAAAATGGATTAGTGTTTGCTTAGAGCTGGGGATGAGAAGTAATGGGGATAATGAGGTTATAGCTAAAGTTGATAGCTAAAGGGTGTGGGTTTCTTTTTGAGGTTACGAAAATGTTCTAAAATTGTGGTGATTGTTGCACAATAAATCATTGAGTTGTACACTTGGGTGAATTGTGTACTACATGAATTTTATATCAAAGCTCTTAAAAATAAATGAGTTAATATATAAAAAATAATTAGAAGAAAAACCAGCATGTAATATATACAAAGTATAATAAATCTAAGCTAACATATGTATCATTGTTGTTTTATTATTATTATTTTCAGTACTGATTTTTTTTTTTTTTTTTAAGATTTTATTTATTTATTCATTTATCCCCCCCTTGCTGCTTGCGCTCGCTGGGTCAGCTAACCACGCCGTGCGGGCGGGCCCGCCTTCACCAGGAGGCCCTGGGAACCGAACCCGGGGCCTCCCATATGGTAAACGGGAGCCCTACTGATTGAGCCACAGCCGCTTCCCAGTACTGATTTATGATTATGATTTTCAAACCTAAAGATAAGTCCCACATGCCTTCTGTCTAAAATGCACGTAAGGAAATTTTGCATTTAGTTGATGCTGTGGTTTTAATTTACTGTATCCTTAGCCATTGACCATCCTGTGTGATGGTAGCATTTCTCCATTTTACTTAGCTTTTTTGTCATAACCATAATTCACACTCTAAATAGTGGGCCTCAGATGGCCCTACTAGCAGCTTCTGTTTAGTTTAACTTCTTGTATTTTAGACTCTTGGTAAAAAGGCACATATCCACTCTTTAATTTAATCTCAAAGGATTTCTTTGCTCTCATGTTCTGAAAAGCTCAGAGCAGGGTGTTTTTTAGTGGCAGGAAGAAGACAGTATTTTGTACATGAAGGATGCTCGTTTTCTTCCTTCTTTCACGTTGTGGGCAGCTTCTTCCTTTATATAGTCATCAGAGAATTTAAATGCAGCCTTCAAAGTCAGCTCAAGCTAATCTTAGTTCTATGCAGTTAACATTAGATAGTCATTTATCATTGAGCAGAAATCCATTTAATTATGTCAGTCTGATATATTTTGATAGATCCCTTTGTTTGACTATTAACAGTGTTTGCAAGGTAATAATTAGCTGCAAATTTGATTAATAGGGTTTGACTGTTAACAGTTTGATTTTACTATTTTAGATAGACACTTATTGAAGGTTTGTCTCATGTTAGACTGATAATTTAAATGATACATGTTCATTGATTTGCATCCATCATTACATTTATATCTATGTTTCATTTACTCACATGAACTTTATTTGTAACCACACGGTGGTCAATGGTATGTATTCAAGAAGTACATTGGAAACCAATCTGTCCCCAAATCATTGCTTTAGTACTACAGATTATTAAGCAGTTCCACATTATAGACACAAAGAATGACTTGGGATTCAAATTAAAACAAGTTTAAATAGACTGCAAACACTTTCCTCAGAAGTCTGACTTCCACATTAATTATCTGTATTAATGCACACCACCATTCAGGCAGAGGAACCACCATATTCTAGACACTAAGCTATAATGTCTACTCTTAAAAACCATAATAATGTTTACATAAAATATATTACATTGACTGCATATCATCTCTGTTTATTATATCAAAGCCTATTGTCCCTTACTGATTATAATCAATATTCAGCCCATCATACTTACATTGTGGAGAAAAGACAAAACTAATATCATATAAGCCTTCAAAATTCATTTATTCATTCATTTATTCACTCAATCATCTTTTCTGTTATTCTCTCACTCAACTCTTTCCTAGACCTTAGTTGGTATTTATCAGTTATCTCTTTTGCATCCATCTCCCTTTTCTTCCTTCTTAGTGATACTCTGTATTTTCCAGCCAAACAATTGTGTCCTGATTGGCTTAAGCCAACAAAAATATCATCACCCTACATAGTGAGTATAACTAACACAGCTGGTTTATAAATGGGATTATGGCTCAAAGGGGTAGTCTAGTCCGAGGATGTAACTGTCAATTGAAAGAAAGCTAGAGAGTAATCTAGGGACTGAATAACATAGTGAACAGAGAGGGGAAGAGAATTGTGGCTAATAGTACAAATACAAGAATGTCCTTCTATGAACTAGAACAAACATATATCATTATTATGAGGTGATGGTAAGAATATGGATATGCATGGGAAAAATACAATTAATGTAATCTATGGACTATAGTCTACAGCAATATTGCAATATTCTTGCATCAGTGTCAAAGTACTGTGTTAATAATAGAGGGGTATGGAAAAATACACCAAATGTACATTATAGACCATAGGTAATCTGATCCTGTTCTCTCATAATCTGTAACAAATGAACCACAACAATGTAATGTGTTGGTGGAGGTGTATTGTATGGGAATTCTGCACATGTGCATGATTATTTTATAAGTTCACAACTTCTCTAATAAAAAAAAATATATTTGAAAAATACATCACTCTACAGACAGTGATAGCCTCAGGCTAAACTTGTTAAAGGCCACAATTCACAATGATGATGTAATAGTTATGCATATATCCATGTCAAATTTCACAGCAAACACCTTCACAAAGCAGAATTTCCTGGAGATAAACAAGGAGAGATAGACATATGAGCCTACTATAGTAAGAATAATAATTATAAATGATTAATTTTTGTGATTTTATTTTACAAAAGATATCTTAGTTTGCCACAGGGCTGCCAATGCAATGTACCAGAAATGGTTGACATTTGTATTAGTCGCTGTTCCCTAGGGAAACAGAACTGACAGGAGATATCTGTAAATAGTATGAGATTTTATAAAATTCTCTTACACAACCATGGGGATACACAAGTCCAAATTTCACAGGGCAGGCTGCAAGCCAGGTACCCTGTTGAAGGTCTTTGGTGAGTTCTCAGGAGACCCTGGCTCTCTGAAGTAGAGATGGGGATTCTCTCTCTGAATGCTGAAATCACTTTCCCTTTTAAGGCCTTCAAATGATTGGACGAGACATCACTCACTGCTGATGGCAGTCTCCTTAGTTATAGATGTAATCAACCACCTATGCAATCAATGTACTGGTGTTTAAAGTCCATGAAATGCCCATGTATTACAATTAGCTCAGTGCTTGCCTGACCAAACAACTGGACAGCATTACCTGGCTGAGTTGATATATTAGCTTAACAATCACAGCTTTTATTTTATTATTTTATATCATATTTTTTTTTATTTTTAAAGAAGCTTTAGATTACATAAATGTTACATTGAAAATATAGGGGTTCCCATATATCCCACCCTTTCCTACATTAACGTCTTTCATTAGTGTGGTACATTTGTTACAATTGATGAACACATATTGAAGCATTACTACTAACCATGGACTATAGTTTACATTATAATTTACATTTTGCTCTGCACAATTTTACAGGTTTTTGACAAAATATATAATGGTCTGTAGCTGTCATTGCAGTGTCATGCAGGACAATTCCAATGTCCTAAAAATGCTTCCATGTTACACCTATTCTTCCCTCTCCCCTCAGAACCTCTGTTGGCCACAGCCTTTATATCATGCTACAACTTCTTCCATTGCTAGAATAATAATAAGTCTATTTTAGTCCATAGTTGCATTCCCCCCTCATGTTTGTTAATTCCTCAGACTTGAGGATTTTGGGATGGTGATGCCTACTCTGTTTCCATCACAGCTTTAATAATGGGAATTTTATTTATGGTAAAAGTTTACAGTTCTGAGGCCCTGAAATGTCCAAATCGAGGCATCAGCAGGGATGCTTTCTCACCGATGTCAACTACTGGTGATCCTTAGTGTCTTGCCATGTGGTGAAGATGGTGTCCAATCTCTGCAGGGGTCCCTGCCTTACCCTACATAATCTACTGTCTCCTAGAACTCAGGTTTGGGTAACCAGGCATAGGGCTTGTCTCTTTCTGGGCCTCCTCTCTCAGTCTCAGCTGCTCCACTTTCTTCCCAAGTTCAGCTGTGGGCTATCAGGCATATGACTCTTCTCTTCAGCCTTGAGGTTCTCCGTGGGCCCAGCCTCTTGGGTGCTTTTTGCCAAAGCTTTGGTTACTAGCAATCCTGGAGTCTACTCTCATATGGCAAGATAAAAATGGCACCTTCCTTTCTCTATGTGTGTCTCTCTGTGTGTCTCAGTTTATATCAGACACAGCAAGTGGACAGATACCCAAGCTACCTCATACCTCACTGACATAGTCCAATCAAAAGCCCCAAAGTGATCTTATCAAGTAATCTAATCTAAGTTTCCTTAACTGCATTTAATGCAATTGAAAGACCCCACACCCATAGGAATGGATTAATTTAAGAACATAATTGTTTTCTGAGATTTATAAAAGTCAAAGTATCACAATATCTATTGTTACAGGGTATGCTGTGTAACAAACAACCCCAAACCTCTGCAGCATAATAAGCATTATTGCTCAGACTTCTGGGAAGGTCATCTAAGCAGTTCTTCTGTTCTTGGCTCAACTTACATATCTGGGTGACTTCTGGGATAATATGGGCATTTCTTTCTCAAGGTGATACAGAGGGAAAGAGTGAGCAATCTGTATAACAACCCTTTCAACCCTCTTTTTGTGTGAAGTCTGAAAAAAACCATTTGGCATGTTTTATACTGCATGGCTGGATTCAATGTTAGAGAGAGCACTACAAAGTTAGATAGCAAAGGGTATAGACACAAAAGTGTTAAAGAATTGAGGCCATTATTGTATTCTACAATATAGTTTATTTTTCAAAGACTGAATTACAAAGATAATCTATTACAACAATGACCTCAACTTCATTTTGTTTTTATTTCACAACCACAATCCTCTACCTTACAATTTATTCTCTACTCTCTCTTTCATGAGTACTTTTCAGTGTCCTTTAATTCAGCTTCCCCATGTGTACATTTTACTAATCCTTGGGGCCATCTTATTATGTAGTTTGTGGGGATAATATTTGCCTTGCTTGGAATGATTCTTTCCCTGCAGTAAAACCAAGGTATAGTGGGAAAGAGAGAAAAATGATAGGAGGACAAGTTTAGATTATGAAATGCTGATGTTTTAATCCTGTACATTCAACTTAATAATTTATGAACTTCGGAAAGTGTTTAATTACTTTGAAACCTAGTTTATTTTGATGTACAATAAAAGCATAATATGCTTAGCATGGTGTATTAGTCAGCCAAAGGGGTGATGATGCAAAATACCAGAAATCTGTTGGCTTTTATAAAGTGTATTTATTTGGAGTAGAAGCTTACAGTTATCAGGCCATAAAGCATAAGTTACTTACCCCACTGAAGTCTGTTGCCACATGTTGGAGCAAGATAGCTACCGACATCTGCCAAGATTTCAAGTTTCCTGGGTTCCTCTCTTCCTGGAGCTTGTTCCTCTCTGGGCTTAACTGTTCTGCTCCTCTGTGTGCTTACTTCCCAGGCTCCAGCTCAAAATTCCAACCTCCCTTCTCTGCTGTGTAGTTTTCTCTGAGTCCCCACCCACCAAGAGGGCAGGGATTCAACATCCTACTGATGTGACCCAATCAAAGCCTTAATCATAATTTAATCATGGCCAGGTACAGACCAGTTTGCAAACATAATCCAATATCTATTTTTGGAATTCATAAACAATGCCAAACTGCCACACATGGAGTGTCATTTGAGAGCTCAAAATTTAAAACATATTTGAAAGTCTAAGGCTAGGGTCTGGCTTAAAGTATGATAAATAAATGATTTTTTTCTCTTCTCACCCTCTCTATGTAGATAGAAATTTGCAGGTGTCTTTTTCTAGCAGGTGCACAAGCCTCAGGCCTAAAAAGAAGTTAGCTCAATGGGAAAAAAATCCATTTTAATTTTTCTCCACTTCATTAATTATCAACAGGATACAATTATGAACAATAGTTTCCATTTAAATACCCAACTCTACTGTTTTGATCTTTAATTGTACTTTATACTAACTAATGACAAAGTACTTTCCTTTCTGGCATCTGCCAAGAAAGGTGGATAGAGACAGGTACATAAAAGGATAGTCTGACTGTCCCTTCTGTTTGGGAATTGTGTCTTGCCATTTGCTTTTAAGTATACTCTATTGCCTATTAGGAATCCATGTACCCTACAGTCACAGGTTCCACATAGAGCTTGTAATAGAATGAACTTTGCTCTAGGATTTCTCCATAGTGGATAAAGTGTTTTCTTCCTGCCAAGGTCATCCTTTCTGCTCCGGGTGCTAATTTGTGCAGCTCTTGATCCACTCTTATTGATAGTGGAGTCCTTGGTAAATGTTATATTGAAATATTACTATTGTGTGAACTGTAACATTAAATTTCTTATCTAATCAATCAAACGGCATACATATGCAGCGGATTCTTGGCTAGTAAGAAGATTAATTGCCATGTGCAATGAAAACTAACTCTATAAGGTGAAATATTTCATGTCTCCCACAGAAAGATGGAAGCCTGAACACTGTTACACTAATGACTACTTCTGCCATTCAACCATATGGATTGCCTTTAAGACAAACCAAAATGAAGATTAAAGGCATGTAAAATCAACTCTCTATTAAAGCAGTTAGGGCTTTTCTCCAGATTCTACAGGAAAATTATGCAATCTGTTGCAAAACCAGGCACTTGTCTCCCAGATGGTACCCAGAATCTATCTGAGCAAACACTTCTTCCCTGCTCTGTGAAACAAACTGGGCAGATTTTTTATTCTCTGTGCTTGATTATGCATTTGAAGACATTTACTCAGGAAGGGCCTTATAGAGTTGCTGTGAATTTGCATTGTAAAACTCCGCAATGTTTTGTTAATATACACTTCTCAGAGCAAACCCGAAGTTATGAAGTAAAAGATGCATTTTCTGAGATATACTATGTCCCTGATTTGTTGGCTGACATTTTTTCCAAAAGTACTCTGTATTCTGATAATCAGAAAGTAAGGCCATGAGTCTCTCAGATTGTTGATATACTCTTGTTAATTGATGTGAACCTGATTGCTTTTTCGGAGAACTATTGTCAAATAAATTGTTGGTGTTAGGGTACCTGTTTTTAATTATTATTGAGGATATTTTCAACATAAAGTTCTTTCTCAATTAAAAGGATATGAGGAAGGGTTTCACTTTCTTTTTTACCAATTTTGCCTGCATATCCTTGCCTTCACTCCTGCTGCTCCTTCTGCCCCTCTTTGGCTTGACTAATTCCATGCATCCTCAAGCTCATGTCAGATATTGTTATTCCAGCAAGATATTTCTCATCACTTGGAACTAGGTACACGTTATTTGCTTCTAAGATAAAAGAAATATACCTGCCCCCATAGGCAGTGCTTGCCCTAAAGAGGCTAGCCTATGAGAAAGGCAAATGTACTATATTTAGATGGTTCATTTATCTTTCATTTCTGTAGATTCTCCCCTAGAAAAAAATGTATTGGCCCATGCTGAGCACCCACAAATTTTGCTTGCTTGCTTGCTTAACTGATTATAAATCAATGGTTAAATAAACAAACTAACAAGTCATGAGGGGAACTTGAAAAAATACCTTAGGATTTCTGTATTCTGCTTTGACATGTAAAGATCTTGGAAGTTGTCACTCCCACACTCACAAGATGAAAAGAAATCTGAACAAACTGAAAATCAAGGACTTTTCTTAGATCCATTAGGTATGAGGCCACAGGAAATATCAACCCCCAAACTGGAGAAACAGGTGATTACAGGGAGTACAGATCAGTTTACCAAAGAAACTGCTGAGGCCAGAAATGGATAGGAAGACTTAAACAGTAACATAAATTAATTTCTAGAGGCTTGAATATGAATTAGCTTGATAGCTAAAAAAAATCCTGAGGCTCCAGCCTTAGGGAGCCCCCTCCCCTCTTTTGTGGAGTTTTCCTCCAGGAGTCTCATCAGTGTCTCATGATGAAAATAGAGAAAAATCACCTTATATTTGACCAGGGAGCAGCGAAAAGTAACCATTTTTTAAACACACTCAGAACATTCTCCAAAACAAAGGCTTAACCGGCAAGGGAAAAGACTCCACCAGAGCTTTATCTGACTAGGGGAAAGAGATATTATCCTATTCTAGCCCCCTTAAGTCTTTATGTCTCACTTAATGAGGGAAAAATAAAAATCATATCACAGAAACACAGGGCCACTAAAAGACTGAAACCTACTCTTAGGATGAGAGAAGCTTCGCCACCCAACCCCCACCCGACACAACTTACCATCATATAACAGGGCTCTCCTGTACAAAACAATGGAGTATAGGTGACGAAGGCTGAGTCTATTTAAGAAGAGATTCCTAGGAAAACCCAAAGAAAAAGGGCAAAAACAAGGACACTAGTGGTAACTGAAGCCTTGGATACCTACAGCTATACCTACTAGTAACCACAACTAAACTCCTAGCCAGATAAACATAAACCCTCACACTAAAGATCTGTCTTCCTCAATTCCTATTAACCAATACTTCATGTCTGGATTTCAACACAAAATTACAAGACATGCTAAAAGTAAAGGAAAAAAAAAAGCAATCTGAAGAGACAAACCAATCATCAGATTCAGATATGGCGGAAATTTTGCAATTATCGGTGCAATTATCAGACTAGAAATTTAAAATAGCTATGATTGATATGCTAAGGGTTCTAATGAAAAGAGTAGACAACATGCAAGAACAGATGAGTAGTGTAAGCAGAGAGATTGACGTTCTAAGAAATAATCAAAAAGAAATGCTAGAAATCAAAACATTGCAAGAGATATAAAGAATGCCTCTAATGGGCTCATCAGGCTACATGACCGAGGAAAGAATAAGTGAGCTTGAACAAATGTCACTAGAAAATTCCCAAACTGAAATGCAAAGAGAAAAAAGAATAAAAGAAAATGGAACATAGTATCCAAGAACTGTGTGACAATAACAGAAGGAATCCATGTACAAAATGGAATCCCAGAAATAGAAGTGAGGATGGTACAGAAGAAATATGTGAAGTAATAACAACCAAAGTTTTTTTAAAAATTAATGACAGAAACTGAACCACAAATCCAGGAATTCCAAAGAACACCAAGCAGAATAAATACCAAAAAACTACATCTAAGCATTTTATATACAAACTGCAGAAAACTGAAGAAAAAGAAAATCTTAAAAATCAGAGGAAAAAATACCTTATCTATAGAAGAGCAAGTATAAGAATTGCAATGAACTTCTCATAAAAAGCCATGCTAGTAATAATAGAGTAGAGCTAAATATTTGAAGTGTTGAAAGAAAAAAAAAAAAAAAGAAATCCAATGTAGAATTTTGAATCTAGTGAATTCAATTCTGAAGGAGAAATGAAGGCTTTCTTATACAAACAAAAACTGAGGCGATTCATTGCCAGGAGACCTGCCTTGAAAGAAATGTTCCTCAGAGGAAGGAAAACAATATAGGTCAGAAACTTGGGTCTGCGTAAAGAAAGAAGAGTCAGAGAAGGAATAAATGAATATAACATAAAACCTTTATATTTCTTATTTCTATCTGATGTAATGTTAACATATAGCTCTGATATAATGTTAACTAATAATAGCTCCAATGTACTAGGTGATTATAGCATATGAATAAGGGAAAAGTATGGCAGCTGTATTATAAGAAATGGAAAGGAGGAATTGGGGATATTCTGTTCTAAGGTAGCTGTGCTAGTTCTTTTTAAATGTGAACCTAGATTAGTTGTAAATGTATATTATAAACTCTTGGGCTACACTAAGAATATTTAAAAAGAGGTATATTTAATATGCTAAAGGATAAGAGAAAAAGGAATCATATAAAATGCTCAATTAAAACCAGAGAAGGCCAAAATAGAGGGGAAAATAAATAAATAAATAAATAAAAAAGAACAAATGTGAAGAATACAAAACAGTTACAAACATGGTAGATGTTGATATAAGCTGACTAAATCAATATTTACTTTAAATATCAATAGTCTAAATATACCAATTAAGATACAGAGTCTGTCAAAATAGGTAAAAAATCTCACAAGACCCAAATACAAATGGCCTATGAGAAATTCACTTTAAATATAAATGCATAGATAGATGAAAAGTAAAGGAGAAGCTTAGGGGAATTTTAAGGCAGTCAGATTCTTCTGCATGAAAATGTAATGGTAGATAGTTGTCATTATTCATTTGTTCAAACCCATAGAAATATACAACACAAAGAATGAATTTTAGTAAATTATTGACTATAGCTAATAATAATGTATCCATATTAATTTATTACTTCTAACAAATGTATCACATTAATGCCAAGTGTTAATAATACAGGAAACTATGCAGGGGTGGGAGGATGAGGGTGGGATAGCTATATAGTACAATCTGTTCAATTATTCAGTACATCTAGAACTGTAGTAAAAAGAAAATTTATTATTAAAAAAATATGTCTAAATGTTGACATTCCAATTGTATAGCAGTTTCAAATAAGAAAAAGTTTTAGTCAGTTTTGCTTTTCTGCCTTTCTTAATCTTCCCTCAAACAAGTGGATTCTCGACAGAATTGCTAAATAAGCAATTTAAATTAGTACTTAATGTTTTTTTCCTATATTTATAAGGTGATAGGATGATACTGAGAGGAGAAATATATCAAAGCCTAAAAATCATATTAATTGATTTTCTTAAAGATATTCAAAGTAAATATTTGTCTTCAATATGGATTTTAACATTATTGAACAAATAGTTTTCTGTATTACTTTCATTTACTTTATATCTTTGTATTCTTTAGAAACATGTAAGCTATGATCCCTGCACAAAGGGTTAATAGTAAAGGGGAGCTAACACACACAAATGGCTAGGTATAATACAAGGGTAATTGCATTGTATGTGTCATATATATATATATATATATATATATATATATATATATATATATATA